>CM062344.1:9285824-9305252 GCA_031216105.1 Dalbergia cultrata | reverse complement strand
ATGTCTGAACATAGCATGGAAGAGAAAATCAGATTGAACCGGCCGGTCCGATCGGAGACTGGTCACCTGGCTGGTCTGGTTAAACTTAAAAAATCGGGAGGGGGGGGGGGAGTCAGAACTGGTCAAGAATTGGGAAAATTGACAAACCGAAGTGGTCAGACTAGTCTAGAACTTTTATTTTTTTTATTTTTTTCAAAGTTTGAATACTAATATCTTGTGGTAGTTATAGAGTAAAAATGAAAAAATGGAACCAAAGAAGGGCACTAATAAATATTGTTGAATTACTCTTCTTCTCTTTTTGTCATTTACAGGTTGCTTACCATAGACCTTATTAGTCACCAATAAATATTATTTTCTAATGTTTTGTGACCGTGTTGTGAGGTTGAGACTATAGAGAAATTTTATATAGATTATGATTATGTTTATTTTTATAGACCTGTGATTTTTTTTTTGTATTGATTATGTTAATGTTAATGATTTAATATATTTTATTATATTCTGATTGAATCCCAATTAAACCGGTTAGATCTCTAGACCTTTGAATCAATACTTTGACCGATTCAATACCCCGACCCGGTTTTCTCTTTCTTGGAAAATAGCTTCCTTCCTATCAAAGAATGGTTGAAGAATATGTCTCTTGTATTTACATCTCATGTGGATAAAATATGGTGGAATATTTGGCATCGGCAGCTTCTCATAAACCCACAAACAAGGGCTGTAAGTGTGGTGTGCTCGTTTTGAATATTGGTGATTCAATGGCTTAAATCCTTGTGATTTTGAGTCCGGCATAACGTTCTTGTAGAATGGGAAGAAATTCTTGCCCATTGAACTTGTGGAATTGGGTGTTCACTTTGTTTGTTTGCTCTCTTCCATGTTAATATTGGCTTATCCCGTTTCTCATGATTTGAGATACAGGTGTTGGGGCTTTGGAGGATATTGTCAAAATATGGTGTCACAGAGATATACGAGTGTCTTTTATTTGGTTTCTGTTTGTGCATGCAGGAGAGTCGTTTTGGTCTGCTCCTCTAATTTGAAGTCTTTCAGCAAGGGGTCAGGAAAACGATTCGTTTTGTCTTTATATAAGTTTCTAGTCTGAACAGTTTTGTGTCTGTTGTATCCTTTGTGGGGTCCTTTTGGTCCTTGATGGCAATGCCAAAGTAACTGTATGGTGTGGATTGGAGTGAGGTTTAATAGTTGTATTTTTTGTAGGTACTAGACCAACATTGTTTTGGGTTTTGGTGTTTTCATTTTGTTTTGGGTCTATTATCTTTGAACTTTGGTGTTTTCATTTTGTTTTGTGTGGTTTATTATCTTTGTAGGTGAGTTGGGTTTGCAACCTCAACATTGTTGCGACTGACATTGTGGGATCTTCCCGTTGGTGTCGTTAAAGAAGATGATCGAGGGAAAGAAGGGGTGGTGGGGTGGGCAGAATGGGGCAATCGTGATTGTTATGGATTAGTAGGAGAGGAGAAAGAAATGGCAATCGGCTGCAGAGAAAATGGTGATGGACGACAATGACAGAGTGGTAAGATTTGGCCGCGACAGGGTTCCACTGTAAGAGTAAGCGAAGGAGAAAAGGGGTAGAATAGAGAAATTACTTATAAATTAATTTTTATAAATATTAAAATATGAAAATAAATTTTGGTTACATTTAATTCTATCAATTAGATTGAATTATTGATGGCGAAGATTTAGTCACAATGTGATCACAAACTCATTGCTCCACGTATAAGATTTGCCTATCTTTGCCCGTGTTCATGCTCCACTTTCTTTTTCGTTAGTGTTGAGCTTTATCAATCATTATTAAAAAAAAAAAGAAATAGAAATAGAAATATGGATACATTCTTCTTCAATTTGAGTTAAGAAAGTAACATCCACAATCTTTCAACCTCAAAATTAAAACTCAGTCTTAACTATCAAGTTTGAGAGATCATTAAAAATAATTAATTTATTTTCATTCTAACTACTAAGGATTGAGTTCAATGATAAGTGAATTGTATTTTCATAAAAGCACTAGATTTTAGATTTTTTTAAAAATCAAAGAATGTCTTATTTTTAAAGCAATTAAAGATTAACCCCAAAATAATATTTTAAAAAATGTAGATGTAGAAAAATTTTATGTTTTACTAATAGTAATCGTTCATGCAAGATTTGACGGTCAAAATTTATTTTTTTTACTCTCACAATAAATTACTTCTCTTTGAGTCATTCCCTACATATACACAGAGTGGCGGCGAGAATATAAGAAAGTATTTTTGTAATATAATTTTTTATTTCAAGATAAGTTTGAGTATAAAGGCAACAAAGAAAAATAGTGTAAAGTAATAATCTCTCTCTCTCTCTCTCTCTCTCTCTATATATATATATATATATATATATATATATATAGTATTTAATAAAAGAATAATGGTTTAGATGTGAAATGTTGGTTTTAGTTTCTGATTAATGTTGTTTGATTTTGATCCAAATGTTTCTAAAATTACTTGGTTTTAACCACTATCACATATAATTATTAAGTGTTATGTAGAATTGAATAACTTACCTTCCATTAGCTAGTTAAGCATTTAACATAAACATTTTAACAATATCAATTAAAATCAATTAGTTTTACAAATGTTTATAATGAAATCAAAAAACAAAAAATTAAGAACAAAAAATAAAAATTGTTTATTTTTCCAGGAATAATTACATATGTATATCCAAAATGATTATAATATATTATCTATTATCTATATATATTAATAAAGGTGATTGAGATGAGTAATCACCTTTTAGTGTCTCCTTATTCTATTGAAGTTTTTTATTTTTTTTTTACAGGTCCACCAACCACTATCTTATTTCCCCCACTTTTTCATTTTTTTTCCCACGTAACTAGCCTATTTTTTAGCTAACAAAAAGAATATAAAGATTAAAAAACTATTAATTTCTAAAGTCAAATTGTGGCTTGACTGCCACGAGAATGCCACTCAAGTCACTGGTTAGTATAAATATTTTGCACTATTAATTGATAAATTTATTTTATAATATATAATAAGATAATTATAAAAAATATTTACCATTGCATTAAAATTATATGCTTTCATTTTTTTTCTTTATCATATATTAATTTCAGCACTTACATTTGGGTTGAGTAGTGTAAGTTTTCTTTTTTATGGTCAATCACTCGTACACACGGGGAAGGGAGAGGGAAGGGGCTATGAGACTATGACTCATGCATTCAGTTATACGTGGCTTCCCAAAAGCAATTGAATGCCACTTGACTATAAGCCCGGGCCACGTAAGTGCAAGTTTGTAGTGTACTTGTGTGCTAAGTAGGTTCGTGACTCACGCGTCATGAAGTACATAATACAAACTTTTAGGTTGGAAGTCGAAGTAGGCTTAAATCAGAATCCACAATGAACGAAGAATAGGATGCAATGTGTTGGGTGTTGATTGGTTTGGAGGCGTAGAATTAAGACATGAATACGTAGGCAAGCACCCACCTCAACCTCAACTGCCATTCAGACCCAATAATGGCCTATTTCATTTCACAGTTCTTTGCTTTGTTGGGCACCATGGTTCACGCCATCTCTACAACGCACCGACCTACTCCTTCACTGCATTGGGGAAATAAAAAAAACTTCAGAAATTATGCTATGACTAATCAGTGTGATGATGAAGTTTCCCTATGAAAATTTATATCAACCTTATTTGTATCGTCACTTTAGGAAACCAAAAACTCTTTAGGGGCGGTTTAGAAAGTGTCTTACATAATAATTTTTAGTTTTTAAAAACAAAAAATCCAAATAAATTGTTTGGTTGGCTATTCTTTTCAGATTGATTTTAAAAATAAAAAAAATGAGTTTTGTGTTTTAAAAATAAAAATTAAAAAACAGTTTAAAGATTTTTTTGGAATTCTATTTTTTTAAAAAAAGAAAAAATATGGTGGCACATTTGTAATTAGTTAGTTTCATTAATTGCTACCAAAAATAATTTTCAATATAGTTTTCAAAATAATTTTAAAAAACACAAAAATAAAAACAATTCCAAACAACCTCTTATATAGTATTCGAATTGGATATAATGGAGGAAAAAAATAGTAACACCTAGGGGAGTTTAATATGATATAAAAATGGGATAGAATTTTTTATGGATGATGATATTTATGTATTTGACTCCTTAAAAGTGAAGAAATTAATAAAATATGTTAATCACCATTAGATCATTTAGAGGGATTCATACATGATTCATACATGATGCAAGTTATTGATTCAAGGATAATAAACCTTAATTTTTATGTTTTACCTACTTTATCATTTTATAGAAGTTAAATTTAATATTTATATATAAATTAACATGTAAATTTCATCCATAAGAACTTATCTATATTTTTTTTTCTAGCGAAACCCACTCATTCACTAAGAATTCCACTAATTTGGACTAGAGGTTTGCAAGGAAGTTCTGTCTCACATTGAGGATTTTTTTTTTTGCCCCTATTCTAGGGCTCTAATATGAACCAGATGGCTATAGGACCGAAGCACCTAACTATTTCGACCAACTCAATATTGATCTCTTATTGTTATTTGTACTCCATGCGGTCCTAAACAAGTTTCAATTTTTGAGATTTTACTTGGCCCAAATAATTGTCTATTTAAAGAATTTAAGCATTATTATTATTATTATTATTATTGCAAATTCCCCTATTGAATGAGAGAATGAACAAGGGGGAAAAGAGACTATAAGTGGAAGAGGAAGACAATAAATGAAAAGAGAAAGAGTAAGGTTAGAGAAAGCGTAAGGTTAATTTTGTATAGTCAATTAAATTTATCTAAAATCAAGATGTTTTCAATAATTTACTTAATTCATGTGTCTGATTAAAATTAGACACTTATTTAGGATGAAAGGGAGTAATATTCATTCTTAATGTCAACTTTTAATTTACAAACAATATTATCACTTTCAGTTTAAAGTAACTATGCACTTTTGAGATTTTTTTTTCATAAATAAGTGAGTTTTTGATAAATGTAGATAATTTTTATTTTTTTTGTAGCTATATCTTTATGAAATAAGTGAATAAGAGAGAAAGAGTAGCTAATGCAAGAAAGTACGTAGAAATAATTAAGTAGTAAAAATAATTCTGAAAAATATATTTAAATTTTAAAATATTGAAACTTTTAAACTTATCTTTTAAATTTATGTACAGATTTAAAGTATGACAATTACTCCAGAGATAAACACTTAAAATTTTTTGCCAACTAATCTACATAATGTACTCCATCGAGGTAAAATAAATAAATTGATTGAATTTCCTCTTGTGAGGAGGAAGAAGCAATATTTTCTGATAGTGTTTTTACTAATCATAAATTAATTATGGGTAGAACTGAAACCAAACGTGATAACATATTGGTGCGACATACATCAAGTCCTAGGATTGATGGCTATATTTCTTGTTTAAAAGTTTATCTAAGGACACTCTGCACTTCTGACTTCTTGTTTCCTAAATACTAAATTATTTTTGTACTCCATTTTTCAACCCTTTTGTTTCACTTTTTCATAAACTATATCTTGGCATCTTCCACCCTCCAATGGTATTCGATGAAACATTCACATTTTAAAAAAAGGTATTCGGTAAAGTTGAATCAAAGCGATTTATCCAATAATGCCATACGATTTTGGGGTTGGAATACATCCCAATTAGAAAGGACAAATTAAGTGAAACCACCCTATAAATTAAGTGGAGGCATTAGGTCCGTTTGCGCATATATGAGCAAGATTGAGTCGGATTGATAGAGGCCTTTCACACAAAAGAACTTTAACAATGGGCGTTAATATCATGATTTGAGCGTGCAAAGAAGCCAAAAAAGAAAAACGAGAAAAGGAAGAAGGAAGAAGGTGGTTTCTGATCGGGATTTGCAACTGATTAAAACACACGTTACATGGAAATGGTTTCTCAGTTAAGAACTTAAGATGACTTTTTCCCCAATTTAAAATGGAAAATTTCAAAGTTCTTAAGACCTTTTTTTAAAAAAAATCTAAAAGCTCTTAAGACTATGACAAATTGTTTAAGTTAAATATTTATGATCGATTTAGTTCAATTGTAATATATTAGGTCCATTCTCAATTAATTTTACACTTTTTTTTATAAATATTAATTTTACACTTTTACTCAAGCTAAAAATTGCATAATTATTAGTATTCTCCCAAACTACTTTTCTCCATCTATAGTTATTAGATTTGACACAATCATCGACTCGATCAGGAAACTAGATTTAATTAAGTCAAGGAAAACATAAAATTTCATACAACTTTATATGGAGATTAGCAAGATACATGTTTAGTTTTGAACAAAATAGCCATTATCTTCTTTATTTAGTCAATTTAGAGATTTTGTTAATTGTTTCATTTTTTTCACATAGATTGATTACTTTTTCAACTCTTTCTCTCACTTCAAAAAAAAAAAAATTCTCTTTTCAAT
Organism: Dalbergia cultrata; assembly: GCA_031216105.1. Taxonomy (NCBI): domain Eukaryota; kingdom Viridiplantae; phylum Streptophyta; class Magnoliopsida; order Fabales; family Fabaceae; genus Dalbergia; species Dalbergia cultrata. The sequence continues at coordinate 9,298,798 of CM062344.1, read as the reverse complement.
TTTCCGTTATCTTTTTGCATTTTATTTACTGGATGGCCTAAGGTGGAATTGTGATCGAGAAACTTTTTCCAGTAAATGTAATGCAATTTTACAACTAAAATAAATGAAAATGACAAAAATTAAAAAATTAAAAGTAGAACTGAAAAAATTAAATAAAAATTGGACTATTTTCAGAGCTATAATTCTTAGCGTCGTTGACCGTCGGCGAATGAATTGTCCTCTACGATCAGATAAAGAAGGCCATTATTTTTTTTTGCTTGGTTGGGGAACGGATATATAAATTCAAAGAACTAAAGACATTTTATTTGTTGGCATCACGAGAGTTGCATCAGTATTTTATTTTATTCATTGCACAAACGTCATCCTAGGCTTTACTAGTTAAACGTTGCAAAGAAACATGACTAGCACTCCCTGTGTCATTAGAAAAACCAGGTAAATGTAACGATAAGCAAATTTTGAGGGTCCTTCTAAGATGGGCAAGGTGCTCCATGGTCCTTGCCCGTATGTGTGTATTTGATAGACTGGGGCAACTACATGAAATAGCACAATTCACCCAATGGAGGTTCACGTAAAAAAGCATGGAATTACATTGTGAACCCAAATTTGCTTTTGCCAATAGCGATAATGGGTTTAGTAAAATGGCTTAGAGATGTTAATAAGTGTATAGTAATCAAGGACCCATGTATTTGTTATTAATCATTTGACCCATGCAATACATAAAGAGATAATAAAAATAATTTATTAATAATTATCGAAAAAATGATAATTTATTCTACTACATACATTTTATAGAAAATTGAATATATAAATTTATTCTAAAAGTAATTTAATAGTTAAATAAATGTATAAAATATATATGTGTAATTCTATTTTATGTCTTATTTTAAAGATAATGTTTATAAAGTTGACAAAATCTTGGTAGATGGATGATCTATAATTAACAATAAAGAGCATATTTTATAAAAATTATACACATTTCGAAAGTTAATATTATTGAATAAAGAAAAAGAATAGATGGATAATTTTACTATATCATGAACTATGTATAGGGATGACAATGGGTATATATAAGAAAGGGGACATGTTCCACGACTTTCGTTGTCATTTAGAATTTTGCCTTTTATTCTCATCCCTCTTATAGGTCCACATTTTCCATTCCCCATGGAGATTTTGAATTTCTATGGTATATATGCAGGGATTTATTATCATATTTCAAAAAGGAAAAAATTTAAAAATATTTTACAAGTTGAAACATAAATATCCATAATAATAAATACTATCAATACAATACAATCCAAATTAAAATAAAAAATGCATGCATAATGCAAATCTAATAGAGCATTAAATATTAATATTATAGGTTTAATTAAATGACAATAAATGTTGAATATATTTAATTCTTATAGTCCAATTGTCTTATTAAATACTAATGATTGTCAATGATATTCTAATAATATGTCATAGTTACTGTTTTATTTTTTCTGAAAATAAAATTAATGAGTAACTTCTTAAAAATTATGGGCCTAAATCATTCTCGTTATGACATCTGGAAAACTTTCCCTCATAGGAGTCTAAAATATTAATATTATTGATCATCGATTATAGGTATAGATTATAGATTAGGAGAAAAAATAAATAATCCTAATTTATGTAGTTTTTTAACATCACATGAGTTATAGCTTTAGTTCATTGTTAACCTAGAAAACATATTATAATAGCTTTTTATATAATTATATAATAGTTACACATGATCAATAAAATTATCATGAATTATAATAGTCTTTTTTTGTGGTGACATAGTTAGAAGTTAAATTAAATAAAAAACTTACTTTAATTATTAAGATTATAAAAATATGTGCCATAATTTTCTCTATGAATGATACATGAAAACCTTTCCAAGTAATGAGTCTTAAATATTTGTATTATAGATTCTATAATTTAGCTCTTTTAAAATCAGGAGGTTTATAAAATGCAAAAGTGATGGGTTACTCATTCTTGGATAAATAACTCTAATCATGTAGTAGTATCATGGGTGGATCTCACCAAATAATGTAAGGGTGATTAATCTTGGCTTGTATACTTTACTAATCTTAAGCTCATAAGCTCCGTCTAGCGCAGGTACCTTTGAACATTGCCATAGCCATAAGTTGCCTCACAATCGCTTAATCTCGGGGCCTATCTTTGTTGAACCCCTCTGTAGAGTTGTGCTTTGTTGGTGGCCAATTTTGTGATGTCTTCCGTGGTCTTTGGTAGATCCGTGTATGCCGCATTCTGTGCTATTCTTCTCAAATTATGTGTGGATTCTTTTCTTGGTTAGTGACTGTGTTATAACATATTTGTTTTATTTTTCTCAGACTGTGTAGTTCAATTTGTTTGGATTTTAATTGGGCAAATTATTTTTTACCACTTTCTGTTCACTGTTGTGGGTTTCTTGGTAAAATTGTGTTGGTCTTGGTTCTAATTGTGCTTGTCCTATAAGACTGATATATATTTTATCAATAATGGTTTGCCTTGATTCCAAGGTAATTATCCTTCACTTGATGCTCTGTCAATGCCGATTCTAAAAGATAACTTTGACTTTAATGTTGTATGGGCATACCTATTGGTTCCAAAATACTCTTGAGCAAATTGATATGCCATGTAATTTGAGTGTGTACGATCTATTATCAAGTTCTGTTTGTGTAAGGTTTTTTCTTAGCTGTTGTCTAGGAGTTGTCTTTTACAATGTAGATAAAGAGCATTTGAGGCAAGTTAACACGGAGGCACAGGAGGAGTACTACCTCATACGCCACCACCAGGTGTAGTTTAATGTAAGATGTTTTCTCATATCTGCAATTGCTAAAAATAAAAATTCTACTTTCTCTTTATCTTTCAAAAGAGGGTTCTCTTCATCTTAACCTCAATGCCACTATATATAGTTGGTAGCTAAACAATGGCTACCTACCAATTCAATGCCACAAGTTGATTTCATCGAACTTTCGAGCAACAGGCTGCAAGGCACTTCATACATGGCCATGTGTATAGCCTATAATGTTAATATTGTTTGCAAATGTCTCGTGTTTCGCATATTTTATGGTCATTTAGTTTATATCTACACATTAATAGTACTCATTCTTTTTACCCTCAATTCTTGCTTGTGAAAATTAAGGAAGAAATGTGTAGAGGTCACATTTAATATTTCATAGAGTACAAAGTTCTAGCTACTGTGGGGCTGTTGGTTTTGGTTGATATATGTAAGCATATAGATGTATTGCCTCATTTGTAATCCAATGTGCAAAGAGAGTGACAACTGTGAGTATGTGTGAGAGAATGCTCTCTTGCATTTTGAGATTAGTGACTGCTCGTGCTTGTCAAAAAGTGCATGTTCAGTGAGTGCACAATTTCAAATATTAAAACCTGAACATGTATAACTAGCTTTCTGATAAAAAAATTACCTTCATATGAGAGCAATTACTAGCTCCAGATATTTGCGTGACTTTGATGCATGCTAGCAATTGCATGATTTGTAATTGGTAGAACTTGGTGTGAATTTTTTAGGCTTCGGCAATGTAGAGCTAGTCATGGTTAATTTGTTTTAAATTTGTAAGTGTGTAAATTATGTGTGCATTTAGTATGTTACCAACAGTATCCAATTTTCTTATACTCTTTCTTGAGGTGGTGTTGTAAGAGGTTTTTTTTTTTTTTTCTTTTCCTTTCTTTCTTTCTCTTATATTTTGTGTAGGAGGTTGATTTTTTAATTAAAGTATGTGGAGGTGGAAAGGTGAAAAGAGTTAAGCAAGTGCCTTGTAAATATATTTTCAGCAGATGGAGCAAGAACATCAATATGAAGTCATTACTACATAAAGAGCTTTGCCTACAGAAAAAAATAGATATTGGAGTTACACCGAAGCAGGCAAATTATGGGAGTAAGAAGAACAAATTTAGACCGTATAATTATACATGGATGATTATGATTTAAAGTTGATTATTGGTAACTAATGCTCACATACTTATTTTAAAAAGTTACATAAATTCATATTTTAATCTTGTAAATTCATATAAGATCTAATAGTCAATAACAATAAACTTAGTCGTATAGTAGTAGTGCATTTCCCTTACCAAGACACATTGCATTCATGAATGGAATTTTGGAATTATTTCAGGAATTCTAACTGCCTATGATTCAAGAGGTGTGTGATTTGATTCACTGACCGATTTGATCTAATTCGGCCTGTTTACACCGATTATTATTGGATTTGGCCAAATTTGACTGATCAAGAATCAAACCAATGACTAATTCATCGATTTTCTACTTGAATTGGTTGATCAGATCCGATTTTAATTGCTATTCTTTTTTGTTTTTAAATCTTGGGTTCAAAATTTAATATGCCTCTACCTATTCCTATTGCATCTTTTATCCAACAGGCCAACATGGTGGTGACTTTACGTAATGGCTAAGGCCAGCCACATGGTTGAAACAGTCTAATTTGCCTCCAATTCAATTGATGTAATGTTAGTCACTACCCGCAAATGTTCGGTATTAAAGAAAAACAATTCAGAGTCCTTCCTCTTTTTTTCCATCGTGATAAACCCGCTTTTTATATCTTAGGTCTGATTATTTGCCTTTCAAATGAATAAATTAAATGGGCTATGTAATAAAAATAAATAAATAAATTGTCGGACAATATGTTAAAAAGTCAATCAACCCTATACCATGGACTTTGTCCAATATCCAGAAGTAAATGACATGTATCCATCACCACTAATTCACTATTTATCTGCTTTTGGCATTGGTCTATGGCCTTGGATATCAATTGCTCAACAAATGGCATAAAAGTTAACTTTACCCATCAAGAGCTTCGTCTCCGTCCACTAATTTTTATAATTTATAAGATTTATGCGTATCAACACGCATTGAACCTGAAAGTTTTTATCAAAGCGCAAAACATTTGAGCAAGTATTTATTTGAACCACACAAAAGCTGGCCTGTGTATATTGTTTTTTGTTTTTTGGGTTACTTAGATGGTTCTGTGTCTATTTGAATTTTTTGGGTGCAGAAGTTATTTGAATTTAATCATATGGATTTGTGTTATAGGCAGATGGAAATGTTTATTTTATCTGAATAATTACATATCGGATTTATTTTGGTACATTGTTACTATAATTTTTCTATTTAATCTTTTACCATGGATTATTATGTTAACAAAAATATTTAACTTTTACTATCATTATCTTAATTGGGTGATAATGTAAAATATTTCATATTACATCAATATTTATTTCATTTTGTATAGCGTGGAAACCTAACGAAAGAAAAAGATAGAATAAGGAAATTCAGTTGTGCAAGTGCAACGTATTGCATCATGTTGTTTCGCTTTAATTAAGCTAGGACCCGTATGAGGGAATTTATTTTTTATATGGATATTGAATGAATTATTATCATTGATATTGGTTTTGGGCAGATATTACGGCTATGTGGAGTTGTAATCACGTCTTAGGCGAGATTTGGCTGTCAAAAATAATGATCAGGTGGAGAACCTCGTGGACCACGAGATTTCAATTCTGATTTTCACGCGAATGTGATGATGGAGAAAAGCAGACCACGTGAACCATGAGCCAGCCTTGCAAGCACGTGGCAGAAGGGGGTGAGCAGCAAAATCTTGTCCCTCACCTGATGCCACCCCTTTACCTCATGTTAAGAAACCATGATATATTATAAATTGAGAAGTGAGAAAGAGGAGAGTCAGAGGCTTAGAGCAAGTGAGTGAAGTGTTATTTGTGTGTGTTTGAAGGGCTCTTTCTGGATTGAGAGCTTCTGTGCTCGAAGGAGAGGAGAGTTTATATTGTGAGACATTTTTGTGTGTGAGTAGAAAGTTTTATTCACTTATATTGTTAAAAAAAATGGCATCTGATAGAACGGTAATTTTGAATGAACATGTATCAGTGCAAATTCATCAAAATATTGTAAGTATTTTATGTCTAAATTTTTTTTAGGCACGCATTTTATGTTTAAGTTTTAATAAAAATATTATTTAATTTTATTTTGTTAATTCAGCTTGATTCTGTTTATGTCCTTTTTCTGTTATGTCTGTTTTTAAAAATAAAATTAAACAATATTATTTAATTTTTTTTAAGTTTCTGTTACGTCCATTTTTATATATATTTTATGTTTAAGGTTTTTTTGGCACATATTTTATGTTTCAGTCTTAATAAAAATATTATTTTATTTTATTTTTTTAATTGCAGTTTCTGTTTATGTCCCTTTTCTGTTATGTCCGTTTTTAAAAATAAAATTAAACAATATTATTAAATTTTTCAAGTTTCTGTTACGTCCATTTTTTATATATATTTTATGTTTAAGGTTTTTTTGGCACATATTTTATGTTTCAGTCTTAATAAAAATATTATTTAATTTTATTTTTTTAATTGCAGTTTCTGTTTATGTCCTTTTTCTGTTATGTTCGTTTTTAAAAATAAAATTAAACAATATTATTTAATTTTTTCAAGTTTCTGTTATGTCCATTTTTTATATATATTTTATGTTTAAGGTTTTTTTGGCACATATTTTATGTATCAGTCTTAATAAAAATATTATTTAATTTTATTTTTTTAATTGCAGTTTCTGTTTATGTCCTTTTTTTGTTATGTCCGTTTTTAAAAATAAAATTAAACAATATTATTTAATTTTTTTAAGTTTCTATTACGTCCATTTTTTATTTATATTTTATGTTTAAGGTTTTTTTGTGCACATATTTTATGTTTCAATTTTAATAAAAATATTTTTTAATTTTATTTTTTTATTTACAGTTTCTGTTATGTCCCTTTTTTCATTTGCATTTTATGTTTAATTTTTTGTGGGCACACATTTAAGTTTTAATAAAAATATTGTTTAATTTTATTTTCTTATTTGCAGTTTCTGTTATGTCCTTTTTTTATTTGTATTTTATGTTTAAGTTTTTTTTTTTGCACGCATTTTATGTGTAAGTTTTAATAAAAAATATTTTTTAATTTTATTTTTTCTTTGCAATTTCTGTTATGTTTTTTTTATTTGTATTTTATGTTTTAAGTTATTTTTGGGCATGCATGTTATGTATAAGTTTTAATAAAAATATTGATTAATTTTTTTTCTTTGCAGTTTCTGTTATGTCTCTTTTTTTGTTTGTATTTTATGCTTAAGTTTTTTTTCCCTGCTCTGTCTATTTATATTATGTTCGCAAAAAAAATATATAAATACTACTTTATTATTAATTAGTGTAAAATTTATTATTTGTAACAGGAAAGAGAGTTGTTGCGACCTCGTCACCTATATATAAGATTACCAAAAGTGGAGATACACAAGCATTTACGGCAAACTGGTCTATATCGTGTTTCTCAGATTTCTGAAATAGAGATAGATAGACCCTTAATAAATGCTTTAGTAGAAAGGTGGAGACCCGAAACTCACACATTTCACCTTCCAGTTGGGGAGTGCTCGGTGACACTAGAAGATGTTGCCATTTTACTTGGACTTCGCATAGATGGTTTACCAGTCACACGATTTACTAATGGCACAACCGCAATTCTTCAGAATATGTGCGAACAACTGGTTGGTGGTCGGCCAAATGTGACAGATGTTGTGGCGGGAGAAATAAAATTTGAATGACTTTCATATCATATAAATAGACTTGAAACAAATTCTAATGAGTTAATAGCATATAATGTTCGTAGTTATATATTAGCTCTATTGGGGCATTTCTTAATGCCAAATAAAAGCACAAGCATGGTTCACGGGAAGTTCTTGCAACTTCTTCAAAATTTAGATGAAATTAGATTGTATAGTTGGGGCTCGGCATGCCTCGCTGTGCTTTATCAAGGGTTAGATCGTGCTACCCGTAAAAGTTCACGAGATATTGCAGGCAACATGGCACTGTTGCAAGTATGGGCATGGCAGCGGCTCCCATGGTTGGCTCCTTTGGCAAGCATGCCAGTTGCTTTTCCCCTTGCTCTCAGGTAAAAATACTTTAAATAAATCTGTTATAAAAAAGTATTTTCTAAATAAAAAATTTCACAGGTGGAAGGAACCGCGATATCAACGCAATAATCCATACAATAATGTCCCTACCCTCAGACTTGCATTGGATCAAATGGAATTTCATCAGGTAAACTTTAATATATCGAATAATGTCTTTTAATATTAAGTTAGATATTATTTGCAACTCATGTAATTTTTTTACTAATGCAGTTTGTATGGCAACCATATATGGACCCAGTGATTGATGCCCATATTCCAGATGATGTGCAAGATGAGCGTATGATATGGTCAACCATTAGCCCACTCATATGTTTTGAGGTCATAGAGTGGCATGCTTCTGACCGGGTAATGCGGCAATTTGGGTTTGATCGTGATTCCTCTCCCACCTCGTAATATAGGGCAATCACAAAATAAAGATTTACGAGGAAGAAAACCAACCGATTGGAGGGAGAAGCATCATGAGTGGATTACATTGTGGGAGACCCGTTATCAGTGTTTATTGCGAGACAGACCCACTAATCAATATGTTCCTTCAAATGAATATCGAGATTGGTATATACAATATGCAATAAATTGGTTATGGTTGTCCCCACAAGTACAACAGCAACCAATCCCTCGACGAGGTAATCCCGAGCACCACCTAATCCCCGACACCAATCCCCCAGCACCATGAGCCACCACACCATGAGCCACCACACCATGAGCACCAACCATTCCCCCATGAGCAGCCATTCCCATATCATGATCCGTCATTCCCACTATACCATCCATTCTCACAATACCCGCCATTCCCACTATACCAACCATTTCCACAGCACCTACCATTTCTGTGCCATTGCCACCCGCTCATCGGCGGGGAGGGTGTTGCGATCCTTGCATGTTTCGAGCGATGAGGTTGATCAATGGCTAAATCAGCGATCCTCACATGTGCAGAGTCGACAGAGTCGGCAAAGTCGACATAATTTAGAACCACCTCGAATGTCCTTAGATGCAAGGGATAGCCGTTATGGTTCCAGAAGCATTTTGAGTCGAGGTAGAAGGTCTGTTGACAGCAGTGCCACTGGGCCATCTCATTCGGGGTTGTTTAGGGGAAATTATGAAATCAACATTGATGAAGCTCAGTCCGCACCTCGATGTCTCTTTGACCTGAATGAAGAAGCGGATGTGCAGGAAGATGTATACTGAGCCGGTTGTGTCTGCGAGATTTCTTCAGCCAATACTATCTTCGGTGATCAATGGACACCAATGACGTGATGGGTTCAAGCGAGCAAGGGATGGGGTTAGTGGGAACATCTACATCTGGCCATGTGGCGAGCACGAGGTTGCAGGGAGGCGATGGAGAAGGAGAAGAGGGTAGAATGGATGAGAGAGGAAGAGTGAGGCGTAGGAGAAGCAATATCCCTCTCCCACCTTTGGATGAGAGGGTGGGGATGCAGTTTCTGAAAAACTATTTCTGCTCCCATTAGATTGTCCCTTTCAGGAAAAAAGCCGCCTAAAGGAAAATAGTCATTGATGTAATTATTATTAGGTATAATGTATCTTTTTTTTATTGATTTATCTAGTTGGCATGCATGATTTACATTAATTCATGACCAATTTGAGTTTGGGCAAACTTTGAATATTCTTAGTACTAATTTTACTTTTTCCTATGTGACATAATTTCATACTTACTAATTAATTGAAATGTAGGCAGTCATATGATTTCTATATCAACATAATTCCAATTTCGAAAAGATTAAAATGGAGGTAGACTAATAAATTATTATAAACAGAACTACTCAGAAATCATAAAAAGAAAGAAAACATGGAAGTAAGCTAACAAGTCATTACAAACAGGACTCCTAAGAAATCATAAAAAAGAAACAAACATGGAGGTAGGCTAAGTCATTACAAATAGGACACTTAAGAAATCATAAAAAGTAAAAACAAACATGGAGGTAGGCTGACAAGCTATTACAACAGCACTATGAACTAGGCCCAGGAACATGCGGGCATCGGCTGCGGCGTGGCCCTCACCTCGACAAAGACCGCATCGTCGAGTTCCACGCATCTCACGCGAGTCCATTTCATTCAGAAAACGGGTTGATTTGGGGCGACCTTTTCCTGTGCGTTTCAATGAAGGATTAGGACAAATTCTTGGTCCTCTGTATCGGCGCCATGTACTTTCATTCCCTATCACCCCAAACTCTTTCTTGTACACTTTGCAAATTCTGTCAATTGTATAAATACTATCGACGTAAGGGTGCCAAGTAACTTTCAAGTATGAGCAACAGGCCATTACATGACAACACGGATATCTATCTATCTGAAAGTCACCACAATCACAATTCTTGTGCCTCAAATCAACTCTATATGCTTGTCCGCTAGATGGATCTTGAACTTGGAAAGTCTGATGATGTCTATTTGCTTGAGTGATGCGGAGGGGTCTAGAAGCCTGCTCGTTTGCTCGAAGTCGAGACATCACTGTTTCAGAGAAAACTTGTCCAGCATTTTTACGAGCATATGCCTCCTCACTTTTCCTTGTAAACAACTCGGCCAATCGAAAGTAGGTTGCTCTAACCAAAGCCGTAATGGGAAGATTGCGAGCCCCTTTTAATACTGAATTCACACACTCAACTAAGTTCGTGGTCATATGACCCCATCGATGTCCACCATCATATGCTAAGACCCATTTTTCTCGTGGGATTTCATCAAGTCAGGTTGTATATCTATCTCCACGTTCCAGTACTCGCTCATAATTAATATTGAATTGATGCTCCGTTCTCGAGTACCCTGCAAGATACAATATGCTCAGTATATTAGTTTTTAAAACTCACAGTCACATATCTATTAATTAAATATTAAAACGGAAATGTGAATTACCCATGCTCACAACCAATTTGTGCAGATAAGGTGCCTTAAATCTTCGTAAGAAATTGGCACCGATGTGCCTTATGCAATACATGTGAAATGCTCTCGGAGGTTCCCATTGACCATTGCTTCTCCTTATTGCTGCATTAATTGACTCGTGACGATCAGAAATAATACCAACTCCATCTTGAGTCACAACATTTTTGCGTAGATTATCCAAGAAAAAATACCAAGCATCTGCAGTTTCACCTTCAACAATAGCAAAAGCAATTGGCAATATGTTCTGATTGCCATCTTGAGCAACAGCAACTAATAAAGTCCCTCTGTATTTTCCATACAAATGTGTGCCATCAACTTGAACAAGTGGTTTGCAGTGTTTAAATGCTTTATCTGAGGGCGAAAGTCCAAAACATACGACGAAAAAATCGAACGTCTGGAACTAGTTCATCGCCACGAAAAACCTCTACAGCATCCATCTGAACCACTGATCCTCGAACAGCATCACACATTGCTACACACCACTGTGACAAGGCTTCATAGGAGGCTTCCCATTGGCCAAAAACTTTTTCAATTGCCTTTTGTTTTGCCATCCATGCTTTTCGGTATGTCACTGTGTAACCGTATCGAGATTTAATCTCTGCAATCACAGATTTGATCTTGAAAGATGGGTCAGATTCCACCATGTGCTTTATAAGTTCGGCAATTGTATCCGAATCTAATTTTGTGTGATCCTCGGTGAACCTTTCACCAATGCATGTGTGTGGGCCATTATACTTCCTGATTTCCCAAAAGTATTTATTTTTCCTAAAACTAGCCCTAACAAGCCATTGACAACCTGCCCCATACCGAGTGCATTTAGCATAAAACGTCAAAGGTTCTGACTCATACACTTTATAATCCACTCCTTCAGAAATACTATACTTTTTAATTGCTCGTATAACAGCCTCTCTGTCACTAAATTGCATTCCAATACAAAATTCACCATTACTAACAGGAGGGGCACCTACGAAACACAATATGAAATAAAGAACAACTAATAAGTTAAAAGAAAGTAAATAAAAAGTAAACAGTAAGTAGAAATAAAATAACAACAACAAAACAGTGAACAATATGTGTATTTAATATATATAACATTGGATAAAATAAAAAATATACAAGCTTTATGAAAAAAAAAATAACATTCCACCAAATTAAAATTAAATTAAATCAATCAAATATAAAATTAATAAACACAACAAAACACTATAATAATAACTTGAATTACAAAAAGTGAAAATAATATAATAGTAATATAATAATAAACATGCATCAATTACAATCTTTTTCTAAAGAAATCTATAATAATGAATCACCATAAATATCTACATACCGACATACTCTGGAAACTCGGGTGCATTCATAGCTGCAAGATCCAAAGAACGCATGAAGGATGGCTCCCCAAATGGATGCTGAATAGCAACTGTATTTGATACATGCTCATCATCTGCTTCATCATCTAGTTCCATATCATCAGCACCGCTATCACTATTTTCATACTCTTCTGCAAATTCCCCCTCATCACTTTCACTATTGTTTCCTTCCCATTCTGCTTCTTCTTCTGGAAATGTGTGCGGGTGGGCTTCTTCCTCCTCATTGTCAACTTGATGGTTAAAGATAGGACTTGTTTCTTTGAAATCAACATACAACTCAATGGCTGATATTTTTGCTCGATGCTGGTGGTATATTTGAAACATTTGTTGCATGTGATCATCATTGCTGATTGAAATTGCTTGATACTGAGTGAACCCACCAAAAATTGATACCGGACACCTGTATGTTATTTTCTCCACTGTTTTTGGAGTTTCAGGATCTATACTTTGCTTAAGACCACTCTCTAACTCCTTAAATGACATAGTGCAAGGAATAAAAAAACATGTTGGATTCTCGCATACAAATGTGACACCTTCACTCGTATTTGTAACAATATTCCCATTGAAATATACTATTATATTTGCACTACTATCCATTTTTACCACTCTTTCTTACTCTACTCTCTTAATATTTTTTCCTCTCACAGAACACTTTTTTTTTTTACATACACTTTTTTTTTGACACACACAGATACTGTAGCTTTGTTTACCAACACGGAGAACTC
>CM062344.1:8604252-8629252 GCA_031216105.1 Dalbergia cultrata | reverse complement strand
GCTGGGAATGAGTTTCCACGGCTGGGAATGTAATCCATAGCTGAGACAAGTTTGTCACAACTGATGCCATAAGTGCATAGTAACCCATAAGTGCACAATACCCTCATCCTAAAAACGCGAATAAAGGGGTTAAAACCTTTCCCCCTCATTTTCCTTCCATTTCCTTGAACCAGAAACCCTCTCCTCTCCTTTTTCTCTCATTTTTCTTCAACCCCATTCCAACCTAGCTCCCATAAATCATCAAGGTGAGTATATGTTATAAGATCTTGTCCCCTTTGTCATCATTCTTGCACATTCTCGAAAATGGGCATTCTTATTTCTCTTTTTTTTGTCAAGTGGAGGTGCTCCCCCAATATTGTTAGGGCTAGATTAGAGTTATTTAAGTGTTGATAAATTTTTAATATTGAGTTTATTGGTTATTTTAGTCGTCGTGATGTCTCCCCCTGCTCCCCAAAGCTCAGTTAGAGTTGAAGTCAACTCTCCATCCCTTCCAAGTGAGTGGGTTTAAACTCATAGCCTTATTTTTTGCCATTACATGTATGTTTTATGCATGATAGTTATTAAATATAAAGCTAGAGACAAGATAAAGTGTATATTATGATTTTATATACTTATGCAAGCTAGAGAAAATTTTGAGTTATGATAATAGTATGAAAATGAAATTTAGAAAACCATAGGACTATAATTGCTATGATGTGTGTGATGAAAATGTTTTATATGTTTATGAAGAGACTTATTGCAAGCATATATGCTTTAATAAGTTGTTATTTTATTAAACATGTTTTGAGAGTTTATGATATCTTATTATTTAAAGACTTGAGATTTATAAATATGGTTTTAAAGTACTCAGTTGAAATATATATATATATATATATATATATATATATATGTAATATGTGAACAAGAGTGTGATCTAGCTAGGAATGAATTATCTTGTTTGATTTGAGAATATTATAGTTAAAAACCGCAACATTTGAACTATGATTTTAGTATTATCAAGTACATAGAGAAATATGTTAGTAACATATGAATTTAGAAACTCAGTTTTATGGTACCAGGAGGTATAGAACTCAGTATGATTCTTAACAACTGCCAGATACATATTATGTGGGCTTGAAATCGAAACGCTTTCAAGTGGTGAACCCTTGGGCTCGATTTTCACAGTCACAGTTATGCTAAAGTCAGATTGTAGAGTTATATGAGTCCAGAACTCTTAGAGTACTAAGAATTTAGGGCTCTTATTCACCAGGGACTGAGCACCCACCTTTTAGACTTAAATGATTTTATAAGCATCTAAATATTTTATGATTTCAAGAGTAGAGTAATTATACAAAGTTTTAAACCCAGAGAAGAGCCAAAGACGAGTTTTAGAGAAAATTATTAGTTTATGATTTAGAGATTTGACAGTAGCTATAGAGAAACAAACAGTGAGTTAACGGCTGGGAAAAATGATCGTTAACCTTGGTATCAAGTTGTCCTTAGAGGCAATCTCATAGAGCAGAAATGGAACCTAGTTAGGTGCCCAATTCGGATCCTCGCAGATCCTAGAGATTAAAAAAATTCGCTATGTCATGGTTGACATGTATAGCTAGAGAATATATTGTTATGCAATGCATAACTAGAGACCCATGTTTCTCTATTAGCATATAGTTATTTATGTCATCAAAGGTTATTTATGATTTTAGAGATTATTTGATTTACGAATTATTACATATGTGTATGGAAAATGATTTATTGCTAAAGTAATAACTCAAATATGTGTTCCTATGAATTTGTAAATGTAGAGAGGACTTTTATATAGTTATGCCTATACGTATCAAATGGGTTGTGATTGCTGCATGTATATTAATTATTGTATATTCTTGGTTGTCCCATGTGAGTGATAGGAGCAAGCTCACTCACTGAGTTCATTGACTCACCCTTCTCCCTCCCTTTCATAGTTGTAGGTACAGGTGTTCTTTCACCTCTAGCTCTGTAGACTCGGTTGCTCTCAGTGGTGAGCCTTATTTTGATGTAAGGCTTATTTAGGTTTCTGTCAGTTTTGAGAGCTTTAGTAGTTTTGCAGGCAGGATCCAAGCCACGCATGTATTTTGAGATGGTATAGATAAATTCAGAGATTATGTATTTCCCTATATGTTTTAGAGCTCAAGAATGTATTTTGAAATATAGACTATGCTTAAAGATTTATGTGAAAGCTAATGATAATGAATTTATGATTCAATCTTCAAATCTTAACTAGATTTCAGAGTATGACAAAAATGTTTTAGATTTATATATGTAAATATTTCTGTTTTTTATGGATTTGAATATTACGTTTTAATTAGAGAAAAAGATAAGGATTTGCAAGAAAATTTCACTTTAAGTATGATATTACACTATTTTATACATTTAGAGAGATATGTCACCTAGAAGGCTTACGTGGGGTTAAGACTCCTCACGTGCCGGTCACGCTCCCAAGTCGGGTCCTGACAATCATATACTTGAATGTCATATGTAGTGAACATAGCTACTGGCGGTAAATATATTAGAAAACCCAAAAAGAGAAAAAGAAATTAAATATGTTATACAGTAGTATGTGAAAGACATTGTATAATAGTAAAATATTAGTAGACCTTGTACTATCAAAATGTGGTTGGCCGGACTATAAACACCATATTTTGTCTTAGTCATTTTGCATATAAGAAAAATTGAAAATAAATAATAATAATAATAATAATAATAATAAATCCTTTTCCTTTTTCATTAGCATTGGTTAAAATTGATTTTTTTAAAAAATTAACAGAAAAATCCAATCTTTTTAGTTCAATCCATTTTTTATTAGTGTCAGTAAAATTCCCAAAAATAAAAAAATTTTCGATCAAAACCTCAATCAGAGCACAATCAAATATTTTTTTTAAATTTCAATTGTCAAATCTCAATCATTTTATTTTCAAAACCTTTTCCAATCAGTTAAAAAAAATTATAAATAGGCATCCAATCTCAATCAGGGGCACAATTTTTTCAGCATGGTGGCACCTCCCCTACAACCATGGCCACCATCAGCCCCAGGGCCGCCATTCACTGTTGTTTGCATATCAAAAGCTCTGTCACCCATAACTGCGAAACTCCACCAATGTTTGTGCAGGAACTTCGTTCACGCCGCTACCACAACCATTGCACAAAGCACTAACCAACTTCAGCCACAAAGTTCCACCGCGACGGCAGGACATCCGCATCAACTGTCCATACCAGCACCACCGCACCTACAACAACTACGCAAAACCGTTGGCGATTAGCATCACTGGAACCACAACCTCGACTACCTTTGATGCCAGTGTCTCCCTTCGCTGTCGTCAGTCTCACAACACGCTTTTCTGGCAATGCGCAACCTAACTCCTGCATGTTGTCCTGTGGTCGCGAATGGGGCTTCACCAACGATGCCAAAGCGGATGGTTGGGGACAAATGTCCATGGAGGATAGTGGAGCATGACATAATAATGTTTTAATTCTAGATTAGTCAATCTTAATTATAAAATTAAGTATCATTCTTTTATAATTTCAAATGTGCGTCTCACTCTTCTATATTTTCACTATCCTACCCTCCCCATCATACTTTGCAACTTCCTCCTCTCCATGTTAGAATCCTTCAGGTTTAGACTGAGAAAAAATTTTCCTCCAATTTGACATCAAAAAATCTAAACTAACTCACGACCATATACAAATAAAAGGTTGGCCATATGAGATAATCTCGTTGGCATCATACTATTCTTATTTAAACTAATAATCTATTCTTTTTTAGTAAACCCCCAAGTTAATCCCCAATAATATCATCAATGGACAAATTAGTCCCAGATAAAAATAATTAGTGTTGAGATCCTTGACAATTATAAAAAATAGGATATTGTAGGTTCCTGATTTACCTACAAACTATAAATTAAAGAGTCTGACATATAGATTAATTGCTAACATAGATAGTCATTAATTGATCCATGTGGCATTACTGAGTTTTCCAATATCAAAATACTTGCAATCCCACCAATCCCACCCAAAAGTATAAAATATTTTGAAGTCCTAGCCTAGTCCTCCAAAAAAAAAAATTATTTTTCTTCCTTATTCTTACACACTATCCCTCCCTGTGCTGTTCTCCTCTCTTCCTTTTTACAATTGTTATACCACAAAAAATAGAAGAAAAGTCATCCCGTAGCCAACATTCAAATAAATCAATCCAAACACAAGTTGTTGAACTAAGGAAACAATCAAAATTTTCCCAATATTCCAATTCAAAATCATATATATATTTTAGAAACTAAGGTTGAGATGTAAATATTTTATATTTTTTGTGGGATTGCAAATATTTTGATATTGGGAAATTCACTGATGCCACATAAATTAATTAATGACTATCCACGTCAGTAATTAACTTACATATCAAACTATTTATGGGTTACAGGTGTTTTGGAGACCGACAATATCCTATTTTTATAATTGTCAATAACCTTAACACTAATTTATTTTTATTAGGAACTAATTTATCTATTAATTATATTGTCTAGGACCAGTTTAAAGTTTTACTCTTTTTTTTTCTGCAATATGTACTGTTTAGCTAATAGATGATTAATGATTGATTAGAACATTACTATAATTGATTATTAACTCGCTAACCAAATAATAGATGTTAGAATAAATCCCAAACTAAATTGTTGTATGCTACCAAAGAAAAAAAAAACTAATATATCTTTGCCGAATGTAAAACAAATATAGTACAAGCTTTGGTATTCATGTACAAGAGCGGTGTAATAGTCCGACAGGTCCGTACGTAAGTTACTTGAGCTGGGGAGGATGATCAGCACTCAAAATTTAATTATTTCAAACAAATCGCTGATTGAACGTGCTGCATCTAGCCAAATTTAGATTAGGATTTCATAAACCCTGTCTTTGACAATTACTATCTCGCGATCCTCGACAAAGCATTTGAATCGTGCATAATTCAATGTAAAATAACTTTCTCGGAATCTTCCTAAAATTTGGTTCCTAACCCTTTAACAGAGGCAATATATACGTCTTGACATTTTCCGGGTCATTTTTTTTCTATATGGATTACATTCACAAAATTTACCATCAAATAAGTTTGTTTGATTATTTATGTGCATATGGGGTGTGAAATCCTGTCAATAACAAGATTTTATTGAAAAAATTTATAATCTTTTTTTTAAAACCAACCTATTATTTATCCATCAACCATATTTAAGAAAATATAAATTTTTTTCAAATGAAATCTCGTTGATGGCCAAATTTCATTAATAAAATATTAATTTTTAAGGCAAATGTCACCAATGGCAATATTATAAAAATAGAATATAATTTTTATAAATGGAAAATATTATTATTTTCTTAAATAAAGTGACCAGAATTACTTAAAAAATAATTTTTTAATATAAAAAAGTTGACCAGCGAAAACTCGCCATTGGTAGGTTTTGGAGCGCTATATGTCGGCTGCTAATTGCGGCAGAAGGAGAATCTACTTTTGTGTAGATGAAACCTCACAATTGGCTGGATTTAGCTAATTATCACCTACAGTCTAAATCTCACCACTACAATGTCTATAACAAACCACAGTGGCGTAATTTTCCCCTTGATGTAATATTTGAAACATTGTTTACTTCGTACACAATTAAAAAAAATAATTTCCCTCATTTTCCATGGGGACCATTCTAAGCATAAGTTGAGAAAATCCTGTGTATATCTTTCTATAACTTTTAAATAATGAAAGTTAAAATGAAATGTTGTGATTGTTTAACGAGCAAACATTAAGTTTGTTTCAGAAGCAAATAAAAATTTATCCCGAAATGATACATTTAGTTAAGGGATTAAAATGAGGTGTAAATCTTCATGAATAAGTTTTATATATAATATTAATGTAATGTATTTTTATATAGACTATGAGACATAATAAGTGTAATATATCTTTATATAGACTATGAGACATAAAAAGGTACTGATATCTAATAAACTAAATAAATTCTAATTAATTTCTAATTTCATTTATATAATCTAATAATTACACATGATGTTTAGTCATAAAAATTTACTTTCATTTTTACTTCTTAATCAAACATATCTAGTTTAAAGTTTCTACACTAGATAAATATTAAATATTAAATTGAACCTGTTCATTTTTGTTTTTATTAGAGCCATTTTTTGTTTACATAAAAATTGATGCAACCCTGATTAAAGTCAATCAGAACTATTAAAATTTTCTCATATATAACTCGTTGAAGCTTTTGGGTTCTGCTACTTGCACACTCCATGTTCAATTGTGTAATTTCGTTATGTTTGCAACATGAAAAATACATAAACGCTATTAAAATAAAAGAAAATATTTACTATATTTTGTTTATAAATTGATACTTATTTATTGTATTAAAAATATAAAGAAAATAGAAGATAATCATGATCTCCAAGTTAATACATTAATTAGTAAATATAACACAATAAATATTTTATTTTGTTTTGTTTTCAGAGCATTCAAGAATTGTTGTTACAACATTTGAGTGTGTTTATGGCCGGAAAATGAAGCCAGCACCCGTGCTTGCACATTAAAATGTTTAAAAAAAAAAAAAAATCTTGTCCATGAAATGCAATGGGACCCATTGAAAAATATGGTGCATGCTATGGGTGGTGTAAAAATTGTTGTCGACCGGAAGGTGGAAACAACCGCACCGTATGTTGACGATATTCAGTGCAGAGGATGATACATGCACATCAACATATTTTCATCATATTTTTACCTTATTAATTGACAAAATTAATGTATGAGAAATCTATGAGATACGGAGGATAAAATAGAAAGAGAAAAAAATTATATATATTCAGAACTTATTCTCTCTTTATCTTGTTTCTCTCTTTCACCCATCGTCTCTCTAAAATCTTTTATTTTCTCTTTTTTTGATCACTTTTTTCCCTCATTCTTTATTATTCACGAGAAGAAGAAGAAAGGGAATTAAAATTTGGTGGTAGCGTAAAAAACTAATCCTCACGCATGAAAATTTAGTTAATTCTATTTGATTTTTCATATATTTGTGATTTATGTCTAAAGACATGAATGATTATTATTTTTTCAGTTTTCAATAGCAAAACGAATTGCAAATGATTTTGGGAATTAGAGTTAAAAAATTATAAATGTGTGTTACAAAAAGTTACAAATCAGTATGCAAAAAGTTGTAAATCAATTAAGGATAGATACTAAACAGGTTCAGGATTAAATGTGAAACCATATTAAAAAAAAGTTGTAATCCAATATGTAAAGAGTTATATACCAATACACAAAAAAGTTGTAAACCAATTTTACAATTAGTCGTAAACCTGTTTAATATTTGTCCTCAATTGGTTTACAATGAATTGTAAGCTGGTTTACAACTTTGTACATACTTGTTTACAACTTTTTGTGTACTGATTTATAACTTTTCTGCATATAATTTCACATTTAATCCTAAACTTATTTTGTATGTATCTTCAATTGATTTATAACATTTTGTGTACTGAATTACAACTTTTTATAACACACATTTATAATTTTTTAACTCTATTTTCTAACCATGATAGCAAATCTCAATTTCTAGCAAAGTCATTCTTAATTTGTTTTGTTATTGTAAAAACTAGAAAAAAAATTAATTATCCATGTCTTGGCATATAAATACTAAATACATGAAAAATTAAATAGAATAAATTAAATTTTTATATGTAAGGATTAGTTTTGAATGCTACCAATAGATTATGATTCTCCTTCTTTTTCTTCCTATGATTGATAAAGAATGAGAGAAAAAATGTGACAAAGAAAGAGAAAGTGAAATTTTTTGAAAGGATAAGAGAGATGGTGGGTGTGAGAGAGAAACAAGATAAAGAAAAGAAAACAAGTTATGAATGTATATTATTTTTTCTTTTCTTTTTTCTCTTCTCATTTTATTTTATATCTCATATATTCCTGGTACACTAATTGTGTCATACAGGGAGGTGGAAGAGTATGATGAAAATGTATTGATGTGCATGTAATATTCCTCTTCGGTATACGCTATCTTGTCTCCTAGACCATGAGAAAAAATTTAATGCATCAAAATATCAATATATCTTAATATAATTTGTGTATAGGTTCATCAACATTTTCATGTATCAAATTTCTGTTCAGTCCCGAGGAGACACTAAATGTAACGAGCAAGTATCTCTATTGCTACAAGTACAGTTCAATGGTAGGTGATCTAAATTCTCGAACTTGAATTAAAAAATATATATTATAGTACTGCAATTAACTTGGGTACAAGTACTACAATTAAATATTTTCAAAACAATGTTGATCTAGTTGGCCACTAATTTGTCTTTTTGAATAACTTATTCAAATCGGATCATGATGTTGTGCAAAGTTATTTGGAATAAAGTTGGACAACAAAGACAAAGAAAACAAGTTAAACAATTGTTTTGTTTTGTTTTTTTAAACGCATTAAAAAAGGTCTTCACAATTACATTCTCTCGCATGGACTCAGCCTCCGTCCGAAACGGATAGTAAACGTTCATATCCTTGCCACAAAACTTCTGGTGTCAATCCAATTACATCAGGCACGAGAACACAGCGCAGATTCATAAAGAGAAGTGATATTCACATCACATCCACTTAATAACTATTGGATATGATATAATAGATAGAGTATATGAAATCTATTATCACATCTAATAATTATTAAGTGGGTGTCCTAATAGATACATAGTGTTATAATAGCATTTTTGAATTCATAAATACACAAGATCACTGTTTCCCGTACGGTGGATCACGGAGCTTTTCTTCTGAGGTAAACTAAACAATGGGGGCACCAAAATAATCATCCGGAGACATTGAGTATATAGCACTACTATTTTTTGGAGTGGGTACTCAGGTGGAGCAGATAAAAACTACATCATGGGGATGTTCTTAGGTGTTTTCAATTAACAATGCACTTGTGTCCTTGGTGGGTGATGAAGCTTAATTTAGCACCAAAACTTGGCGATGAAATTAATGAAGATTACTCGATAGTCAACAGTTAGAGACCGTACTTCCTCCTCCTACCACATCCTGCAGCCACAAAACACAGCAGTCGCCACCGCAATCTTCCCCGACCACTGCTGCATCTTCCTCCACACTCGCGGTCAACGCATCCGTCCGCCACTAGTGCGGTGCTATTACTAATTGTGTGGCCAGCTTTCGGTGGTCGTCGTTTGCCTCATGGCTTGAGCGACGGTGGATATCTAATGACCCTTCTTGATACGAGTTTAGGAGGACAAAATGAATACTTCAACATTTAAAGAAAAAGTCTTATTTATTTAGTTTATTAGTTTTTATTTAGAAATATTTTAAGACTTGTTTTATTTTTATGTTTGTTAAGCCCAATTGTTAATGTAGCAATTTGGGCCTAGTCTAGTAGGATTAGGAAATAAGTTTAACCTAAATAAGAGGTATAAATACCTCCAAACTTGGTAGCCATTGAGAGCAGTTTTTAGTTTGAATGAAATTTCTTGGTTTCTTTAAGAAACTTTGTGCGTACAGGTAAGGTAGAGTGATTGGCTCATTGCGTCAAGTGAATAAGGATTCTGGTAGAGAGTGATTCCCTTGTGATATTTTATTTGGTTTTCAATCCTATTATCCTTATCAATTGTATGTTGGGGTTTCTGGGTCTTAATATCCACGGGGTTCCGCATCACTTCTAATTTATATCTTTGACAAAAGTCGTTCTCTATCACTACTCAAATAGATCCATGTCTTCTATTTCTCCATCCCTCATCAAAATTTTTAAAATTTATACCAACAAACACAGCACAATTATTTTGTCTCAATTTGGTAAAGATGATTTTTTCTGTTTCTCTTTCGTTTAGAATCCCCAAAATAGGTATTAAAGCTTGTGGTGTTTATTTGTTCCTTGCTAATATCATCAAAATCAAAAATAGAATTTGATCTTTGTTATTGGGGATGGTGGTGTGTTGGAACATGAAAGAGGGGGAATTCGAACATAACGGTGGTAGTGGCGGTGGAGGTCTTTTTTTTTTTTTTTTTATCAGTACACTTGTTGTTTCTTTTTTAACTTGAATTTTGTTTTTTCACAAAAACAAACATGGTGATTAAGCCTTTCATCAAGGTTAGATGGCAATGGCTCACGCCTCCAAGTGTATCAGTTTTATTGAATCATGTATTTACTTCATTGTGAATTACAAAAAGGGCACATGACCAGCACTATTTTTTGGACTCTAACGTGATGCAGAATTGACTCTGCTTCTCATCAGTCTCAATCAATGCTCGAACGCAGATGTCAGTGTAGGCCCCAGCAGACCAGCCCCACGCTATGACAACATGGACTTCAATGTAGCCACGCGTAGGATCCTCACAAGATCTTTTATCGTCAAGTTGAAATCCGTGCCCATCTGCGAAATCGTGAAAAAGATATGTTAAAATTAAAAGAAATATTATTTTGAGCAACATTATACAAGATATCATATTAACACATTTACATTTATAATTAAATTGAATGTGAATCTCATTTAATTTGAGTCTCACATCTAATTCAATGATAAATATAAATGTATCGACATAATATTTTATAAAATATGAGTCAAAATAATATTCCCTGAAATTAAGTTTCTAAAATAATTAAAGAGGATATCTCAAAAACAAACATATCAAGAGAACTAGGATAACATATAAAATTAAAGGGTCATAAAAAATAGAGAGAGAGAAAAAAAAGTCAGAAAACTTTAAATTAAGGTAAATAAATATTCTTGATTACCTGAGCAACAATGGTTATGTCTAGAACAGAATCCCCAAAAGGTAGGACACTGCTGTTGACAACACAGAGGTGAAGGGTTTGAATCTCGGTGAGTAATTTGACATAAAGGCCCTTTTGGTTCTGGCAGTGGATCCGAAGGAGCACCTCCTTCGCTGCCACTCTAGCTTCCACGTGGGGGAGTGCTTCGCCACCTCGACCACCACTAGCGGCAGCTTCGAAGCTCTCACCATCACACGAGGAGGAATTATCGTCGCTGCTGAGCTGTGGCTTGTTAACCATCACCACAGACTCTGGCGATCTCTTGTTGGCCTCTTCTTCCAGCACTCTCAAACGCTCTTGCAGCTCTTTCACGTACTTGACCGCGTCTCCAAGTACCGAAGCCTTGTCCATCTGCAGATACACAGCCATCTTAATCTGATGAGCAGAGCCACATTGACAGATTTACAATGTAAAAACGCTTTCTCCAAGTTTGAAACGGGAACAATTTATCATAACAAGGAATAATGAGGATCAAATCTCTGATAAATCATCTTTCCATAAAATTTAAACTAGTAAATAAAGACGAATGAATGAATTTATATTATCACATTACTCATTAGTTAGAGTAAGCCTAAAAAATTCCGTACAAATGTATATATTTATATATAAAATTTCAAACCACGTTGGAAATCTGTCTAATGTCCGTGTTAAAATAAAATCTTAAGCTACAGCCTATCGTAGCTTATTAGTTGTTCTGTTTATATTGTACCAAGTCCCAACAAAGATCATTAATCAGGTAGGTTATGAAGCAGACTTTTGTTTAACCTTCTTTAAGCCTGGAATAAGAGCAGCAAGAGCAATTAAGCTTTGGCTGAGCTTCTCCCTTCGCTTTCTCTCCGCAATGATGTGATCCTGAGCATGAGCCAGGGGTCTCTTAGGACCTTTTCCTACAGGTTTTCTTGTTTCAAAGGTTTTATTTTCTGATGACCCTTTTCGGGTTAGGGCCGAAGAGTCCATGTTTCCTAGTTGTGGCAGCGACACTGAGACAGCCCCGTTCTGTTTCGGGTTTAAGGTACAATCAAAGCCATAAAACTGGGTGGTAGTGGTGTTGGTGGCAGGGGAAGAGTTTGAGGTATCAAAAGACAGAATCTGGGAAGTGGGAGAAGAAGAAAGAGGAGAGGAGGAAGGTGAAAGAACTGGTGAAATGAGTTCGGTGATGGTGGATGAGTTCCAACCACAGCTATTAGTTTTCAGCTGCTTGGTGGGCCTCTCGAAACTCGTTTCATCTGTGGAAGACAAATTGGGCTCTCTCGGTATCACCATGTCATGAGAAAGGAACTCTGCATCATCGAGCAAGTTCAGGTGGCATTGTGGAAACAAATCGTAACCTTCCATTTCCTGCAAAAGTTGAAAAATACAAAAAACCCCTGTTAAACCATCCACAGAAATTCAAATCATTTGTGCATTGTAGTAGGTAAGAGTCGTGACGGACACACATTTCTTACCAAATCAGATAACCAGTTGGCAGCTGAAAGGTTCAATTCCTCCATAACTTGTGGTCACGGATACAGAAGCAGTAGCTGTACACTACAAAACTTTTTGCTTCACCAGTATATTCGAAGCTATGTGCTTTTGTTTTTCCAATTTGTCATACATATACATAATCAACGTTTAACTCCCACTTTATCGTGGTGGTCCTCTGCTCTTGACAATTAGACGCTAATAAAATATAGGAAATAGTGCACGTGAGAAAATGTATGGGCCACTGAAAAAATGAAGGATGGCACTGGGACTGCACAATCTTCGAGCCACATGCGTTGCTAAGTTGGGTCGTAACTTGGACGCTGTGGAGCCACGCAGATTAGTTAGGGTTGGCGCATAAGTCGGAGAAACTGTTGCTAAGTTGATCTAAAAGGATCTGCGGTATCTAGAGAAATGCAGGAAAATCTGAATTACTCCGCTGTACATATTAATAATTACTCTTAAAAAAAAGAGTAATTTCAGTGCATTAAAAAGTAAATATATTGAGCTATGATGTATAATTTAATATTTTTATTTTTTAATATATCTAAAATTACATGATTTTTTAAGACTATTGATATAAATAAAATTACAATCTGATATATTCAATTTTTAAAGTAGTAAAATTTCACGATTTTTTAAAAATGCCATTAATATTATAAGTTTTCACTTAACTGGGCCTAGCTGGAGGTCGGATGGCTCCCGAGGGACATATGAATCATGTGATATTTTCATATCAATAATTGAGGCAGCCAGTCAGCTTCAACCATGCCCCTGTTTAGGACCGTGCTTTTCTTTTTCTTTTATCTCTTTGCGTTCCCACATAATTTAAATTTTGGATACACACGAGAGAATTAAATTTAAGATTAAATCTTCAATTTAATCCTTTAATAAAATAATATCAGATAAATTAATCCTTTAAAAAAAATCATTTTCAGTTCCTCATGATTGAAATCGCATAAATTGATTTATAATGATTTATAAAAATAGATTAAATTAAACCTTAATAAAATTACAAATTAAATAAATAAGTTTATTTAAATATTAAAAAGGAACTAATGTGTCTGATTTTTAAAATTATAAAGGGTTAAGAATGATATTTTTTTCTTAATAAATTAATTTATTCGACATTCATTTTATGGAGGATCAAATTAGAGGTTAACTCTTGTCTTAGATAATCCTCTTGAAAAAAAAAAACTAGTCAAAACTCCAATCTTAAGGGATCTAAGATAAATTATCTTAGTCCTGAGATTTTTTTTATTCTTTTTTTTTTTTACAACTACAATCCTTTCCTGGAAAAATAATTTATACATGGTATTTGTATACGTGATTTGTACTAATATGATAAAACGGATAAATTTACTTGTATATGGTGTTTTCGAATCCGCCAATAGCGAATTCAACAAAAAAAATATTATTTTTGTGAATTCTGAGTTTGACTTTTACTGCGTGATTTTATTTTAATATTATTTTATTGAATCCGTAATTGATGGATTCAATAAAATAATATTTTTTACACTGAATTCGATACGGATTCAGTACACAAATATTTTTTTATTGAATCTGCCTTTGGTAGATTCTGTACTGAAAGTTTCATATTGTGTAAATTTTTATTAAAATATTATATTAATGTAAATATACCACTTAAAAATTATATGGATGAAAAAGAGCCTCATTTCCTTGCAATATAATATAACTGTGGTTTGATGATAATAAAAAATTAAAATAAAAAACTTCAATTGGACAATTACATAATTTGAAAGTTACAGAGTACCCGCGGATCAGGACGAGAATACTATTTGTTTATTTTAAGAGGGTACTGGCCACTAGAAGATGCTAATGGTGTATCCTGACGGCTGCATGTTCATATTGGTTTTCAATGATGCAGGCTTTTTCACCTTAATAAAATAAAATAATTGATTAATTACATAAATATTGGGTGAGATATTTAATTATCAGAATATGACCATTTGTAGCTATAAGGGAAATCGCTATAAGTAACAACGATTTCAAGACTTAAACAGAATCGTTGTAATTTATAGTAATTTCTAATTCAGATTGCCTACATACATAGAATTAGTGGAAATGGATCACATACACATCATTTTCAAAAGCTTCCTTTTTTTTCACTCACAATCTCTAGTCTTAAAGTGTTGGTGATTAGTTGAAATGACGAGAAATAATATTTATCGACTTGATGACTTACCCACATTACAAGAAAGTCGGACGAAAAGGTAAGTTTTTTCCTATATATATTTTTGTAAATTCAATTTATTTATAAAGTTTACTTATAGTGTTTGCAATTAGGGTTTAGAGTTTGATTGATGTTTGTAATTAGATAGTAATTATAGTAGTAGGACTTAGAGTTTGGTTAGGTAATTGTATATAAAAAAAAATCAAGATTAAAAGTTATAATTAGTATATATGGATGATTAATTAAATAATCTACTTAGATCTAGGGATAAAAATTATTTATGTATATTAGTCTATGTTAGTACGTTCTTTAATAATTATTAAAGTTATTAGTTTTTCATTACCTTAATAATTATTTAGCATGATATCTAAGTATTTTTTTTATTTTACAAATCAGTACAACATGATAGAGTGTGGAATCCTAAGTGTGCTAGGCCTATGGCACCTCCACATCCCCCGCATGAGTCGTATTTGGAGGCAGCTCGGTTTTGGAAGGCTTCCCACATTGGCCAATTCAAGTATAATAGTGTCATGTGTAGTGGCCTTGTTGGAAAATGGCGCCTAGAGTCGTATACCTTGTACCTTCCATACGGAGAATGTACCATCAGCCTCGAGGATGTGGCGTTTCATCTCAGGTTTCGAGTGGATGGGTTACTAGTTAGCGAATACAAAGATGGGTGGCAGACTCATCTCATGAGATAATGGGTGTTGTGTGAGAAGCTTCTAGGAGTTGTACCACCCCCTGGACATAGATCAGGTTCTATGGTGAACTTATCGTGGTTTGAAAGTTCATTGCCAATGGATTATGATTTGTCACAGTAGTTAAACTTAGTTGCGCAGCAGTCAAACTTAGGTGCACAGTAGCACACTCAGGCCCACATAATCCAACCGATTTGTTTGTTTTTGATGATCGACAAATTTACCTCCTGAGTTCACATAAAGTGACTGCAACACTTGCTACAATTTCACTTTTGCGAGACTTTCAACTGGGGCTTCATAGTGTTGGTGACCTTGTATAGACCAGTTGGACACTATCAGGTTAGATGAGCTTTAGCTAGTAGGTAATCTATTATGTTATATCTTTATTTTCATTTTACCTTTATCCTTTCACATTTCGTCTAAGATATGAGTTACTATATATGTGTTTGGGTGGGTAAGATTGTCGAGGAGAACAGATTTAGATAGGCCTCGATTTCTACATATTAGGTCACTTATTTATGCCATCCCTATTGATGGGGTAATTTTTTTTAAAAAAATTTCAAAAGTTAGGTAGTGTCTAGGTTTAATTGCAAAGTTTGTTAACATATTTGTTTTAAATTATTGCAGTTTGTATAGACTCCGTACATAGTGTTGCTTTTATTACTCCTTCGTGGGTGATTGCTGAGGCTGTCATTTGGGTCTATGCCACCGCATTGATATGCT
Organism: Dalbergia cultrata; assembly: GCA_031216105.1. Lineage (NCBI taxonomy): Eukaryota > Viridiplantae > Streptophyta > Magnoliopsida > Fabales > Fabaceae > Dalbergia > Dalbergia cultrata. Next base: position 8,613,359 of record CM062344.1, on the reverse strand, counting down.
TCGATATTATGGAACGACATCAGGTGGATCATGTCATCCGCTAGTTGGGGGCAATAGCATATTCCACAAGAACCAGTCAACATTGATAGGCTCCATGCTATGGATGGGCGTGTTCTAGACAGATTATGGCAGCCTACACGGCATGCGAGGTACCACCAGCATTGGCAGAAGCATCTGGCATACATAATTCAATTTGGTCAACAACATGACCTTCCTCCCTCTGCTGCTTATTATGATCGGTGTTGCAGCATTGCCAGGAGGTTTATTTTTTCAGTATTACAGGTGCATGTGTTTGATTGGAGAATTAAAATGAGGGTAAAAATTTTATGAATGATTTTCAATTCTAATTTTGCACATGATTTCATCCATGAAACTTTTACCCCATTTTTACTTCCAATCAAATTACACCCTAATAAATATATTTGCTTTTTTGTTTCGGTGGATGCTATTGTGTATGTACATTATAGCATTTTTTAAAATTTAGTCAAATTGAAAAAAATTGTAAAATGCTTTCGGTTAGAATCAGATTTATTATTTCAAAGATCCAGAAATTAACTGATGTTTTTTAGTATCACAGATAAAATTTAACCACTTCTATTATATAAAGAATATCACAAATAAAATCTAATCATGTTAGAAGTTTAAAGTGATCAGATTTTATCTACATAACTCTAGAATTCCATAAAACTTTTTGGAGATCCTATATAAAAGAACTGATCGATTTTAGAATCCATTTAAACATATTTATAAAATATAATAAAATAAAAAATAATATAATATATCATATGTAAAGAGTATGTATGCTCCTCCATTCATCCACCTTCAATCTTACAAGGTGCATGAAATCACCTTGTAAGTAAGGTGCATATAACTATATAAGACACCCTTTCTTTTATTCACGTGACCCTTATTATTCTCCCGACTGGTGAATTTGTGCTTTTTTTCTTGAAAGATGACATTTCGTCCTTTATGGGTACGAATACGTTGAACAATATAGAGAAGTTCATCATTATGCTAACAAAGCGTAATGTCCTTCATCGCCGGTGGTTTTGACCATGGAGAGCTAAGATATTATATAATGTGCTCCCTTTTAATTATATATTAACCAGGAAGAAAATTTTGCCACGTAAAAGCTACAGAAAATGACCACATCTAAACATATGGTTGCCACTTTCCTTAAAGATCCTGCCCAATAAAAATTTTGGTAGTTAACAACCGGTTTTTTTACAAATTTAAAATAAAAAATGATAAACTTGATACATGTCCTATTTTGGTGGAAACTCGAGATATGTCCTCTTTTTTTATATATAAATCGTACAAGGGTGGTGTAAATTGACTTTTATACGTAAATCGTACAAACCTGAAACGACTTATGTACTAAATTATAAACACAACAATGTATAAGTCGCACCAGGTTGGAGCGACTTGCATAGAACATAAGTCTATCAAGGGTGGTGCGACTTATGTTCTATTATAGGTTGCTCCAGCTTAGTGCAACTTATGTCTTGCTGATGTCTACAAATTCGCACAGAAGTTATTTTCGCTTGAGACCAATGTAATATCAGTCACAAAGAAGTGTGATACTGGTTGAGGAAAATAGCTAGAAGTTGTTATATACTAGTTCACTACAATGACGAAGTTACAAATACTGCAGAGGGAGTCACCACAATGGCGAAATTAGATTAAATTACACCAAAAAATTAAAACAATAAATTACACATGGGACTAAAATAATAAATAAATTAAACTATATTTTTTAAATGAAATGAAAAATGGTATACTAGATCGACAAAACAACAAAACTACCCACACTGAATTTAAACTAAACTAACCAGACAAACTAATTAACTAAAGAAAATAAAATTATACTAAATTACACTAAACTGAAATTAAACAAAAATGATAAATTAAACTAAATTAATAAAACAATAATAAATTACACGAAAAAATTACATAGTAGATGAAAATATAGTGGACAGTCTTTTAGAAAAAGTATTAAAAAAAGTTATAGAGCGATAAAATCTCAACCATTATAATGATGATGTGCACATATTTGGCAAATTGGAAGAACCCGGTAATTTTTTTATATTTACTTGTTTAAGTTATTTAACTCTTATATTTTAATTTATGTTATTGTTTAGTTAGTAATTTGTTTCAGTTTTTTTTATAGTTTTGTATTTTAGTTTCTCTCGGTTAGTGTTATTTAGTTTAAATTTCTTTTGTTTAGTTAATTAGACTGCTTAGTTAATAAGTCTAGTTATCTTTTTCATTAAAAAAATAGTTTAATTTATTTATTATTTTAGGTATTTTTTGGTGTAATTTATTATTGTTTTATTTTTTTGACTAATTTAGTTTAATTTATGATTTTAGTTTAATTTTAGTTTACCATAATTTAGTATAGTTTTATTTTGTTAGTTAATTAGTTTGTTTGGTTAGTTTAGTTTAAATTCATTGTTGGTAGTTTATTGTTGTTTTGTCGATCTAGTATACCATTTTTCATTTCATTTAAAAAATCTAGTTTAATTTATATATTGTTTTAGTTCTTGGTGTAATTTATTGTTTTAATTTTTTTGGTGTAATTTAGTTTAATTTCGCCATTGTGGTGACTCCCTCTATAGTATTTGTAACTTTGCCATTGTAGTGAACTAATATGTAACAACTTCCAGCTATTTTTCTCAACTGGTATCACACTTCTCTGTGACTGATATTACACTAATCTCAAGCGAAAATAACTTTTGTGCGAATTTGTAGACATCAGCAGGAGATAAGTTGCACTAAGCTGGAGCGACCTAAAACAGAACATAAGTCGCACCACCCTTGGTAGACTTATGTTTTTTATTAGCACATAACATAAGTCGCATCACCATAAGTCACACCAAGGGTGATGCGACTTATGTTCTGTGCAAGTCACTTCAGCTTGATGCAACTTATTTACTGTTGTGTCTATAATTTAGTACATAAGTTGTTTTAAGTTTGTATGACTTATGTACAAAAATCAATTCGCATCACCCCTTGTATGACTTATATATATTAAAAAAGAGAGGATATATTTCGAGTTTCCACCAAAATAGGACATATATCAAGTTTATCATTTTTTTATTTTAAATCTGCAAAAAAGATTTTTATATTGGAAATTTATTTTTTAAAATTATTTTGTGGTCTCTTGAGATTATAAATGGTAGACACATTAATCTCTCTATCACTTTTTACGTTAATAAAATCATATACATCACACACTACAGTAATAATATCACATATTATTAGTTGCAATTAAAACAGCACCATTTTAGAATATCTTTCCATAACTAAAACAACCTCACTTTATCAAAGTGGTACAAGTGAAGTTTTTTCTCTTTGGGTTTTATCTAAACTAATTTGAGACGCAATTGTCTCTCAATCTCTTTCACTCACTATAAGAAAAGTGATAATTTTTAATGGTTCTTGACAATTAAAATGTTAGCAAAAATATTGTCGAGAAAAGTAATCTCGACATAGTGATAATTGAAAATATTTTCAACATGCACTAATTGTCGATAAAGCTTATTTGATAAAGTTTATAAGTATTTTCAACGGTTACTTTAAATCGAAATTACTTTTCTTAACAATTTAATTTTCGAAAATAGTTGAAAATGCTCATTTTCCTTGTAGTTACTATGGGCAAAAGTAAAATGATGTCATTTTACACCCAATGTCAAATAACGTTTAGTGTTATTGTGTTAATTGGTCATGTGTGTAATTTCTTTAAGATTTCATGGATCAACTTCATATAGAGACTAAATTGCCTACGAATTATATCTTTAGAGACTATGGGGTAGGTTTATGATTTTGAAGACAATATTATATATCATTTGTAATTTTCTTGAAGGACCAGGTTAAGTATTTACTCACAAATTTAAATGAATAGAGTCGCAGAACAAACCCTATTTCACGAAACAAATAAAAACATTAACAAGTCACTTCCATAAGAGGGTGATGGTCATAAAGCAGTCGCTTATTGCAGCAAATTTGGCGGTAGTACGATGGTCGCAAAGTAGGAGGGAGGAAGGGGGTGGTGGCGGTGCCTAGGTTTAGGAAGAGGGAAAAGCAGAAACTCAATAGATAGATTGCAACAACTATGAATATATAGTTAGGGTTTTGGTATTTCATTTTATAAATAATATAAATAAAACTGTGAAATGTGAAAAAAAATGTCTCCGTTTCAAATTAATATTTTTTTAAGAATTTATTTTTTGTTTCAAAATAATTGTCACTTTAAAGTTTCAATGAAGCATTGATTAATTTATATCAATTTTATCCCTATATGTATTAAATTAGGTAACACATTTCTCTTCCGACACCTGTTTTTTAGTCAATCTAATTCTTTTTTTAAAAGATTAATTTAGTCTTTTTGATTAATTTTTAAAAATCATTGCTATTTAATGATTTCCTTTAGGAAAATGTTATTTTGACAATAAAAAATAACTGCACACTTACATTATTCAATAATTTAGGTATAGTGGTATATGTTTACTGGACTCATTTATGGATATTCAAATTGTGTAGGGTTAATTATGAGAATATGATTTATCTTAATAGTTTTAAAATATTCTTGATGTTATTATCTAATAATTTAGTTTAGGATTCAGGTATTTTATTCCTTTTCGGAAAAGAATATATTATAGTTTCATTAAAAATAAGAATTCAATTTATATGTAATCATAATCCACAAAAATTTACAAACATCCAATCGTATATATATTATTATATTAATAAAAATATTTGACTTATTTATTCATTATGTTAAACATCTTACAAATAGAATCATAGAATTAAATGACAATGTAAAATTCTTTTATGTTATAAACAATTGAACGCAATAAACTTAATCTCTAAAAATAATTATGTCACAAATATTTTTCAAAGAAAATTATCTAAGCTCTGTTGTCATGTTTATTGAATCGTCTTTTTCGTGTTTGTGTAATAATAAGAGGCAGCATTGATTACCGATCAAACTTCATCGGCTCACGCTGAATGTCGAAACAAACTAGCGAGGATGAGCATAGACAACAGGGGAAGGTCAGAACAATTATTAAGCATCACTTTGAACAAGAATTAAGAGTTTTCAAATTCAACAACCAGCTTAAAGGGAAAACATAATACAAAAAGATATTATTCTAATACCTAAAAATGATATTATTGACTATGATGTTAATCTTTGTTATCTTCACTCATCTGCCATATTCAATGATGATATAATTAATATCTCAATTAAATACTCAATTTTTGGTATTTGAATAATAATACTCTAATACAGACATGACAAATACATAATTAACTCAAACAACTAGGATATTCGCTTTAAACTCCAAATAAAGTAATTGGAATATGGTGTGCTTTTTTTGTTAAAGGGAAAAAAGCGCGATATGACAAAGTAAACACATATTCTGCATTTCTTAATTTATAATAGGTTTTTTTGCTACTTTTCTAACTTATAATAAATTTCTCGAGAGATATGTGGATTTTGGTTAAACTTTTTAAGAAAATATTGGATAAGATGTGATTAGTTGATAATATAAAATACTTTATATTAACAACATATCAAAACAATTTTTTATAATAATTATCTAAAAATCACATGTATATTATATGATCGGCTCACGCTATAAAACACCATATTTTTTTTTTTGGCGTAGACACTATAAAGCACTTTACGCAAATTAAGATAAATCTCACAATAAAAAGAGTGCATGTACAAAAGATAATATAAATCTAAGAATAATTTTTGTTAACTGAAAATATAAAACAAATTCTCACTATCATCTAATTAATGAAAACGCCGAACATTGTTACATCAGACCTTTTAATTTAAAAATAGGTTTATACATTTACTTAAGATGACAAGACAGTTTGTTACATTCTCTTTTTGAATAATAATATAAAATTATTTTATATTATCAGTATGTAAAATTAGTATCTTTTAACATGATATCACTCAGAAGTTCCGAATCATGAGTAATAAAAAATAGACAGAGAGAGTGCTGCACAATTCGCACACATGACATGCCAGAGATAAAATCAGAAATCTATAGAGAGAAATTAGTCACCATTAACATGATAAAAATTATTCACATATATAAAGTTAAGTAATAATTAACATTTGAAAAGAAAAAGTAAGAGTAATATATATATATAGACACACACTGAGGTACGTAGTAAAAAGTTGTAACCTTAAATACATTAAAGGATTGAAGTATAATTAATAAAAAGCTGGGTGGCACATTAAATTTGTAAATAATTAAGATTTAAATATAAAAATAAATAAAATTATATTTTTCTTCTTTGAGGAATACTGTTATTACACGATCCTCTCCATATATATTTATCTCCCTTCAATGATGAAAATACACTATATTTCAACCTATTTTTATAATTTATTTAATATTTTCATTATTTTCCCTTATCTATTATTATTTTTTATCCAAATAATTTTATTAATTTTTATTCATATAGTGAGTTTCAACCAAATAAAATATTTGTGACTGATGGCAATATATAAATTCTGAAGCATTTATATATACATATATTAATTTCGTTCTGTTAATCTCTTAATTAATGTTATATTAAAATAAATATCGCATGATCTTAATAATAAATATAGCATTACTCTACATACATATTTCAATAATTTTTTTTAAAACATAATAATGTTAAGTTAACTAAATGAAAATATATATTTTTAAAATAGAAAAAATGGCCTTAGAATAAAGATATCTCTCAAAGACAGAAGTGTAACCTACTAGTTTCGACTGCAATTGAAAAAAGTTATGACTTTAATATTGATATTTTATAGAAATTTCACACTTTATCTAATTAAATATCTATATTTGTATTTTTTTTAAATAGTAAAAATAAAAATTAGCTATATTTACGGAGATGTAGGAGGAGTCACCCAAAATTTGTTAGGCCTTTTCTCTTTCTCAACAAAAATCTATCGCTTTTGTCAGATGTCAGATTTTGTGGCTTATATCACATGGCGGTCCAATACTTCCTGAATGATTGAGAGCATGCACGGCCTCAATAGCTTAATTTATGCCCAATGTTTCTTCATCTTTTGATCATATATTTGTATGCTATGATGCTTGCCGTATTGCCATTTTGTGATTCTCACCACACAAATGGAAAGATGCCTAAAATAAGAATAGAAAATTGTTGGTTTTGATTGAAATAAAAGATCTTGGAAGGAGTCCCACATTTCTCAGGAATAAAATGGGAGAGGGAAGCTTCTTGTAACAAGTCCCACATTGTCCAGGATTGCAAGTGGAGAGGGAAGGTCATGACTATATATATAGATCCAAATTCTTTGCTTCAACTTGTACCAGTCGTAAATACTCAAAGCATGTGTCTGACTTTCTTTTCTCTATACTCTTATCTTAGAGTGTTGTGAAGAGATGTAGTTTAAATATTTGTTTTGAAGAGTGTGGGTGTAGCTATGTGTCGTAAAAATTTTCATATAGTGTTATTTTTTTGTTGTTGTTTTGACAATGGCCATAGTTTTTCTCAAGTTTTGGAGTTTTTCACGTTAAATTTTTGTGTTGTAATTGTGGTTCTATTTTATTTATATGTTGAAAATGGTTCTTAAAGAGGGGAAGTGGTCTATTTTCCCAACAAAAAGTGCCATCACTCTAATTAAGAAGACGCATGCACAGAATATTACGACTTTGATCTATGGAAATTAAATCAAGGAATTAGTTGATTAATTATCTAATTTAATTTCAACCGAAAAACACTGCTACAATAATTACCCCTAAGTGTGGGTCTCACTATTGAAAATCTTGAAACCAAAACGTGAAGAGAGGAAATTTTTCCACGTATGAACAGTAAATCACTATTCATACGTGAAGAGTTCGGTACTGATAAAGAGAAATTTCAACAAGTGAACAGTAAAAAAAAATACTGTGCACGTAGGTGGGTGAAGAAAACCAATGCATGCGCGAAGAAAATTTCTCATGCGTCAGTAATACGCAGATCGCGTTTACACTGCAAGAGCCCTCTATAAATAGAGGGGGCATTCAGTTCAATCAACACAACAACGAAGCAGCAAAAACAAAAGCTGCAAGTGAGAGAGAGAGTTATTCTCTGAAAGTGAGAGAGAAAAATAGAGAGTGCGAGTAAATTCCTAAGAGTGTAGGGTGTGGGTATATACACTGGGAATATTTTTGGGTATCATCTCTATTGCTCCTTGGTACTGCAAAATTGTAGTGTTTGAATAAGAGGGTTCTCACTGTGATACACTATATTTACCTCTTGGGTTGGAGAGTGTGGAAAGGATATTTTGTAATTATCCTGAATATAGTGGAATATTTTCGGAGTTTGTCCCGTGGTTTTTCCTCGGGTATTTGGGGGTTTCCACGTTAAAAATTTGGTGTGCAAATTTCTGGTGTAAATAGTACTATTCGTAAATAGTACTATTCGTGAATAGTGACCAACAGACCCACTTGAATAGTGACCAGTGGGCCCACTGTAGAAAATTTACTATTCATCCTGATTCATATTTTCGCTGCGCTGCGTCGATTGGTAGATCTAATTTTATCAGATTTAGTTTTGGCACTCATTGCCACACATTGGCAACATTTAATTACAGTGTGAATCAGTCTCTGAACCCAACACTAAGCTTATCAATAACACCAAAGGATTGCTCTATTGTTGTGTTGTGCCGCAGCCAGCTTTTGTGCCATCAGAACTGGTTTCCACTGAATTTAGTAACAGCCAGGTTTATTCTTAGTGTGAAATTAAAGAATGTGTCATAGTCTTATACCAGTTATGTATATATAACTAGATAACCTATATAATAGAATTCGGACAATCGTCCTTTAGGCTAGCATTTAAGTTAATTAGTTTCACTCAATCAATTGTAAGACCCTTTTGTCGCACAAATTAACAAAGTCTCAGCCAACAAAAGGAATAGGCGAGAAAGAAAGAAACAGAGTAGATCCAGGAAGATGTAAACTTATGACTCAGCATATGATCAACGTAGCTCCTTATAGGCATCTCCAATATTGGGTCCCAAGTTGAATTTTCACTTTAATTTATCACTTATTATATCTGTAATACATCATAAAAATAAAGAA
>CM062344.1:8278752-8603752 GCA_031216105.1 Dalbergia cultrata | reverse complement strand
TAAAACAAATATGGCAATCTTTTTAGATATCATTAGCACAAATTTTAAAAAAATGTTATCTATGTGTACTACAGGATAGCATTTTTCACGTGTTACAAAAAATGAGTATTATTTTAAGCTAAAATGTTGTAATCACTTCGTTTAAATTCAATGTGATTACTGTGTCTTAGAAAAAATATTAAATAAATAAATGATTTCATAACTATGAGAATAAGAAACTGGCCTAGGTATATGTAGTATTTGTATATTACGTTTTTCATAATATGATTTTTATATTTTATAATTAATTGTATACTTTGATAATTAATAAAGATGCCAAACAAATATTGTCACAAAAGCAAAGTCTACGTGTATTTGGTCTTCAATTCAGCAATTCTGATCACCCTCATCTCCGAATTCGCCAAACTTGAATTTATGTAAAAATTGACCTAAACATGGACAGCATCAGAATTATCGATGACTGTATATCACTTTAGTTTCCCTACACGACAAGGATATTGATCTCTGGTTCCATTGTCACATAAAACAATCATGGGCTTGGGTAATACCCTTGACTCAACTGGTTCATATAGTGGTCGGTGATCTAAAGTTCCCGGAAAAACAAAACATATATATTGAAATTTGTTGTTCGTACTATTAATTTATTGGTATTGATTGGTTTCTGTTCTCCTTTTCCCACTAGCTTTATCTCAGGGACCTGCATTCCCACCCCACACCCCCCCCCCCTCTTTTCCTTCTCTCTTCCCTCCTCTCTCTGTTTCTCTTTCTGGCCTCATGACAAAAAAGGCTGGCACTACCAACTTTGAAGATGAAACGTGAAGACTTTGTAGTGAAAACAGGACCAGTACTTCCTCAAGTCTCAATGTAATTCGTGAAATGTTTCAATAAATCAATTGCATCAGTATGGGTTGTTTTAATAAAAACACAAAATAAAGGAATGCAGTATATACCTTGATTGGCTGCAACTTCACAACAAGAAAATGTAGCCATGTCTTTTAAGTGAAAATTTGAAAAAAAAAAATTCTTATTTTTTAGGCAGGTGGGCAGACACCACAATTTGGGGGGGGGGGGGAGTAAGAATAAAATTTAAATACACTTTTTTATAAAATTATTATGATGGCAATTGCTATGTCTAACTGTAAAATTTCATAGCATCAACATAAACAAAATGATCTTGCTAAAACTGATATAGAATAAGATCATATATCACTCATGTCTAGAGCTATCAAATTAAAATGGACCGAGCCAACCCTTTCAAACCAGCCCGCATCGAGGTGGGATACTTTCTGGTTGGTCACCTTTGGCTAAGTTAGTTTTGAATTAGGAAAATACTTGCCTAGCCCAACCTTTCAAGCCAAGGGTGGCCCATGGACCTATAATTGTAGGGTAGGGTTCCCTATTAGAAAAACCTTTTACTCCTATTTAATAGCAATAGCATTGTTGCTGCTGGCAATAATTTTCCTGTCAAAAAGTTTCGGCACTACATATTTGACATGTTGGTCCCTCTGCCTAGCAGCTGTCAAGTTCCCGGAAGCGACATCAATAAAATCAAAGCGTATGTAAAAAGGTTTTGATCCATTAGTCAAAAAGCAGCATCGATGGCGCTAAAGTTACAAAGTAAAGACAAAGTATAAATGTAACCAAAAAAAAAAAAAGACAAAGGAGAACTCAGACTGGACCGGGTGTGAGGTAAACAAGGATGACAACTACTTTTTAGATATTCATAATTGTTATTTGACTTCGTTATTTTTTTTTAATTTCTTTGGGGTACATCAAAGTGAGATATTAATTAATGTATAAGCAATATTTTATTAAAATATTTTTTAATATTCCCTAAAAGTATACAATTTTAACTAACTAATGGTTTGTTTCAATGTCAACAGAAGCAGAAAGACAAGAAATAAATAAATAAAAAGTATAATGAGAGAAGAAAAATACTTTTCTTTCCTATTATTTAAATAAGGTTTTTGTTATTGTACCTCAAAGTATTAATACCCTTTTGAATCTTTATAATTTAATCATGAATATTTAAAATATTAATAAATTTGATTAATGGGATATATGATAAATTTTCATTCATAAGTTATATATAAGGTACCAATATCTATAAATTTTATAGGGTATCGAAGAAATTCTCTTTAAATAAACATAAATTAAAAAATAGAAAAAATAATTTCTCTAAATAACATGTGTATATATATATATCCTTATGATATAATAAAATAAGAATATATGATTTTTGTTTAATTTTTAAATCGTTGTTGTAAAAATATAACTTTGTAGTAATCATTAACTCAAATATTTAAATTAAAAAATTAATTTAAAATAAGAGTTTGATTTGAATAAACTTTTCTATACAATCGTCCAATTAAATTATTTCAATCTGTTTTATTTTTCTATGAGGATAAACATAATTTTATTGTGGACTCCATTGGTACTGGTTTATGTATATGTATATACACATTATCTTTTCTTCAATCATTCAAATAGAAGAAGTAAGCAAAATTACTCAATTTCTTCTCGACTTTTTCTCTTCATAACTACCAAATAAATAAAATAAAATAAGTGCGTACAAAGTGCAAACTTTATGAATTTTATTCAAATGCAAATACTTTATTTAGTGGAAGCCATACAGAACCCTTTTATTTACATTTTGCAATGTGATTGCATTCCATTTTTTAAAGTATAGAAAGTTATTTTCTTTAACTACTTATTTACATTTCATTGACATTAATGTCACAGTTGCATCAATACACCGTTTAATAATTTTATTATTATTTTGGTTTCATTCGTTGCGTGTATTCCTTTTAGTATTCAGTGCATATATATATATATATTAGAGATCTTTTACATTGGGTATAAGTCTTGTATAATTACATCTTTCAATAATTTTTTATAAAAATTAAATTTAATTGATCTGATCATTAAATTATGTGATATTGTATTGATAATTAAGTTTGTCAAATTTAATAAAAATCGAATAACAATAAACATGTATTCTTATCGTTAATATTTACCAGTATTTTCAAAAATTTATTATCTGTCAAAATAAAGTAACATGATAAATAATCAAATAATTTTCAAACGATATGAAATTTGATATATTTGATCTATTAGATATAAATTTTTAATTAATGGTTGAATTGGGGAAATTTTATGCCTACAAGAAATGAGTAAATGATATAAGTATACCGATTCCCTTCGTTTTTATTTATTGGTCAAAGGGTATTTACGTAAGTTGAAGCGGCTCCAACTGATGACGTGGGTCATTAAATCCAATTCCTTTTTTCAGATAAGCCTAATTATTTAGCGGTTTCTTATTTTGGGTCTGAATTCTACTCATGTTTATCCATAGTTATATACCGACTATGGTAGTAACTGAAGCTATTGCTGACCCAAAAATAACGGAAGCAAATTTTGTGGTTAGTACTAACTTTGGTATACATATATCAGTGTTAACGTTTCAGAACAAAGAGATTGGAGCCCAGTTCATTTTTCCCTTTTTGTACATAGGAGGGCCCGAGGCCCAAATCATGGTTTTTAATGCTGAAGGTGGGAAGGGCAGATGAGCTTCGAACAAAGACAAAATAGAAGAAGGGGTAAGCTAACTTCGACTTTTCATTACATAAGCCTTGCGTGCGTCAAGTAACCATTTTATGAATAGCATTGTCCTTGCTCAAATAGGGTGTGCTCAGTATCCTTAAAAAATTGAAAATGAACTTTGCGCCAAAAACGGATTGTTTTTTGGAGTGAGATATGGGCCTGCTGAAATTGCGTTCGAATTTTGACCCAGCAAAAAAGGTTATGAGATGGAAAAGCATAATGCGCAAAAATGCCGATGAAGCATTGGCTTTGTGGCTAAAAGTGTGGATTTTTCTACACGAAATAAAAGTTTTGCTTTGTAATACTACATCGGATCAGGGTTCAATCATTGGAATGGGGTAAATGCATCCCCTCACCCCAGACCAAAAAACAAAAAAGGAAAGCAACATGCATTATTCAATAAAATAAATAAATCAAAGGGAAGCAACGTGCATTAGAATGAGAAGATATAAGTTGCTACATTTGATTGTGGTCTTGTCTCTAGGAGGGAGCAATTGGTAATATGCTTTTTAAGCAACTGTGCCAAACAGAAGTTCTCACATAGACAAAAAGTATGACTGACAAGACAAAACTGAAAACGACTTGAGCAATTAAATTTTAAGAAAGAACAAATTTGCTCTCTTGGCATTTCTTGCTTATTGTCCTATATATAGATCATGATTCACGATCGAGCACACAACTATGCCCATAAAATTTGGCAGAAGGAATCCCAAAAATCTTTATAATCCTAAGATGGAGACAAACCTAAAGACAATGGCTCTCCATTACCCTCACGTTGTTGACTGGGGACTGGCAATGGGGGCATCACTACTGCATGAAGTATTTCCAAACTGAAAAACCATGAACCTCGCGAGAAATATGCTTACACTAAAATATTAGACAAGTTGTGGATTTGCGAGGTGCAAACACACAAACATAGTTATTACACTCAAATTGGTAATCGACTCGGTCAAAGTACTAAATCACTGGTTCAACAATGAATCACTGATTGAATCGGATTTTATGAAATCAATGCATATAAAAATAATAATTTAATACAATTTGTATGTGATATATATATTTACTTGCACACTATATAACAAGGAGCACGTTGGAGTAGTGGTTATGCGACACTTGTTGTTCCATGAGATTATGGGTTTAAATCCAATATTAGGCTTTGGGTGTTTTTGAGTTGTTGAAAATTTTCAAATTTCAAGGCTATCACATGTGCATATGGGTTCCACACGTGCAAGGCTTCTCATGGGTTGGGCTTCCTCATGTTGGGCGTGCGCTTCAGGTCCATCGCATGTGGGTTCACGTGGGCTAGGCGTGTGGTGGTGTGGTGCACACGAGGCGCCCAATTCAAGCTCAGTTTGGTTCGACGCGATTTGAAGGTAACCCAATCAGTTCGTCCTAGGTTTGACCAAATTTGACTGAGTCAACTGTTTCTCTAGTCCATTGAGAGAACCGAATTGGACCAATGACCGGTTCACTAGTTTCCAATTCAAACCGGCCAGTCTGATCCGATTTTAATTACTATGCACACAAGTGTTTACGTACTAAGGGGATAAATTTGATTACGTCAATTAGTATGAGTAGTATTTTCTTTTATTCCATCCCAAATTTTCACAGACCAGTGAGACCACCATTATTATGGTCCCCAATGCTATAGGATTCAGCCTCTTTGAAAAGTTTGAGCATGCCAATGACATTTTACTAGCATTCTTAGGCAAAATGGTACTACTATGAAACGCTAAGAATATATATATGAGTTTAGATTTTGGAGAGAATGGGAGGGGGAGTAATATATTCTAAGGGACTACTTTGCTTGACACTTAATTAACAGCTGGTGCATAATTGATATAGCAAAGCTATTTAAGAAAGAGGAAAGGATAGGGAGGGATGCAGAACACTCATCCGCCACTAAGTTTGTAATTTTTTTTTTTATCTATTTTATGGGAACAAAGTTTTTTATTTGTACAAAAGTAACTAAATAATCATTTGATCACTCTAAGGCTTGATTTCACAGATGATCTCCAAAATGCCCTTTCTTTTATTTATCAATTTAAGCAATAATCTATTATTAAATATTTATAAGTCCAATTGAATTGTTCATCAAGATAATTTATTTTTTATCATTCATTTAATCAATTTGTCATTTCTATATGAAATTAATGTACTTAACACAGTGGATTTGAATTTTTGAGTTATCTTTTTAATTTTTATCAATATAATAATTATCTAAATAATGTAACAGTAAATATTAAAAAAATACTGAGTTAAAGTTAACAAAAATAAAAAATATTATATTATAAAATATGAAACAATATCCAATATAGTAATTACATAATAAAGCTGATGTCAAAATATGAAAAAGTCAAGTTTCAAAATTAAAGAAATTAAAGATGATATCTGGATCGTTTAATATTATGATTAAGTGATGCAATGTTTTTGGTCGTCATCAAGTGATGCATCAATTTTTATTTATTTATTTATTTTAGTCACGGGAAAGGGAATTTTGGGGGAGGGGGAGGGGAATTTGTGAGTATCGGATTCAGGTGCACCTTTTAATTAGAACCTAACTTACCAGGCTTACCTCCTATCGAGCCCTTGAGGGTTCACTTTGTTTTTCACTTCTTGCTTAATTTGCTTGGTAAGCAGAAAAAGAATAATTTAATCATTAAATGGTGTATCTTATACTGGCATTAATAATATGTTATTCAGCAGTGCTATATAATTCGAAAATTTATGCACAGAGTAGAGATATAAAAGTTGGGTTGATATTGTATATTTATCCACAAATTATAGGAAATCAAACGGGTTGTATAAGATGGAAATCACACCACGTATAATCCATTTGTACTGCCATTTTTGGGACTAAAAATTATTATCGTATGTTATTACAAGATTTAATAGTTTGATATCTCATGACATAAAACTAATTTTATATATATATATATATATGATAAATTGATAACACAATAAAATACTTTTATTCTTAACATTACATATCAATTAAGCTTTCTGTTTGCAGCAAAGAAGAAGCACTTTGAAGTCAGACGTTATAATCCAACCCAATAATAATAGTATTTAGTTAGTTAATAAGTTATGACTATAAATAAGGAAATAACCTCATTGTAATAATTCATTTATTGTGATATTCGAAATAAAGTCTCTTGAGGGATTTTTCAACAAGAATAGTGGAGTTTTGTAAATTTCACCTTTGGAAGGAACCTATCATTAGATATGAACATGAATTTGACAAGGAAAAATGGAAAAAAAAAAAAAAAAAAAGATTCCTGGCCCGTGAATTTCATTTTGCCAACTTTCCACCTCCTTGGTGTGAAAAAAAAAATCTACCAGGTCACTAAAAGCTATAAAGTATAAATCGATCTGCTCAATGCTCATCGGTCACTTCTATACAAAATTATTTACTGATGCTGTCTCTCAAATTCAATTTGATACTTTATCTTCTATTTGAGAAAAAATTTATATAAGAATGAATGCACTTGTTCCCTTACAGGCCTGGCAGGCTGAGTGGGGGTTGATGCCTGATAGAGAGGTTTCTATGCATCCATGAGGTATAATACCAAAGTCAACATCGAGTAGTCATTAACAAATGCATTGTATCGGGTATTAAATCCATTTTCTTCCCACTTTTCTTTTAGATCCTCATCAACTATGTTCAACACCACAACCTGACAAAGAAGACAGTGGTACTTTTTTGGTTCGAGTTTGTTAACTGTGATCATGCCCTCAAGTAGTTATCCTCTTCCACATCCTTGTTATTTTATTTTATTTTTTACTATACCTCCCGGCGGGGCTAGATGCAGTCTCCAAACTCCTCTAATGAAGAAATGATTAGTAAATTGCAAGTGATTTTTATTTCTCTTTTTCTATATGACAAAACTTTTTTTTTGACAAAAAAGTCTAAAAACATGGAATTCTTAATAGATCAATTTTTACTGATAAACTTGGCTTATTAACACAATGTTAGGATTTGATCGTATCATATACCTTTAAATATATGATATCATATGATCTATGGCAGTCCAATAAAAAAAAATGTACACACCTTTAAATATAGTTTATTTGATTAAAGAAAAACTAAATTTAGGTGTAATTGATTTAACATAAAATCTAAATGTTAGTAATACCTTGAGTTCAAAATTTGTGACACAAAAAGCATTTGCATTTTGTTGCGTCATAGAATTTGCTTAATTTTATTCTGAAGACTAACTTGTTAGCAAAATTGATTTATCAAAAAGGACAAATATTGTGATATCCCAAATAAAGAAATAATAATAATAATAATAATAATAATTATTATTATAGTTAATAGTAAACTATGAGCATACATATGCATTATAGTTAGTATATTCATTTTAGTTAGTTGTGTTGCATGCATTATAATTTAAATATGCATTATAGTTAGTAGTGTTAATGCATTATAGTTAGAATATGAATTAAAATTATTAAGTGTAGTTAGCATTAATATTAATTATTATTATTAAGTCTAGATATATGACACTAATATTAATTATAATTATTATTACTAAGTGTAGCTACCATTAGTATTATTATTATTAAGTGAACCTAACATAAATATTATTTAATATTATAATTACTAAGTGTAGTTAGCATTAATATTAATTATTATTATTATTAAGTCTAGATATATGCCACTAATATTAATTATAATTAATATTACTAAGTGTATCTAGCATTAGCATTATTATTATTATTAAGTGTACCTAGCATTTATATTAATTATAATTAATATTGCTAAGTGTAGCTAGTATTAACATTATTATTATTTAGTGCACCTAACATTAATATTATTTAACATTATAATTATTAAGTGTAGCTAGCATTAATATTAGTTATTATTATTATTAAATCTAGATATATGGCACTAACGTTAATTATAATTAATATTACTAAGTGTAGCTAGCATTAGTATTATTATTATTAAAGTGTAAATAGCACAAATATTATTTAACATTATAATTACTAAGTGTAGTAGGCATTAATATTATTTATTATTATTAGTAAGTATAGACATATAGCACTAATATTATTTATGATTATTATATTTGTGTATAAATATATGTGTGTAGGAGTGTGTGTGTGTGTAAGAAATGTTTAGTTTCATTTTGCTAAGTTTTGCTTCCACCTCCTCTAAACCAAAATTTCTCTAAACCAAATATCCTCTAAGCCAAAACTTCTCTAAGCCAAACCTCCTCTAAGCCAAATCTCCTCTAAGCAAAACCCCTTTTTGGCCGAATTCATCTCTTGTCAAGCTCATAATCCTCGTGGCCGAACTTCAGTGGACCTAACTAATCATCTCTTAAGACGTTGTGACGCTCCTTCCCTTTAATCGACGAGTTTGGTTACTTGTACCATTTCAATTTTCCAAAATCAAGTTGTTAGTAGAAGCACACTCCCGACTATCAAAGGTGAGTGGGTTTAAACTCATAATCATACTTTTGGTCATTATTAATATTTTTCCATATTATATAAATTATTTGTGAAATTTTAGAATGATTTTATGTCAAGAGAATATATTGCTATAATTATGTCTGTTTTAGAAATATTATTACTTTTACAGTTATCATGAAAATTAATCATTTTAGAAAAACTCATGGGACATAATTGATACCTTGCGTGTTATAGAATATCTTTTTTCTAGTTTATGAAATTGTGAGACCTCAGTTTAATGTTTACAGTAGAAATATTGATTATCATATTTTCAGACTATGTATTTCCTATGAAGATTTTAGAATATTAGATATGATTTATTGAAAGTGTTGAATAAAGTATAATTCATAACAATTATCAGATACATATTCTATTGATTACTGAAATCACTATGTCTACAAGCTGGTGATCCCTTGGGCATGATTTTAGAATCTCAGTTATGCTACAGTCAAATTGTTAGAATTATATGAATTCAGAGCTTTTATATTTATTTGGTTTATGAACAAATTATTTTATATTAATTAGTGAGAAACAGATCAGTGAGTTAACGGCTGCAGGATTGATCGTTAACCTTGGTACCAAGTGGTCCACTAGAGGACTAGCTCACCCACAATAAGGAACCTAGTGAGGTGTCCATTTATGGGACCTAGTTAGGTGCCCATCAGATTAGCCATTGGCTCAGATTTAGCTATTCAGCTCAGATAATTATGTACAGAATAATTCATATTTCTCTACTAATTGTTGCTATAGATTCAATTAATTTATATGTAATTATATATGTAATATATTTCACATCAATTGCATGTATATGTTATGTATTTTGTTATTGTCCCATGTCGGTTGTGAGTGGAGGCTCGCTCACTGAGTTTTGATGAACTCACCCCTCTCTTTTCCTTTCCCTACAGATACGATTCTGAGTTCGGTTGTACCACGTAATCCTCCTTGATAGTGCTACAGCTTCCTTGGTGAGCTTCGCTTTGAAGTGGAGCTTATTGTCAATTATGTCAGCCTAGTAGTGCTCCAATAAATTCTGTAGGCAGGATCCCCGGACATGCATGATATTATTTTCAGAATTTATGTTAATTGTTTTATTATGTCTGGCTTTGGCCTAGAATATGAATTTTATGCAGATTTATGTTCAGAATTTATGTTTTAGAAATAATTCCATATTATCAAGTTTTAGTTGAACTTGACATATTTTAAATAAATTTGGGTTATTTATGCATATTAGTCAGTCACGTTACCAGAGGCTTCTGTGGGGACCCAAATCCTCACGTGCCGGTCACGTTCTCTAGGTGGGTCGTGACAAATGTACCTATTCATAAACTCAATTATCCTCTTTGTCGTCAATTCTCTTTTCAGTTATACTTTCTCCTTTTAAAAATAAATATTTCTTTTACTTTTTTGATATATTTATAAATTACTATATTTTGATGTGAAATTGTGCCAAAAAATGTTGATTTATAAATGTATAAAAGAATATGAAAGAGTCATTTATTTTATAATGAAGGGAGTACATAGTAGTTACTAACTTACTATTACGTTCTTTTGCCCATAACCTACCTATTATAGCTACATTAACAAGAAAAAATTGAGGATTAAGTTTGTTGAGTTGGTTGATAATAATCACCATATTAGTGGAGTTATGGTACAAAAAGAGGAAAAGACTATCCGTTTAGTTGGATTAAATTTTTCTCACCAAAAATGAAGATTTGAGCTTGTGAATGCCCTTGTTTTTCAAAGAAACTTAAACATCATCTTTAGGTCAAACTTATGTTTGATCCATTGTAAAATGTGTGCGTTTAATTTAGACCAACTTATTCTAGATTTATAATAGTTTATAATCATCCCAAAAGAAAGTTTATAATCAAAAGTACCCGAGGACTCTTTTTTTTTTTAAAAAAATTGTTTTCCTGAAATAATCTGTTACTAAGCATACTATCCTGTTTTATTACCGTAACACAAGTTCAATAACGGGCATGAACCACATTCTTGTTTTTTTGGGTCATCCACATTCTGTGCTTCAGTCCCTAGATTTAGAGATGGTAACGGCTGTTTTATCACCGAGATATCGGGTCAATATACTCCTCTATTTCTTATCACACTACAATAAATATGAGCATTTTTAATAGTTCTCGATAATAAAGTGTCAATAAAAATAATTTCGAAATGAAGTGATTGTTTAAAATATTTATAAATTTTTATCGATAATTAGTACATATCAAAATTATATCCTTTGGAAATTTTTGACATATATAAATTGTCAATAAAAATTTATAAATATTTTTAATAATCACTATATGTTAAAATTGTTTTTCTTGATAATACTTTTATTGATATTTTAATTGTAGAGAATTATTAAAAATATTTATATTTCTTGAATATTAGCAGTTATATTGAAAAATTAAGATAATTTAATATATTAAATGGTTAATATATTTAATTATAATTTATAATAAAATATATTAATTTTTTAATGTATTAAATTATCTCAATTTTTTAAGACAATTATTAATAAGAAATAGAGGGGTAACTCCTAACTAGCTTAAGAGAGGAGGTGGCAAATAAGGGAGGCATGGACCATTATTAAAGTTTTTCCAGAGAACTAGAATGACAGTCACGTACTAACAAGATTGTGGCTCCGACTTCCGAAGATGAAAATAGCAGACAAAAGGACCAGCATCCAAGATGTTTTAAATATTGCTAGACTAGGATAATATTACGTGTTTTCAGGAGGGAAGGGCATTGGGCTCACAAATTTTATTCGATTCAAATCCAAAGTTTTTCTTGTTCTGAGTGAAATCTTTAAGTGGGTTACATTCATCTAGCACCAACTCGGCTCCCAATAAACTGAAAAACAATAATTAATTAAAGAGGCCAAACCTTTGAAGGAAGGATCCCTAGTATTCCCTCTTACTAGCTAGCTAACCCAAAAATCTCCTTTGCTTTTTTCCGTAACACTGTCACGTGCAGCGTAATTAGCAATATATAGATAGAGCATCACAAGGAGATTTAAGCTGGCCTTGCCATTATGATTAAAGAGGTCAAGAATGGCACGTAAACCTGCTAGGTCTTTAATGATTAATCCAACGGGGATAACAATGACAAACTGATCTCTCTTCTTGAAAAGTGGGTAGAAACCTCAAGTGGGTCAGCAATGCATGTCTTGGATTCAAAAACCACCATTGTTCTACAGGACCGATATGATTGTGATTCATTGGGAAGGCATCTTCTTTTTCCTGTTCCTGTTCGATGTGGGCATCAACCTACCGAGCAAAGTACTACCATAAGTTTAAATTTGGCGTATATCAGCCACCGAATTGAAAATGAAATGAGACTAAGGTTTTATCCATATATATATATATGCTTATTAATCTGCGTAGTTTTTCGGCGTGTGAGGCCTACTAACATCATCAATAATAAGCCAATTCTTCACACACGCCCCTTGGCTGATTATCCAAGAATTATAATCAAATTGAGGGATGTGGGTATAATTGTGCACAGATTATAAGTTCCCATAAACATTGTTAATAATATATTTTTCTGTTTTTTGAACAAAAAGAACTCCCCTTTTCAATTGCGTCCGATTAGTTGGACTGACCACGGATCTTTCCATATTTTTCTTTAGGCTGATATCTTCCCATTTAACATAAAATACATGACCTGTTTGTTACCAGCTGAAAGCGACACTTGCAATACATTAAGAGCGCATTCAGTACCCTACCAATTGAGGTAATTTGATTGTATCTATTCATCTTATTGCAATAACCGGACATGGAGACTCTCTCCATTTGCAGTATATAATTATTACTCCTGTGTATTGTGGTTTTCTTCATACCTGATCCTTAAGCGCAAGATGGCATGGCCATTTCATTATTACAATTATAATTTTACTGGGATATCGTTGTTATTATTATTATTATTATGTTGGACACTGCTTTGTCATTTTCTCAGTGCTGTTTCCTGTTTGGAATGTGGGAGGGACCATTGCAATGCATATATCATCTTTCTCAGTGCTTCTCTAATTACTTGATTTTTTATGGCTTCACTGATCACTGGCTGGGCAGGTAATTAGATAAGAAGATAGGAAATGGAGGAACGGCATGGCCCACACTTCTCGCCTTGGTACGTTAAAACACAGTACAAATAAAAAGGGTAAAAATGATTTTGAATCTTCAAGCCCAGTAGATTTGTAATAATAGAAGTGGCCCAGTGGCGACAAGACAGAGAGAGATAGCGTTCAACGAAAACAACACCACACACCGCACCATGTACCCTCTCTTCTCGCGCCAGTCAACTATGTTTGACGGCCTTTATCCAACCCAACAAAATTATTACTATTTAATTATTGCCTATTATTATTATCTTCCATCTTTATCTCTCTTTTTTAATTATCTATCTTTATTCATTTGTAATAATAATAATGATAATAATAATGCTGTGCAGCTGAAGTCGTGAAAACTGCCCCAAATCAATCACTAAGCGAGGCAGCCATATCTAATTTTTCGGGGATGATGTCTTCGTTTCTTATCTTAATTTGAGAGAAGAAAAACCAAAAAGAAAAAAATAATAATGGTCACACACATACAGAGACTGAAATAGTGAAATGCCATGGCCTAGGGGTCCCTCAGTCCAGTCTCCACCTGTTGGCCGTTTGGGCGTGTCCTTAAATGGCTTGATACTACCTCACAACAAGGGAACCAATGGGTCCTCCGAGTCCATTTCGAAGATAATACGACACCGCATGATGCTCAAGAGGCCAAACAACAATTGCCTCTCTATTGCCTTGTTTCCAGTCATAGTTTGGGACCATATTTTAGAAGAGAACGACATGCTTACACAATACATGTGGCTTTGTACTGTTGAACTGTAGAATTTTAGTATTTTACATACATATATAGAGCACTGAAGAGCATTCAAGGACTGCCTAGGCCCCATGGCATACAAAGATTTGTAGTATACATACATTGAGGAAAAAGTGTTTATTTAAATTCTTTGATATATAAATTTTTGAGAAGATATGTGTCATTCCAAACATGTAAAAAACGAGCTTTAGGAAATACTCTAAAAAATTTAGATAATATATACTACCATATATATTTTTTTAACGTGGATAAATTCGTAAAAAATAGCAACCATGTCTCAAAATTTTATGTTATAGAACGATGTTCATGCATATGTTTTATGAACTTCTGTTTGAAGTTAGGTGAAGAACACATACATCAATCTCATTATAATTGTAAATAACAAAAGTTGAGTAGCTCATAATAATACAAAACAATTAAGAAATACAGACACTTGCAGGGGGTGCATGAAACTCAATAAGAAAACGAAGGAAGATTTGGGAAGCAGTAGTGTTGCTTATAACAAAACTTTAAGTTTTTATTTATATTTCCAACCCTTCAAATTCCAGCTTATATATGGGTAGGTTGATGAGAGACTAAATGCCTATAATAATGTTGAAGTTGAAGTGTTGTTTGTTTCTTTATTTAGGATGAAGTTGAAGCTTTTTATCTCCCTGCGATTATTATTCAATTTATAATAAGATTATTTACTCTTCAATTTATAACCACTCCCTTCCTAAAAATGCACATCTCATCATGTTTTATTCCAGTCGTTTGAAGTTACATAATGTTGTTATTATTATTATTACAACATGATGTTAATGTGAGGGATTTATATATGGTGGTTAGAGCAAGATTTTTTTTACTAAATATAATTTATCATTTATATTTGATATATTACATGTTTTATTAAAAACATAATTAATAAAGTAAAGATACATAATAATCCATAAAATATATCTTCTTCTTCTTTTTTTTCAACTTTGCTATAGCATTCATTGCCAATAATAGCGATTAATTTCTTGAGACCATTTTTATATATACTATTAAGAATTAAATTATCAAATAAATATTTAAAAAATTTAGTTAACTACCACTTATGCTATCTGTTATAGTTATATTTCTAAAACTTTTAATTGAATAAAACTTCTTTTTATTTTCAATAATATCTAACAAAAAATGGTTGGATGGTTTGTGCAACAACTCTCTAAACTTTAACATGACATTGGCGTCAATTATTGATCCATTTTATAGTAACTTTTTTTGGTTTCTTTTTTAAAAAAATGATCCGAAAGAATAAAGAAGCAAAGTAGAATTGAATATTCACTCGCACTAGAAAAGAAATTCCCTCATTTCGGCCAACATTTTTCAACCATAAGATCAGAAAAAGGCCCCTCTTCAAAAAGAGAAGGGCCTCTTCACTCACTCTGGGACCTCACACTCAACACAAGACAGTCACTGCTTGAGTGGCTGCTCCTCTCATCTTTCTACCTACGCCACCCACGCATTCTCCCTTCTCTCTCTCTCTCTCTCTCTCTCTCTCTCTCTCCAAAATGCGTATCTTCTTCTTCTTCCTCCTCCTCCTCCACTTCCACCACCACACACTCTCCGCTCCCATCTCCGAATACCGCGCCCTTCTCTCCCTCAAAGCCTCCATCACCGACGCCACCCCACCCGCTCTCACTTCATGGAACGCCACCACCTCTTACTGCACCTGGCTCGGCGTCACCTGCGACTCCCGGCGCCATGTCACCGCCCTCGACCTCACCGGACTCGGAATCTCCGGCACCTTATCCGGGGACGTACTCTCCCACCTCCCTTTCCTCACTAACATCTCCCTCGCTGACAACACCTTCTCCGGCCCCATCCCCTCTTCCCTCTCCTCTCTCTCCTTCCTCCGCTTCCTCAACCTTTCCAACAATGGCTTCAATGGCACCTTCCCTTCCTCACTCTCCACCCTCAACACCCTCCAAGTCCTCGACCTGTACAACAACAACCTTACCGGCGTTCTCCCTCTCGCCGTCACAAAAATGCAGAGTCTCCGCCATTTGCACCTCGGCGGAAACTACTTCTTCGGCCAGATCCCTAAGGAGTACGGAGCCTGGCCGCATATCGAGTATCTTGCCGTCTCCGGCAACGAGCTCACCGGAGCCATCCCGCCGGAGATCGGAAACCTTACCACTCTCCGGGAGCTTTACATTGGATACTACAACGCCTACTCCAGCGGCATTCCACCGGAGATTGGGAACCTTTCGGAGCTTGTGAGGCTCGATGCTGCAAACTGTGGATTAACCGGTGCGATTCCGGCGGAGATCGGGAAGCTTCAGACTCTTGATACTCTGTTCCTTCAGGTGAATGCGCTTTCGGGGTCTTTGACGCCGGAGATAGGGAGCTTGAAGAGCTTGAAATCGCTTGATTTGTCGAACAACGAACTTTCCGGCGAGATTCCGGCCAGTTTCGCGGAGCTGAAGAACCTTACGCTGCTGAACCTGTTCAGGAACAAGCTCCACGGTGAGATACCGGAGTTCATAGGGTCATTGCCGGCGCTTGAGGTGCTTCACCTTTGGGAGAACAACTTCACCGGAAGCATTCCTCAGGGGTTGGGGAACAACGGGAGGCTCATCGACGTTGACCTTTCCTCGAACAAGTTGACCGGGACACTCCCTCCTCACATGTGCAATGGGAACCGTTTACAGACTCTGATAACTCTTGGGAACTTCCTCTTTGGTCCAATCCCTGAATCGCTTGGGAGGTGTGAGTCCCTTAACAGGATTCGAATGGGTGAGAATTTCCTCAATGGGTCAATTCCAAAAGGCCTTTTTGGGCTCCCAGAACTCACACAGGTTGAGCTTCAGGACAATTATCTCACTGGGGTGTTCCCTGAAGGTGATGCTTTCTCTGCTAATCTTGGTCAGATTAGTCTTTCCAATAACCAGCTTTCTGGGCCGTTGCCACCTTCTATTGGGAACTTCTCCGGCATGCAAAAGCTCCTCCTTGATGGCAACAAGTTCTCGGGTCGGATCCCAACGGAGATTGGGAGGTTGCAGCAGTTATCAAAGATTGATATTAGCCATAACACGCTCTCGGGTCCAATTCCTAAAGAAATTAGTCAGTGCAAGTTGTTAACTTTCGTTGATCTTAGCCGCAATGAGCTCTCTGGTGAGATTCCAAATGAGATCACTGGTATGAGGATACTCAACTACTTGAATCTCTCGAGGAACCATCTTGATGGCAACATTCCTGGGTCAATATCCACTATGCAGAGCTTAACTTCTGTTGATTTTTCGTATAACAATCTCTCTGGTTTGGTTCCTGGGACTGGTCAATTCAGCTACTTCAACTATACCTCTTTCCTTGGAAACCCTGAACTCTGTGGCCCTTATTTGGGTCCTTGCAAGGACGGTGTTGTCAATGGCGCTAACCAGCCTCATGCCAAAGGCCCTCTCTCTTCTTCCATGAAGCTTCTACTTGTCATTGGGTTGCTTGTGTTCTCCATTGTCTTTGCTGTTGCGGCAATACTGAAGGCTCGGTCTTTGAAGAAGGCCAGTGAGGCACGTGCATGGAAACTGACTGCATTCCAGCGCTTGGACTTCACTGCTGATGATGTTTTGGATTGCTTGAAGGAGGACAACATAATAGGGAAGGGAGGTGCAGGAATTGTGTACAAGGGTGCAATGCCGAATGGGGATCAGGTTGCTGTGAAGAGGCTTCCAGCTATGAGCAGAGGCTCTTCCCATGATCATGGTTTCAATGCAGAGATTCAGACATTGGGAAGGATCCGACACAGGCACATTGTTAGGCTACTTGGTTTCTGTTCAAACCATGAGACCAATCTTTTGGTCTATGAGTACATGCCCAATGGAAGTTTAGGTGAGGTGCTTCATGGGAAGAAAGGGGGTCATTTGCATTGGGACACCAGGTACAAGATTGCTGTGGAGGCTGCAAAGGGGCTTTGCTATCTGCACCATGATTGTTCGCCACTTATTGTTCATCGTGATGTGAAATCAAACAACATCCTTCTTGATTCTAGTTTTGAAGCCCACGTTGCTGATTTTGGGCTTGCCAAGTTCCTCCAAGATTCCGGAACATCTGAGTGCATGTCTGCTATTGCCGGATCATATGGATACATAGCTCCAGGTAACGTTCAACATAGTGCATGTTTGGTAACTGATTGTTTTTTAGCCTTTGATTACAAGCTATTTTGAATTTTAAAAAAGGCATTCCAAACACAGTATAATAGATGAATTATAAGTTGAATTTATGTGACGAATTGCCCTTTTCCTAATCATTGTTCTATGTTTAATCATTAATGTTGGGAATATGACTCTTTGACTCAATGATTTAGGTGTAGATGTGGTGGTTGTGCCCCTAAATTAATTAATAGTGCTATGTATGTGGTTTAACTTGATCAAGAATACTTTGGTGCTCCGAGAGTAAGAGCAAGAGACTGCATCTGCACTATTTTCTTTAGTAGATGACATATTAACTTTATGGGTCACTGTTGTCTCTAATTTTCTTTAGATATTTAATGTAATAATTGAGGTGTCATTTATTAAATATGTTAGAGCAAATGAATTTTCTTGCTGTTAGAGCACCCAAGAATTCCTCTTATCTTGACTCTGATTTTCTATCAAACACAATCGTTCTCTTGATTTGTCCCCTAATTTAAGCCAATTTCTAAGCTAAGTACTGAAAGTAAAAGGTAGGTAGCTTTGCAGGTAGATGACTCGTTTGAATTTTGACCATAGACCCCATCTATAGTTAGATAAATTCCGTGATCAACGATGGAGTTATTCACATTTCACAACAGGAAACTGATAGTGATTGGCAAATTATCACATAAAACGGTCGGCACAGCTGTACTAATTTACTTTCTCACACATTGTCCTTGTTTTTACATATTGTTTCTAATTATGTGACTGCTTGTTTAACTTTATGATATAATCAAAGTTCAATGTTTGATTGCAGAGTATGCTTACACATTGAAAGTTGATGAGAAGAGCGATGTGTACAGCTTTGGTGTGGTTCTTTTGGAGCTTATAACTGGGAGGAAACCAGTTGGAGAATTTGGCGATGGTGTGGACATCGTGCAATGGGTCAGGAAAATGACAGACTCTAACAAGGAAGGAGTTCTCAAAGTCCTTGATCCTAGACTTCCCTCAGTTCCCCTTCATGAGGTGATGCATGTCTTCTATGTAGCCATGCTGTGCGTTGAAGAACAAGCAATAGAGCGTCCTACTATGCGTGAAGTTGTTCAAATTCTCACAGAGCTTCCAAAGCCACCCGGTTGTAAACAAGGAGACTTAACAATTACAGAGACCTCTTTGTCATCATCAAACGCATTAGAGTCTCCAACCACACCCTCAAAGGATCAAGAACACCCCCCTCAATCCCCACCACCAGATCTTCTTAGCATTTGAAGCGTGCTATGTTGGGTATATAGGGTGATTCATAGTAATTTCCTCAGGTTGTGTTAACTTACTGTTTTACGATTTTCCTTTATTTTCTGTTTTCGGGGTTGGGGTTTCTCTAACTTTAAGGTGTTAATGTTTGGATTTCCATTTTAATGGTTTTGTAAT
Source organism: Dalbergia cultrata (assembly GCA_031216105.1). Taxonomy (NCBI): domain Eukaryota; kingdom Viridiplantae; phylum Streptophyta; class Magnoliopsida; order Fabales; family Fabaceae; genus Dalbergia; species Dalbergia cultrata. The sequence continues at coordinate 8,584,266 of CM062344.1, read as the reverse complement.
TTGTACAGTAGAATTGGTTTGGTGGGGTGGGGGGGGGGGGGTTATTTTCTTATAAAGTCATTTGCCTTCATCATGTTATGTAGTACTTCTTTTATGGCAAGGATGTCGCAGTTCTGAGCCTGCGCTGCACTGCACTGGGGAAGGAAGGGAGCAGGGTAAACATCAAGGATAGTACTGTTTTTTGAGAGTATCAATGACAGCTAGAGTGAAAGGGACTCACAATGACACAAACGGGTTGGGCATGAAAGTGTGGCTAGTGTCTATTATTGTTTATGGTTTATGGTTTCTAAAATATTATTGATGAACCCTTGAGTGGATAGGCACAGAATGAGCAGTGAGTGTGACTAATGCATTTCATTGCCCATGCCGTGATGAGGCCTTTTCGGATACAGGGAACTCTTTTTTCTTGTCCTTTTCGTTCAAGCTAGAAGATTAGAAAACACTGGCACGAGACTTTGAAGCATTTTAAAAAGATAGGGGTAACTTTCCTTTTTTTATTAACTTTAGTCGATTAAATAAGGAGTTTTATACTCCTCTTTTAGGTATTCAAAATCTCAGCGTCAACCATCCATAACTCGGGTTTCTATGGACCAAAGTGCTTTATGGTTGCTTTCGTTGAGACAAATCCATCAGAGAATTACATTACATCTTGAAAATATTAATTTACTGTTCCAAAAGAGCTAGCTAGATGAAAAGCTGTCCACGTGATATTCGCAAATAAAATATTCATTTGTTGTAAATCAAGTGGTCCTATATTTCACCTCCCAATTAAGATAAATTTATCTTGATTTAATGGAGCCAGTGGTTTGTTGTTGATGGTTCAATTTTCTCGGGATTTTTTTACTCAAATAAAGCAAAATAATTAATTTAAAACAGTAATAAGCATTTGAAATGATTTATACGTGAATGAACTGTTTAGCATTCTTTAGGTGTTTTCATAGCGTTTCAAAAGAAACTTATTTTGTCATAATTTCATAGGAATCTCTTAGGGAACTATGGCAAATAGGTTTCGTTTGGTGCCCTTAAGAAATCAAATAAAGACATAACTCTATATATATTCATGGAATGTGGTCTCCCACTTCCTTTTCACTCCACTTTTTGACGTTTTTGACTCTCTCTTAAGATAAGTTCTACCTCCTAGAGTTATAATGGCGCAAAATGATCTTTACCAATTTGATGCTGACACATTGCTTTGTGATTGGATGTAAATGTATTTTAATTTAATTTAATTAGTAATTTATATTAAATTAGTTGTCCGATAGGTAATTAGTAATTAATATTGCATGGCCTGACTCCATAATTTTAAAGTCAACATGCCTTTGAATGCTGTAATTTTTAATTCAAACTTTACAACATCTTTGTTGTGAAACAGTTGCCTGGCATAGAGCGCATTTTGTCCTTCATCGCCACTTGCTCTAGCATATGCTTCACTACTGAACTCTGCTCCATCTCTTGTAGGCATTGCATTCAGATTTAGTGATGAATAGACTGTGGGGCAATAGTTGAGATATTAATGGCTACCTCTGGGTAATGCGCTCTATGTCACAATCAATGTCTTCATCACCATTGTCACCTCCACCAACTGGCACTCGCACTAGCTCCTCTGCATCCTCATCACCATTGCCATAAACCAAAGCATCAATAGTCATAACAGGGCCAGCTTCTGCCAGTGGTCGTGCAACTTTAACTGCAAGCTGTTGAATACTGAGATGTTCATTACGATCAGTAACCTCTACTAATTGCTGCTGAGTTATTCCAAAGGTTGGGGAATGCAGAGCCATTTCAAGTGATGGAGAACCATGACCTGTTGAGGTTCTGGAAAATGATGGGTGCAGAGCAGATCCTTCAGAGCTAAAGTGACCCTCTTTGCAAAAATACTAACACCTCCATAATGTGATCCTATAAATTCCATAAGCTCAATGGAACATCAAACTCACCTTTGCATCGTTCATAATCTGAAATTTCTTGTATTTAACTATATTATTGGTAAATGTTGCAAGCAGCATGTATAATATCTTCTTAATTTCCAAGTGTTCTTTATGCAATTTTTCCAATATAGTTGTCTTCAACTCCACAAAAGTGATAGAAGGATGAACAACAATAACAGTAGGATTTTCACTTTCAAATTTCTCTCCCTCATTTGTATGGATTTTCTACCCTCAATGTGCACGAGCATGTAACTGCACTCTTCCATTATTTTCTACTAAAAAAAAAAACCTCTAACAAAGAGTTGAACATAAATTTGAAAAGGTGGACAAACATTTCACCCAACTCTCTACAACTCAACACTGATACAACTCAACACTGGCAATTGAGATATATGCGTATATTGTTTTGTTGGGGTCCTAAACGAAATTGCCTAATAAAACATACAGTTCATCATCGTAAATATACTTTGAACGATTCAATATGGATATTAATCAATTTCTATGGTTTATTTGGGTGAAAAAGCTCATTTTTCTTATGTGGAATCCCGTTGCGTAGGTTGGCTTGCTAGCTACCATACAAGCAGTGAGATTAGGGAGGGATGGTTAGAGTTAGAAGGGAGTTAGAGTGGTTGGTGCACACAATAACAAATGAAGAGACGTAGTGGAATTCAAAATTCTGGTACAACTTGCCCTCTGCCATTTCCTGAAAGGAAAACAAGGACAAAATATTTCAGCACCTGATTGGTTGGGGGTTGTTGCATCCCCCTCTCATCATCCGTCCCCTCAACGTCTCAAATCTTTGTGAAACGAAGCTTATTTTCAGGAAAAAGAAGAGACAAGGGCCCCCTCATGACGATGCTGTTGGTTCGAAGTCCAAAGAGAAATGATTTTTGTATCTATGTCTTCAGAAAATATTTGGAGATTTGGATATCAACTTATAAACAACCAGAGATATCTATTGTAATTCTTTATATTCACTTATAAAATATCATAAATCAACCGTAATTAGCTCGTCCATTTTTATATTGTCTTATAAATAGATTCATTATTTACATTTAGACATACTCACAATAGAAGAGTGTTATCGACTTTATTAATGATAGTGATGCACTCACTTGATTATAAGATCCATAGATTCTATTATAAATGTGTGTACAATAAAGTGCTAAATATGTGCTCACATACAGGCTGGGACAATTGAGCAATAAGTGAGGAAAAGTGGCGGGGTTGTACCAATTACCGGGTTCTTTAATTCGACCTAGCTTGAACATTAATGATGCATATTTGCTAAACAGTGTCTTAAGGAACTAGTTAAGAATACTAAAAAAACATACAGATATTTGAATTTAGTGATGAATTTTAAATATAGAAAATATAAAAGTTTATATCCCAAAACAGAAGTTTTTATTTTTAATTTCTTAACTAATGATATAAGGACACTTATTAGATAGATGCTTAAGTTTATTATAAAGGCCCTGATAAGTTCCTATTTAAACACCGATAATTTGTAGTAAACGTGTTTTATAAATCAACCTAAAGATTAAAGAACGTATATAAGGGATAAAGGGAGAGTGATTATGAACAGTCGGAAGAGATTTAAAAGTATTAGTTCAGTACGAATAAACAGTGAAAGAATGAGAAAGTTAGGATAAAATTCAAAAAGGCTTGGAAGATACGCATAAAGATGATTGTCGGTGTTGAAAATGTGATTATTCTTTCAGAGTAGGTCCTATGAACAGAATTAATATTGGACATCCAAGGTACCCGAGGCTAAAATGAACTGGTAGATTTACCCCCAAAATAAAGAATGAATTGGTAGGCCGTGTAATTATTTAGTAAAATCCTAAAAAAAAAAATAGAAGAAAAAATTGGAATCATTATTGTTCTATGATTGATTAGGTGAAAATTGGAACGTGGAATTCAACCAAAGAAACTCTACACAATGGAGACCCCATCTACATCTGACAAAAATGTTCGTATTAGAATATTTTTGGTACTAAGCCAGCCATATCCATTATGTTAGAACACAAGAAAGCATCTCGCTGTGGCTTTGATTTGAAGTTCAAAGTCTTTGTGTGCCCCAAAAATAAACAGTGAAAGGAAAATAAAAATTAAAGGTGGGAGTTGAAAATTGAAAGACAGGAGAGACAAATCAGCCCAAACGTGACAAACAACTTTTCCCCAAAATCTACCAAAAGAAGGCAACATAGTGGAGTGACTGGCACTTTTTGTCCAGCGTTCTATGTTTGCTTGGACCTATTGCCCGTATAGATACATACCTTTAGGCTCCGGCTTTATTTTCCTTATGCTTTATATTTTGTTGCCTTTCTGAAATTATATCATCCACTATTTCTACTATTTTTCTGCTGACCTACATTACTTAATTTTGCGAGTTATAGAATAAAAAGTAGAGCACTAAGCATATAAAATCAGAAAAATAGTGACTTGCTTATGTCATGTCTTCTTCTGCATTTTCTACTTTGAAATTCTTCGTTTTGTGTAGCTGCGTATGCTCTTCCCGTCCTAGAAATCTTATTACTTACTAAGCAGTTAGCTAGCACTTAGCAGTTTGCATTAGAAAACTTCCACAGAAATTTTAAGATTAAATTAATTATCATTAAATAAAAATTGCATAAAATGTTTAGTCTATTAAAATAATATATTACAAAAATTGCAATAAAATTGCGCGTGTTACAAAAATTATAATAAATTAATATTAATTTTATTTTTTATTTTTTTATGACCATGATTTATTCTAAGTAATTAAAAAAAGCAAATGCAGGATGAAAAATATGACTATGTAGGAAGTATATTACAATTTATTTGTTTATTTTTTAATTTTTTTATCCAATATAATTTGTATTATATTTTGTAAATAATATTTTAAAATAATTAAAAAAAACTTTATTTAACAGAGTGTATCAGTAGATAATAGGGTGTGTCAATAGTTACTGTATTGATGTTTCATTGCATTAAAAGTTTATGTAATTAAAGCTTCTGATATTGCACGACAAGTCCAAATAGTAGCTAGAGTGATTGATTATTGTTGTGGTAGCCCACAAGATCGGCCTCTTATCACATTTATATCTCATTACTCTCCTTTGACTTCATTTATTATCGCAGGCACCGCAGTATTTTTATTATAAGGTCATACAATGCGGAATTTTTACCCGAATAAAATAAAAAAAAATAATAATTACGCGAATAAACGGAAAAGACATTAATTACCAAAATGAACCGTTGTGGGTAGTCATGAATACGCATGAAGCCCATGCGTATTCATTAACAACATGAATACGTATAGGTCTCAAACGTATTCATGTTTCTAATGAATACGCATGAAGTCCATGCGTATTCATGTTGTTAATGAATACGCATGAAGCCCATGCGTATTCTAGACACTATATATATTGAATACGCTTCGGCCTGAAGCGCATTCACTATTCATTTTCTCAGTTTCTCACTATTTTTCTGTTATCATGGCGAATAATCTTTACCGCTTGGATGATGTTCACATATCTGCAAAACTAGATAACCAGGTATTTATTATTTAAGTTTTAGAATGCAAAAATAGTTTAGTTTAGGTTATGAATTTAATAATTGTTAGGTATTATTGTAATTAGTGATATATATTTTAAATTAGGTTAGTTTAGGGAATTTTTACCCGAATAAAATAAAAAAAACAATAATTACGCGAATAAACGGAAAAGACATTAATTACCAAAATGAACCGTTGTGGGTAGTCATGAATACGCATGGGCTTCATGCGTATTCATTAACAACATGAATACGTATAGGTCTCAAACGTATTCATGTTTCTAATGAATACGCATGAAGTCCATGCGTATTCATGTTGTTAATGAATACGCATGAAGCCCATGCGTATTCTAGACACTATATATATTGAATACGCTTCGGCCTGAAGCGCATTCACTATTCATTTTCTCAGATTCTCACTATTTTTCTGTTATCATGGCGAATAATCTTTACCGCTTGGATGATGTTCACATATCTGCAAAACTAGATAACCAGGTATTTATTATTTAAGTTTTAGAATGCAAAAATAGTTTAGTTTAGGTTATGAATTTAATAATTGTTAGGTATTATTGTAATTAGTGATATATATTTTAAATTAGGTTAGTTTAGTTTGAAAAATAGAAATATGGTTAGTTTAAAAATATTGAAAGTTAGTAGACTTTAAAATATTTAAATGTTAAGTTTATTTTATCTTAGGTAATTAATATAGTTTGGTTTGTTGGTATTTAATTAGTGTAGCTTTTTTGATTAATATAGTTATTTATAAGGCTAGTTTTATTTAATATTTAAAGTAATTTTAATTTAGTTTATTTCAGTAATGTAATTATTTATTTTGGTTTAAGTAAGTATAAATTAGTTAAGTTTATTGTATTAATTTAGGTTATTTTATTTAAATAGTGTAGTTTATTTGCTTAAGTTATGTAAAGCTTGTTTTATTTAATTTATTTAAAGTTGATGTGATTTAGTTTATTGCATTAATTTAGTTAAGTTTATTTTATTAGTTTAGTTATCTAAACCTAGATTAATTTAATTTATATAAAGTTAATTTAGTTAATTTATTTCATTAATTTACGTAAGTTTATTTAATGAGTGAGATTAGTTTAGTTATCTAAACCTAGATTTAATTTATTTAAAGTTATTTTAGTTAATTTATTTCATTAATGTAGTTTTATTTATGTATAAGTTAGTATAGATTAATTAGTTACATTTATCTGATTAATTAAGTTAGTTAAAGCTTGTAGAATTTAATTATTTTAAAGTAATTTTAGTTGAGATTAGTTGATTAATTTAGTTAGTTTTGTTATGTTTTGTTTAAGTTAGTATAATTGAATTAGTTAAGTTTATTTAATTAATTTAGCAAAGTTTTTTAAATTAGTGTAGGCTATTAACTAGGTCACTTAATTAATCAAATATTTTAATTTTTTTAAAGTAGTTTAAGTTTAGTTTATTTAAGTAATTAAACTTTGTTATTTTTGTATTCAAGTTAGTATAGATTAAGTAGTTAAGTTTATTTCATTAATTTAGTTAACTTCAGTAATTAGTGTAGTTTATTTGATTAGTTTAGTTATTTAAACCTAGATTAATTTAATTTATTGAAAGTTACTTTAGTTTAGTTTAGTATAATTTAGTTTATAAATTTGAAGTTATTTTAGTTTAGTTTATTTTATTAAAGTTATTTAAATAATTTAAAGTTTTTTGGTTATGGTTTCAGTTATCTTGACATTTGCAATTCATTTTTGCAATACATCGAGTTCTACAGTAGAGATTTGTGGAGCACCGACTCCTCATCCACGTATGGAGTACTTTTTACGACAGGGTGGTTTCTGGGAGGTTGCCAACTTTGGCAACTTCCATTATGACGCAGCTTTGATTAGTGCGTTAGTAGAGAGGTGGCGTCCGGAGACTCATACTTTCCACCTTCCGTACGGAGGCGACTATTACACTGCAGGACGTTGCCATCCAGCTAGGATTGAGGGTGGATGGCGATGCCGTTAGTGGCAGTATTGGGGCATGGGAGAGATGGCACCAGCAGAGCATTTGGGATATCTGTTGGGATCTATTAGGTGTGGTCCCCGAGCAGACAGATCGCCATGGGTCTTACGTGAAGCTGAGCTGGCTGAAGAAGACCTTCAGATCTGATTCATTTCCTGCCGATGCAGATGATGTAGTTGTGCTGAGGTGGACGAGGGCATACCTACTAGAGCTGATTGGAGGATTCTTGTGTCCAGACAAGTCATCCTCACGAGTTCATCTGAAGTGGTTGCCCCTACTCCGTGATTTCGGAGTTACTGGTCGGTACAGTTGGGGATCAGCAGTGTTAGCATGTTTATATCGCGGCCTGTGTCGGGCTGTGAATGCTCGAGTTGCTGACATTGCAGGGTGTGCAGCGCTACTGCTGTCATGGGCTTATTACCGGATCCCCTCATCGCACCCGTGGTACGACCTGTATGCTACATTTCCACTAGCCTCGAGGTATATAGTTTCTTCCACCCCATAAGTTACATGTTTGTCTTGTTTGGTGTGTTTATGTTTATGGTTTATTACTAACGAATAATTTTTGTATATTAGGTGGCGTGGATTGAGGCTTACATCAGACGGGGATGCTGGTAGGCTGGTGGCCTTTCGGGCACGACTTGATGCCATTCCCATCGATGGAGTAAGTGATACTAAGTAAATTAATTATTTCAAATGTATATTATATGGTTACACGGAAGTTTAACTTAAATTATTAAATTTTGCAGTTCCAGTGGCTTCCATATGAGGATGCGAGCATCGTTGCTATCATCTGGCACATGTGTATCTTTGGTCGGTGTGTGGGCTTCGATTACCGCACTCATATGTTTCGAGATTGTGGAGTGGCACCACCAGACCGTGTCATCACGGCAGTTCGATGTATGCGATGCATTCCATATGCTCCATTGAACATTGACAGATTGCATGCTATGGATGGTCGCGGCAATGACAAGGTTTGGTGGCCAGACAGACATGCGGAGTACCACGGCCATTGGATGGCTCGGGAGCGTAGCGTTGTTCTTTGGGCTCACACTGAGCATATGCTTCCATCTGCCGAGTATCTCAGCTGGTACTCAGGGATAGCACGGAGGTTTTTATCCCCTGACACGGAGCTGCAGGACCCTAGGCTATCACAGGTGCCACGGGATCTCCCACCCGATGCAGGCCCAGCACCATTTGTCCCCCGAGCCGCAGATGCTCCTGATCGCCGACGAGGGTGGCGTCGAGCACGAGCAGGTACCCGCTCTTCCCAGCGACACATCCCGCATGATGCTGGACGTGGTGATGAGGGCGGAGATGGAGATGGTGGAGGTGGTGGTGGGGCTGGAGGAGGCGGAGGTCCTGGAGGTGGTGGAGGGAGTTCAGGTGGAGGTGGTGGAGGTGCTGGAGGGAGTGATGGCGGAGGTGATAGACAGAGTACAGGAGGAGGGGAGGGTGGGGATACCGGGAGAGGAGTGTATGTCCCTGCTGGTGAGGGTGGGGGCTCCTATTGCTACACCCCCACCATGGACGACTTGTTCAAGCGGGCATTAGTCGGCCAGGAGTTTGATGACATGCGCCTTTCCTAGATGCTCCCACGCCCCACTTGACCGTCGCACCTGGTTCAGGTTCGGGGCCTCGACAGGACATGGATTTGAACATGCCTAGTTACGATCTATTCAGGGATGAGCCTCTACCTGGATCTGAGCCTCCAGAGATATTCGAGCCATCACAGCAGCTCAGCTGCACTTCAAAGACCGACCACTCTCAGTACTCCGATCCCACATCCTGATGATGATGCACTGGAGGAGCAAACAGATATTGTCCCGAGGCGTAGACTTGCACGATGTGTTCAAAGGCATTGTCATTCGGATCTGAGCTCCGGCCCCGTGAGAGATAGGGATGAGGGCCATAGCTAGGATTTTTGTAGTTTATTTTTACTTATATATATATTGTATTCATTCTGTGTAAATTTTATTATTATGAAATTTGTCCATTTTTTGTATGTAATGTTATTCATTGGGTAAAAGATGTTGCATGTTATCGATGAACACATATATCCATCATTGGTGATATGCATGCGAATACAACTAATTCGTAATAAAGGACCATGAAATTGAGATTGCAGAAACAAACATAAACATTGTTAAGTCAAAGACATATAAAACTAACACAATAACGGAATAAAAAACATAGTCATCAAACTACAATCTGAACACATGAACAAACATAAGCACTGTCAGATTTAGCCGTGCTGGGATGAGGATGAAGGTAGCAAGGTTGGACACGTTCTTCTGGTATGACCTTCATGTCTACATAACCCACATCGCTTCGGTTGACTGCTCTCCACTTCATCCATTTCATTACGAATTCTTGTCGAAACTGGTCGACCCTCATTAGATCTTCTCGAGTCTTTGGATCCGGGCGTATTGGGAGGCCAGTGTATAGAGGGCATAGATGCTCATCTGCAATGGGTGTGAACTCCAACTTATAGACACTGTCAACCCATTCCATCTTGTATCTGAGGATGCGTGAAAGACCCCACTCAACTCGTGCGGCAAAGATGACAGATAATAGCATGCCTAGCATGGGTAATGTAATGCTGGAAAGACCCACGATCAGCGTCGCTCTCCCAAATGCACTCTGTAATCTTTTGTTACATGTTCTCCCCTTTCTGTAACCAAACATGAGATCAAATCTCGTGTGAAAGGGGTAACAGACATCTTGTCCAAGTATTGCTTGTTCTCATCAATCGCTCGCAACACATGCTGTGACCATCTTTGTCCCCCTGCAAGTTGGGCCGTGCGACCCCCTTCTCAACAAATAATCGAGCAAGGCGAAAGTATGTGGATTTGACTATGGCAGTGATGGGAAGATTGCGGGTACCCTTCATGACAGCATTAATACACTCGTAAAGGTTGGTGGTCATATGACCAAACCGTCGACCCTCATCGATATCGAGCCCATTTTTCCGCGGAATTTGATCGGCCCATTCAACCATTTCATGTTTTTCATCCCTCAGTAGTCCATAATAATACACAAAATCTGAATGGGTCCTTGAATATGCTGCATTTATCAGAATTCTTTTCGCATCCTTATTCTTAAACTGTCTGGCAAAGTTTGACGCAATGTGTCGAATGCAATATACATGATAGGCCATAGGAGGATGCCACCCACTACCCTCAGCCTCTATAGCAGATATAATAGACACATGCCTGTCAGAAACAATGAGAATACCTTCTTGGGGCGTCACATGTTGTCGAAGATTGGTAAGGAAGAATGACCATGCTTCTTTTGTCTCTCCCTCAACCATAGCAAATGCTATAGGCAAAATATTTGAGTTACCATCCTGCGCAATAGCCATCAACAATGTACCTCCATATTTCCCATACAGATGAATCCCATCAATTGAGATAAACGGTTTACACCATTTGAATGCCTCAATACACGGTGGAAAGGACCAGAATACACGATGAAACATTGAACAACTCTGATTAACAATATCCCCAATACGATATGGCTTTGTCAATAAGTGGACCGGTGTACCTACAATGTCCATCAACAATTAACAATAAATAAATGTCTATGTAATAAATGCAATTCATTTTAGGTAGCAATAGCGATTCTGATTCCAAAGATCCTAACAATTGAAGTTATTGAGTAGCCTACGGTAAAAACATATTTATTTCATTCACGATTGCACTTACTAATTAATAATCATCGAGTGCGTATAATTTACAACAAAGGTTTAGTTTATAAGAGTTACCTGGCATGTAGTGTTGCACACCTAATAACCACCTAGGCAAATCAGTGTATGATTCCTCCCGGTTCCCATAAATCTTAGCAATCGCTTTACGCTTTGCAATCCAAACCTTCCTATATGAAATATTGAACTTGAAAACCGACTCCACGTGTCCCTGCAACTCTCTAATGGAGACTGTTGGATTCGCCTCAACCATGGGAAATATACTAGTACAAACAATATTACTATCCAATTGCCGATGTTGTTCAAGAACGGAATCATACTCACACGTGTGCCTTCCATTATACTTTCGGACTTCCCATATTTGCCTCTTACTCAAATGTAACACGTATGCTCCAATTACATCCATTGCCAAACTTCACACACTTGCACTGATATTTTGTCTGCCCGGACTCGTATACCTTGAATTGCACTTTTCTTCTAATACTGTAATTCTTTATTGCATACAACACAGCTTCTTTATCTTGAAATTGTTGTCCAACCTCAAACTCCCCTTCACCTCCAACCACTCTCGCACTGGGTCCTGCAAAGCTATTTTCAGGTTGCACATCCAAATTTATTGAAGAATAGTGACTTGGATTTTCTTGTGATACGGACTGAGATTGATTCTGTGATCTCATAAATTGAGAATTCGTATCACGTGTTTCCTCATCACTATCACCATTTCCTCCCTCTCGATACAACCCCAGCTCTTCTTCTTCTTCTTCTCATCTTCTTCTTCATCCCCTGTGATCTATTTGAAATTCAAAACCAGCAACTATCAAATGTCTATTTGATGGCCCTCCATCTTGCAACGCCATATCTGCAAAGCTTGGACTACTGAGCTCGATCAATCGCTGCCTCGGGTATGTGGACACATGCTCCTCAGGGTTTTCATTTCTTGATGTATGAGGTGCGGACTCAGTGAGCTCCCATCACAATCTTCAAGCATAACCAACATTTCCATCACTCGGACCTCTGGAAATCGAGCTTGAAATCTAAACATCATGCTTGTTTCATTGTCGCTATAGATGGGAAAACAGTTATACTTTACCACACCACCGCCAAACGCTATAGGCACTCAGAAACATCTTACTGATTCGTTTGTGAGGACCTACTTGCTCAAGTATTTTGCTTTGTAACTCCACAAAAGTCACACACTGATTAACAATGACCCCTATTGCTCTCTGACTACAAAATCTCACACCCTCATTTGTAGTATCTTCAATTTTTCCATCACAGTGAACAAGTATAAAACAATCTTCCATTTTCTCTCAAATTTACAATTCACATGATTACAATGATGTCCAGTATCGGTTATATGTACAAACGGTTTTTGAATACGTAAGGGACTGAGGCGAAAACAAAAAGCAAAGAATACGCATGGAATCAAGGCGTACACAATTCATGAATGAATACGCATGTGGCTTCTGCGTATCCATTTGAACTTGAATACGCATGGGGCTCCTGCGTATTCAATATGGTCATGAATATGCTAGGGGCTCATGCGTATTCTATTTAAACATGAATACGCAGGAGCCCCTAGCGTATTCATGCCCATATTGAATACGCAGGAGCCCCATGCGTATTCGAGCCCCTTATTTCAAATTTCACTTCTGCATCAAATCATTTTTTCGTTTATTTCTGTAAATAATATTTTTTTTATTTTATTTTGGTAAAAAAGCCTTACACAATGCTGTTCATTTCGTTTGCTCAGAAATATATATAAATGTCTCAGAATTCATACAACACATTTATTTATGTTTGGTACTTCCGGTAAGATAAACATAGATAACTTAAATGTTTATGATTCAAATACTTTGAGAAAATTTCATATTTTAAAAATCTGCTAATTTTATATTTTATTAAGTATTAATTTTTTTCTTTTAATACTATTTTTAATTAATTTCACATTATACTCTTGTATATTCTGTGTAATTATTTTTAATTTTTAATTCTTATTAACATTGATATTTTACTAATTATTTCTTTAATTCTAGTACACATTTAAAATTGGAGAATTATTCAAGGACGAAGAAAGTATCATTTATTATCTTTTTTAATATTTGTATTTGGTCAAAATTGATAGATATTTTGAAATGGAGTGAGTACGTTATTGTGAATAAGAGATATTTCATTTTCTGTTGGGTTTAATTTTGATGCATTGACAGTGTAAAAATACTTTACACAGTTATCCAATGAAAATATTTGGTTTGGATAAGTTTTTAAATAGTGGTGTAAAAGTCAACTATCATGACTTATGTGATAATATATAATTAGATGATTGTGTAAAACTTTTTTACACTGACAGTGCATGTCAATTAAATCCTTTTCTTTTTATAAATGGTTATTTTTCAAAATATTTGTTTATGCTAACGATTTCATGCTTTTCTTATTATATAAATTATTAAAAACTTGTAAAATCAAGACATTCTTTATGTCAATTTATACCACGAAATTAGATAATAATTTTTTGGAACTAAAGTTATTGTTTAACATTTTAAACAAGACCATCGATCATCCATGTCTAAATATCTAAAATGTCTCGTCTAATTATAAACATTTCAACGAAATTAACATCTTATATTTGGATATCTGATATCTAATAAGATTCTTATATGCCAGAGGCTCCGTTTGACTGATCCATTTCATCTTCGCAAAACGTACGCGAAATTAAAATAATAAAACATCTTATTCTGATTGAAATATTTTGCAATAGCAATTGAGAAATATAATTTGTACTCATTATTTATGAATATCGTGTCGATACACTTTTATCTATCATTGGATAGGGTGTGAACCCTATTTAATTTGTGTCCCATATCTTATCCAATAATTAATATAATAGTATGTCGACATGGTGTCCCATCCTGTGTAATTACAAATAACATTACTCATATCAATTTGTCATGTTAGCTGTTGTTTCGAAGAAAGTTCTAGGAAGTTTGAGCAGTCAAGAATGTATTGAGCCAGATGGATCGCACTCCAGGTTAAGAATTCCATAAAGTTGTTAGGTATAAGAGTATTCAAACTAACAAGCATACTCTATTTAACTAATTGAATGGGTTCTCATGAGAATTATGGATTGACAGCTTCAAGACTATTAATGTTAAATGGCTAATTATTCTAAGCATTAAAACCGCCTTTTTGTGACTACCTAGGAATTCTTTAATGAGAAGGTCATTTAGGCACCGAAAGAGGTGTTTAATCATATTAGGCCCGATGAGTTTGTATTATATATAATAATATAATATATTCATTCTTTATTTGTAATTAGAGTCACCGAAACTCAATAAATTCGTTTAGACTTTTCGCTTCTCAAATTTGTAGGGTCTTATGAAACAACAATACTTACCCATAATATATTCATTTTGCAATTTAGTTAGGGTCATCAAGAGTCTATATATTCTGCTAGGCCTAACACTTCCTGAATTCACAAAGCTACTAGAAATAACAATAACATCCCTCAATTTTTTCCAAGGTCATAAATACATTTGACAAATTTTAAAAAGATCAAGGGTCTTCCCATAACTTTTTTCAAATGTAAAATATCCATACAAGGTCAGATGATATTTCTTATATTTGCATTATGAATATAGAACATTCATAATTACTTTGTATTTTAGGCAATAAAGGAAACCATATTCGTTTTGGGTTATGAAGTTCACCCACAAAGCTACTAGAAATAACAATAACATCCCTCAATTTTTTCCAAGGTCATAAATACATTTGACAAATTTTAAAAAGATCAAGGGTCTTCCCATAACTTTTTTCAAATGTAAAATATCCATACAAGGTCAGATGATATTTCTTATATTTGCATTATGAATATAGAACATTCATAATTACTTTGTATTTTAGGCAATAAAGGAAACCATATTCGTTTTGGGTTATGAAGTTCACCCACAATTTTTCAATGGTTAAATAGTCATAAAAGATCGAACAAAGCCTCTTAAATTTGTATTATGAATAAAGCATTCATTCAAAAGTTGCAATTAAGGTCACAAAAGGTCAATAATTCATTTAGGGTTAATGTTTCTAGAATTTGCAAGGCCATAAGAAATTGCAACATCATCCTAAAACATATTCATGTGGTTAGGGTTACCACAGGTCAAAATATTCATTTAGCATAATTGTTTGTCAAATTTGCAAGGCTATAAGAAATGAAAACACTATCCCACTATTTTTTCCAAAGTCAAAAAAACATTCCATGATTTTTAAAAGGGTTAGAGGGTCTTCCTACAACTTTTCAAAAGCCATTCATAAAGTGTTGGATTAAATATCATGTTTTACATTATGAACAAAACATTCATATTTTCTTTGTATTTAGGGCAACAAGGGCCATATATTTGCTTTAGGTCAAAAAGTTCATCCACAAATTTATTAATGGTGAAATAGTTATAAAAGTTCAAATAAAACCCTTGAGTTTGTATTATGAACAATATATTCACTCTGCTTTTGCAATTTTGACATTGAGGGTCACAACATATTCATTTGGGGCATCGCTTTTTAAATGTTCAGAGTTATAAGAAATAGCAATATCAGAAGGTTAACCCAGTATACAAGGCTCCCACCTGATAGGGTCTAGAGAGGGCAGATGTACGTAGGTTTATCCCTACTTTGCGGAGAGGTTGTTTCTAAGATTTGAACCATAATCTCTAGGTCGTAAGTGCAATACCTCGCATAAACGTGTCTTTAGCTTGACCTACCAGCCTCAGAGTTCCCTTAAAAACCAGCCAATATGCCAAAAAATCACGTGATAGCTGAAATCTACAAAATTCTATAGAAAGTCTCATTACAGCGAGGACCTCGAATGTCAACACAGTTTTGAAACAATGTAGTTTCACTTAATGAGCCCTCCAACCCTTTAAAACACCCCAAGCTCGGGGATTTTTCTTTCCTAAACAAAAGCCCTTGGTTTCCAAACTCTTCCCCACCTTTTCTCTCTCAATCCCTATTAATTTTCATCTTTCAAGAATCAAAGGTAAGAGTTTTTGTGGGTTTTGTCACCTCCTTCCTCTCCTTTTCATGTTCCATAGTTTGGGTTTTATTGTTTCTCTTATTGTTGTTAAGTAGGGGCATTCCCCCAATTTGTTAAAGTTGATCTAGAGCTAACTAGAGAATATTAGAGATTAATCTATAGTTTTGTGGTGGTTGTGGCAGACGTTGGTGTCATCCTTGCTCCACAGTGCTTAGTTGGTGTTGACGTAACTCTTTCTTCCTCTCCAGGTGACTGGATTCAATCATGTGATTTCTATATTAATCATTAGAGTTATTTTCTTTAAAATGTAGTATACATGCTTGATTTTAGAGAGCATTTCAAAGAGTTTAGAGATTATTGTTGATTTATCAAGTTGATGAAAATTTTAGTTTTGAAATAGCATGAACAATATGTTTGGAAAACCATGGGACCATAATTGATAAATCATATGCTATGAACTTTATGTGCACAAGAAAGGATTTATGAGATTGTGATTTTCAAAGTGCATAAATTATATGTTTTAAGAGACTCATGAGACCATTTGGTGCTAAAATGACTTTTAGTAAAGAGCTAGATTATGAATATGATTATATTAGAGATTGGTGAATTACCAAGATGAGTTCAAGAGTAGAGCATATATATGATAGAGTATAAACTAGAGAAAAGCTTAGCATAGAGTTTTAGAGAAAATAAATATATAAAGCAAGGTATGATTTAGCTTTTGAAAGCCTATGTTATTATGATTTCAGAGTTTTCATGATTTAGAACCCTATTGGTTTTGAAGGATGATATTAGGATTATCTAGTTATGAGAATATACGCTAATAACTTTAGATACTTCGAAATTCAGTCAAAAAGATTTTAGAATACAAAGTTTTTTATGATTCCTAGTAATTGGCAGCTACATACTCTGTGGGCCTTTGAAATCACAACGTCTGCAAATGGGTGATCCCTTGGACATGATTTAATGACCATAGTTATGCTTAGGCAAAACCATCAAAGTTATGTGAATCCGGAGCTCATTGAATATTAATAGTTTTTAAGAGGTTTTATGGAACTAAGAAATATGAGATTTTAGTATTGTTGATTTAATTCATTTTCAATTGAATCATGTATGATGAGGTTTATTAAATAGAGTTAAAATTCATGATTAGAAAGCAGTTAACTTTTGTATATCTAACTGTCAAGGAGGAGGTGTACCAATCGGCCATGGAGGCAAATCGACTAAACAGTCGAGAGGCAATATTAGTAAACAGCCATGGAGGAAACCTTTTAGAGACCAGTGAAGTTCGAGATCTAGTAAGGTGCCCATAGAGAACAAGGATAACCACAAACAGCTATGACAATTCTTATATATATGAATATGTTTGTCAAGTTTAGGGTATTGCCATTTATGATTCAGAGAAGCCTATAGTTTTGTTTCAAAATGTTTATATATACATGTATGGACTTGTTTTAGAGTTTGTTTTATTATTGTTATTATTGTTATGTTAATTTTTATTCAGCTTGGTTGTTGTCCCATGAAAGAAGATTACAGATGAGAATTCACTCATTGGGTTTTTAACAAAACTCGCCCTTATCCCTTTTTGCATTACAGATTCTTTAGCTGTTGCAGGTTTTTCTCAGCTACCTCCTCCCCAGCATTAGGACGCTTCAGTTGGTGAGATTCACTTCAGAGTGAAATACTTTTGTCGTTGATATAGAGTGCTCCAGTGTCATTGCGGGCAGGGTCTTGGACCATAGGAATAGTTTTTGCATTTTGCATACAATGATAGTATATTATTAATTTGTAATTAATGATTTAGCAATTATGGTTATTTTGTATTAGAACAACTCTATATATATGTATATGCTTTGTATCAGGATGTACAGTATTTATATTCGGTTAATGAAATATTAGCTATAGTTATTTTGACTTTAAATAACAAGTGATTCGTACGTAGAAAGTGGAGTTATGTTTTAAATGGTTTTTAAGATTTAAAAGTAGGCATATAAAATTACTCAGTAGTCACGAGACCTACGTGAGGATACGATTCCTCATGTGCCGGTCACAATCCAAGTCGGGTTGTGACAATAAGGTAGTGATGTGTTGCATTTATGCACCCCTTTTTTTCTAGAACTATAGGTATTTTACATCTTGTTTGTGCTTTATTGATTGATAAATGGTGGTTTTGTATTTCGTCCTCATCATGTATCATTGGATAAATTCATGGCCATTAGCACAATTTTTAATGAATAATTATATTTTAGAGTTACTCGTACTTTTAATCTCTTTGTGTGAGTATTATTTGGTGATAGGAACCTCCCAGATTGGTCCATGACTGCCCCAATGATCAACAGAAGAGACGGACTGAAGGTAGGACCATGACAACAGTCATTTATCGCCCCAATGGTCGACAACAGCTACAAGAACGGCAACGATGTGATACCCAGGTACACGTGTCAGTTGACAAGCTTCATACGACCCTAGGATCTCTCGGGACCTACCCATGTTGCTAGATCCTGAATTTCATTAAGTTTGGATCCTACACCTACTTGGAGGGCTATATGATAGAGTCACATTCTTGGGATCAAAAGTCCTGGTAATTGTTATCCAAAGGAAAATAAGTTAAAGGATAATTTTTAATAAATTTTATAAAACCTTTAAGTGTTTCGTTTTTAGCCCATAAGTCTAGAAAATCTTTAAGATTCCTGGATTTGAATTAAAACTCAAAATTTGGATTTTGATTTATTGGGATTTTGATTTTTTTGATATTTTATTTTAATCCAAATGAGGGGTATTTCTTTATTTACATTTATGTTTTAAAACTAATGGAGAGTAAAATAAATAAAGACATTAACTTATATAAATAAGTGTTGAGAGAACCAACTGCCAGAATGATCCAAAGGTGCTGAACCAGAGTTTACTGTCACTATAGCATTGTCACTGGGGCAAAAACTGTAATAGCATCCCAAATCAAACCCAAACCTTCCCTTAGGCAGTAAGATATGAGGTATCCACATGAGAAATGATGAGGAAATGAAATTTCAATCGGTTAGTTTGATATATTATGAGGAGTAGAACAAGTTTTGTAAATGAAGCTTAGTGTTTTAGTGATTTTTGACTAGGGTTTTTGAGGATTGAAATAAGGTTGAAGTAGTTTGAAGAAAGCAACAACGGAAGCTCGTTTTAGTTGCTCTTGGATGGAAATGAGATTGTGGTATGATAAGGTTTGGTAAATTGTATTTATCTTGAGTTGAAAATACTAATTATGGGGTCAAAGTGTGATTTTTCCTTATAAACTAATTCACTATGCCATGGTTGACATGTATGGCTAGAGAATATATTGTTATGCAATGCATAACTAGAGATCGATATTTCTCTATTAGAGTATCGGTATTTATGTTTTCAGAGATTTTTTATGCTTTTCAGATAACATTTGATTTAAGAGCTATTATGTATATGGAAATGATTTCTAGTTAGAGCAAGAATTTAGATATGCCTTTTTATGAATTTTGTAAATTTAGAGACCTCTTTTCTTCTATCTAGTTATGCATATAAATACCAAATGATTTATGTTTGCTGCATGTATATTATATATTGCATATTTTTTGGTTTTCTCATGTGGGTGATGGGTGAGAGCTCATTCACTAAGTCTGTTGACTCACCTCTCTCCCTTCCTCTTATAGTTGCAAGTTCAGATGCGGTTCAGATTCCTGATCCATAAATGCAGCTATTTCCAGTGGTGAGTCTTACTTTACAGTAAGGTCTAGAGCAGGATTATGTTAAAGTAGAGTGCTCCAGTAGATGTACAGGCAGGATCCAATCTGCGCATATATTTTGAGACGTTGTAGTTATTTTTAAAGTTCATGTATATCCCTATAGATTTCCAGAGTTCAAGTATGGATTTTCTCTACTAATTATTATTACCTTATATAATAGATTGACTATATAGTTATGAATCAGTTTTCAAGTGTTAAGCAAGTTTTCAGATTTAATATTTATATCATGTGATGAATTAGTTTATGATTTCATGATTAGCAGAATGGATTGAAAGGGTTTTCAGAGCTTGAATATTAAATATTTCCAACTTTATGAAATTAAATGCTATGCTTTAAATAGACAAAAAAATCATGTTTTAAGGACAATATTATGCTATTATATGCATTTAGAGGCTCACGTCACCTAGTAGGCTTACGTGGGGATGAGATTACTCATGTGCTGGTCACGTTCCCAAGTTGGGTCGTCACAGTTTATGTTTGTTGCATGTATAATATATATTGTATATTCCTTGGTCGTCCCCTGTGGGTGCATAATGGGTGAGAGCTCACTCATTGAGTCTGTTGACTCACCCCTCTCCTTTCATTCTTATAGTTGCAGGTACAGATGTAACACCCCCTTAATTAAAGTATTTTACCTAGGATGTAACACCGTAACTAAGAGTGTGGTACTACGTATCATTGCGTATGCCATGTAATAATCGACTTATTTATCTTTAAGCTCTTATTCTAGTAAGTTTTTCCTTATTCGTATTCATAGTCAGGAGGAATAACGTTTTGTGACACATTGTTTTGAACATTGGAAATAAAGGGAAAGTAATACATAAACGAGTCTTATTGGATTTCCTCAAAGTACTAATACTATCAGTATATTTGTTTACATATAACTAGGCAAACATGCCTTATCAGTACATTTATAATATACAGTAATCCAATAATAATATGGCATATGTCACAAACTGCGAAATACATATTATAACTCGTTCTAGTGTAAATCCATCCAAGAGTACATACACAATGATCTATTCATTGCAAGTATACTAGTGGCAGATATCTTTGGTACAACTCCTAACATAGTACGAACAGATGTCGGCTTCGGAGTGTCACTGAATTCTCTAATGAAGATCATCTCCTGTATCTGAGGTAGACATGGAATGCAAATAGGGATGAGAATTCTAAAATTCTCAGTAGGGTGTTCCCTTAAACATACAAATGTCATCATTATCTACCCCAGCTGCTCCGGTTTATTTTAAAAAAATTTCATGTAAATAACAGATCCAATAACAGTCATCATAATTTGTAAAATCTTTATCCGAAGCAGGTTCATTTTATTCATCCATTATTCTTGGAACTTAAAACATCAACTTAGAATACAAGTATGGGACCATAATAGAATAATAAAACTCATCCTCATAGCACATATCATAACTTAAGATAAAGGACTACTTAGAACAATTGCTATTTACTGTCTTGGCCCTTGACTATGGTGGTTTATTCCACTTCTGGGTAATAGACTGCTTTTCAGGACTGTGCTCATTCCTATACATGATCATTGGATTTACTTTCTCCAATTCTCATACAGATCTATTCCTAGTCAGGTTCTTTTACCTGACTCATTCAAGGGTAGTCAGGTTTACTTTCCCCAACAGACCAGATTTACTTTCTCCAGCCCAAAAATCATAATCTCATACTTTCTTTCACATGTAAGCAATTGTAATAAGTATTCACATTCATATGTGCTTCACATAATTTCATAGATCCATATAGTATAATTGAGATCAAATCATTAATGTTTCATCACAAATTCAACAATTCAGCATGCTGTCCAGAATTTCAGTTCTAAAGAAAATTATGAATCAACTACTAAACTTCATGAAAACAAAGCAAATTAAATTTTCAGAGTCAATTAATCATGTCTAATAGATCCTGTAAAAATTTCAAGGTATAATAATGTCTCTAGCTATATAAAAGAAAATCTACAAATTCAGAAGTCAGAAACTGCTTATTCTCATCCAACAACCAAAAGTATAAATTTTTCTATCCCATTAAATGAGCCCAGAACTTTGTATAAAAATTCAAAGTTGGACCTCAATATGTTCTCAATACCCTGTAAAAATTTCAAAGTATAATTCGATCATTTACTATAATAACAAAATTAGACAAATTTAGTGCTTTAGAATGGACTGTTCTGGCAGCAACCTTAACTACTTCGGTTCTTGAATTTTTAAATATAGTAAAAGTGCCCAGAATGACTCAAAAGTTTTACTAGAGATACCTTAACATGTTAGCAACATCCCATAAAATTTTCAGCTCAATCTAAGATCTCTAAATAGATCATAAAATTCGAACAAACTATCTGCCTGCTTAAAATCGGGATTTTCCAGCAACCAGGTTCAAAACATATTTTTGAGAAAAATGAATTTTACCATCATCCAATCACTTCACCAAATTAAACACATCTATATCTATCTATCATCAACCAATATGTCCAGAAAGTTTCAGCCAAAATAATTAGAAAAATTTAGAGAAAAATTGGAAAGAAAAGAGGACAGATAAGGCCCTACTTGACTCTTATGTGCTCTTGCTCTTCTTCTTGGTTGTTCTCAAGAAATCCTACACCCAATAATGGATCAAACTCTCTTAGTTCCTCTGATATCACAGCAAGGATAGTAGCAAGGTTGATAAGATGTTGAGATGAGAATTGTTTATGAAGACTTGAATTGAGGATATCAAGAACTAGTATGAAATTTGTGTCCAAATCTTGGATATTTTGTATTGAAAAATGGAGTTTGAGCAAGTTTATAAGGTAGTTGTGTATGGAAGATGAAGAAGCTGAAAATGAAGAAGTTGGCAGAAGCTTTGAGAAGGATACGTGTAAGAGATGTGATTATTTCCCTTTTTTTTTATTTATTTAAGGTGACATGTGTATAGTTTTACTACTATAACAATTATTTAATCAAAATAAAATTACAATATTTGTGCAACTCTCATTTGTTCTTGCAAAGGTGATGGGTGTTTCATATCAGGTCATTCACTCATCATACTAGGTGGCAAGTTACACTGTAAACTTCATACAGTGTAAAAACTACACATCATAATTTAACCAAATGTGTAAAATACTATGCCTATAAAACAAAATTCACACAAAATTAAATTTTGGGTCTAAGATTTTCATTTCTAACATTAATCCTATATTTTCTCAGTCTTAGGCATTTTCGGATCCCAATTCTGGGTTTCACATGTCTCAACAAGCTTGTGGGGCCCACCAAGTTACTATTCATCTTTAATATTTTTTTTTTTTTAACTTGTCCGCCAGATCGTCCTTATTATCATTACATCTATCAAAGTGTTGAAATTTTTATTAATAAAGCTTAAATTAATTTTTAATTAACTTTAGGGTGTTACAACAGAGGTGGTTCAGACTCCAATTTAGTAGACGCAATTGTTAATAGTGGCGAGTCTTACTTTGTAGTAAGGCCTTGAGTAGGATCATATTAGAGTAGAGTGCTCCAGTAGATGTGCACGTAGGATCCTAACCACGCATGTATTTTGATTTATTATAGTATTTTCAGAGATCAAGCATGTAATTGAAATATGGACTATGATAAAAAGATTTATGCAATGAACTAGAGATGATTTAATAATTTAGTTTTCAAGTGTTAAACAGATTTTTAGAGATTGATTAAGAGGACTTTAGAGATTGATTAGAGCTTTGTATATTGAAGTATTTCAGATTTATGATTTCAGAAATAAGATCCTGGATAAAGATTTGAAGAAATATTCAAACAAAACTATGTTTTAAGAATGAATATTTTGATAAATTATGCATTTAGAGAGAGACATCACCTATAAGACTTATGTGGAAATGAGATTTCTCACGTGCTGGTCACGTTCCAAATCGGGTCATGACAGACGACGGCCTAGTGGTCTTGTGCACATAGTACTCAGCGTCAGCGGGCTTTTTATTTTTCTCTAGTGGACCATGTTTCTTATGTATGTATGCTACAATATAAATAGCATCAAGTAAAACATTACAAACACCTTTTAATTTTTGTTTTTTAGGACCGCCATCAAGCTCTCTCTACTTTCTCTCTCTTCATCAATCTATTTCTCTCTCTAAGTTTTGGTAGCCAAAACAAAGAATAACAACCTTACTATTGTGCCGAGACTTACCTTCTACGAAATTGCAACACCATTCCATAATTTTTTCTAAGGTTATAAAGACATTCTACAATCTTGAAAAAAGTTAGAAGATTTTCCCACTATTTTTTCAATGGTCAAATATCCAAAGGGTTGATAAAATATTCTGTGTTTGCATTATCAACTAAATATTCATATTTGCTTTGTATTTTGGGCAATGATGGTTAACATATTCATTTCAGGTCAAAATGTCCACCCACAATTTTTTAATGGTCAAATAGTCATAAAAGGCCGGATAAAGCCTCATGAGTTTGTATTATTAATAATATTCACGTTATACCTATATA
Organism: Dalbergia cultrata; assembly: GCA_031216105.1. NCBI lineage: Eukaryota > Viridiplantae > Streptophyta > Magnoliopsida > Fabales > Fabaceae > Dalbergia > Dalbergia cultrata. Next base: position 8,559,841 of record CM062344.1, on the reverse strand, counting down.
ATTAGAGTCATCGAGGGTCAACATATTCATGAAGATCATTGTGTCTCGCATTTTCAGGGTCACATGAATTAGCAACAGCATCCCAAAATATATTCATACTACATTTGCAATTAAGGTTATCGAGAGTCAACATATTTATTTCACAAATTTGTACGATTACAAGAAATAAAAACATCATCCCATAATTTTTTTCCAGGGTCACAAAGGCATTCTATAGTTTTTAAAAAGGTCAAAGAGTATTCCTCCTAATTTTTTCAAGGGTAAAATATTTATGAATAATTGTATAAAATATCATGGGTTTATATTATGAATAAAACACATATTTGTTTTGTATTTTAGGCAACAAGGATCAACATATTTGTTTTAGGTCAAAGTCCACCCACAATTTTTCATTGGTCAAATACTCATAAAAGATCAAATAAAGCCTCTTGAATTTATATTATGAATAAAAATTTCATTATGCATACGCATTAGGGTCACTGAGGGTCAACATATTTATTTAATGGTTCTTGAGTTTGTATTATGAATAAACTATTCATTGTGCATTTGTAATTAGAGTCACCAAGGATCAACATATTCATTTAGGGCTGCTTTTCAAATGTGCACGGTCATAATAAATAGCAACATCATTACGCAATATATTCAATCTACATTTGCCATCAAGAGTCAATACATTTATTTATGGTTGTCACTTCTCAAATATGCAGAGTCATAAGAAATAGTAATATCATCCAACAATTTTTTCTGGGGACACGAAGACATTCTTCAATTTTTAAAAGGGTTGAAATGTCTTCACCTATTTTTTTCAATGGTCAAATATTTTTAAAGGATAAGATAAGATAACTTATGTTTTCATTATGAATAAACATTCATATTTGCTTTGTATTGGGCACAACAAAAGTCATATATTCGATTTGGATAAAAATTGGTGAAATAGTCATAAAGATTCGGATTAAGCTTCTTAAGTTTATACTTTGAATATAATATTCATTTTGCATTTGCTAGTTAGAGTCTCTAAAGGTCAACATATTCTTTTAGGTCATCGCTTCTCAAATTTGTATTGTCATAAAAATTAGCAACAACCTTCCACAATATATTTATTTAGTATTAGCAGTTAGGGTCAACATATTCATTTATTCTTATCGCTTCTCAATTTTGTTAGGTCATAAGAAATAGCTATACACTTTCCCACAATTATTTCAAGGGACAAAAGAAATAACAACACTATACCAAATTTGTAAGGTATTATCCCTATTTTTTTCAAGGGTGAAAATTACTATAAAGGTTCAGATAAAAAATCTTGTGCTCGCAACATGAATAAAACATTCTTACTCTCTTTGTATTTTGTATTTAGGGTAACAAGCATCATCATATTCATTTTGGGTTAAAAAGTCCACCCTCAATTTATCAATGGTCAAATAGTCATAAAAGATTGGATGAAGCATCTTGAATTTGATGTACCAAAGACAAAAAAAATCTTGAATTCATATTATGAATAAAATGTTTATTTTGCATTGGGTCAACGAAAGTCAACATATTTACAATTAGGGTCAAGAGAGTCAACATATTTATTTAGGGTTATCATTTTTCAAATTTACATGGCCATAATAAATAGCAACTCCATCCCATGATTTTTTTTCCTAGAGTAATAAAGACATTCCTCAATTTTTAAAAGTGTTGGAAAGTCTTCTCATAATATTTTCATAGGTCATAAAGGGTCAAATAAAATATTCATATTCATATTTGCTTAGTATTTTGGGCAATGAATGTCAACATATTTGTTTCGAATCAAAATGTCTACCCACAATTTTTTAATGGTCAAATAATCATAAAAAGTGGAATTAGAGCCACCACGGGTCAGCATATTCATTTATGAAATAACAAAGCCATCCGATAGTATATTTATGTTGCATATGTAATTAGGGTTATTAAGGTTCAACATATTCATTTAGGGTTATTTCTTTTTGAATTTGCAATATTATAAGAAATTACAACACCATCCCGCAATTTTTAATAAGGTCATAAATACATTCCAAAATTTTTAAAATAGTCGAACGGCCTTCCCATTATTTTTTCAAGGGTCAAATATCCATATACACTGAGATAAAATATCAGATATTTCCATTATGAATAAAACATTCAAACTTGCTTTGACTTTTGAGCAATGAGTGCAAACATATTTGTTTCAGGTAAAAAAATCCATCCACATTTTATCAATGGTCAAATAGTCAAAAAAATCGGATAAACCCACTTGACTTTATATTATGAATAAAATATTCACTCTCCATTTGCAATTAGGATCAAATAAAATATCGTGTGTTTGCATTATGGACAAAACATTTATATTTGCCTTGTATTTCAGATAATGTGGGTCAACATATTCGTTTTGCAACAAAAAACTCCCACAAAATTTCAATGGTCAAATAGCAAAGAAAAAGTTTGATTAAGCTTCTTAATTGTGCATTTTGAATAAAATATTCATTATACAATTGCAATTCAGGTCGTCGCTTATTCAATTTGTCAGGTCATAAAAAATAGCAATATCATCCCACAATATATTAATCCTGCATTAACAATTAGGCTCATTGAGGGTAAACATACTAATTTATGGTCACCACTTCTCGAATTTGTAGACTTAAAATAATAGCAACACCAACCCACAATTTTTTCCAATGTCACAAAGATACTTCACAATTTTTTAATGGATTAAAAGGTCTTTGCCAATATCATTTTTCATTGGTCAAATTTCCATAAAGGTTCAAATAAAATATCATGTGCTTGCATTATGAATAAAATATTCATATTTGCTTTGTATTTTCGAGCAATTAGTGTCAATATATTCATTTATGGTCTTCATTTCTTGAATTTGCCGATCATAAGAAAAAATAACATCATCCCATAATTTTCTCCAAGGTTATAAAGACATTCCACAATTCTTTTTGTGGGTCAAATATCCATAAAAAGGGAGGATAAAATATCCTATGATTGAATAGTGAATAGAACATTCATATTTGCTTTGTACTTTAGGCAACAGCGGTTGACATATTCATTTCAGGTCATAAAGTCCACCCACTATTTTCCAGTGGTTAGATAGTCATAAAAGATTAGATAAAGCCTCTTGAGTTTGTATTATGAATAAAAAAAATTCATTTTGCATTTGCATTAAGGTTATAGAGGGTCAACATATTATTTATTGTGTTTGCTTCCAAAATATGTAGAGTCATAAGAAACAACAACATTATCCCACAATTATTTCCAGGGTGATGATCATGAAGAAACTCCACATATTTTAAAGAATCGAAGGGTCTTCCATTTTGAATAAGACATTCATTGTGCATTCGTAGTTAGGGTCACACAAAGTCAATATATTCATTTAAGGTCATTCTTTCTCAAATTTGTAGGTTCATAAAAAATAACAACATTCGCATTTGTAGTTAATGTCATCAATGATCAACATATTCATTAAGATGATTGCTTCTTGTTTTTGATGGTTTATAAGAAGCAATAACATTCCACATTTTTTTTCAATGGTCATAAAGACATTCCAAAATTTCTAAAACAATTTGAAGGTTTTCCAACAACTTTTTTCAAGAGCCAAATATCCAGAGAGTCAAATAAAATATCTTGTGTTTTCATTATCCATAAAACATTCATATTTGTTTTGTATTTTGAAAAATGAGAGTCAAAAAATTCGTTTCGAGTTATAATATCCACCCATAATTTTTCAATAGTAAAATAGTCATAAAAGATTGGATAAAGCCTTTTGTGTTTATATTATCAACAAAATATTCATTATGCATTTGCAAGTAGAGTCACCAAGGGTCAACATATTTGTTTTGGATTATCACTTCTCAAAATTATAGGGTTATAACAATTAGCAACACTATCCCACAATTATTTCCAGTTTCGTAAAGATATTCCACATTTTTTAAATGGGATGAACTGTCTTCCACAAAATTTTTCCAAGGTTAAATATCCATAAATGATTGGATAAAATACAATGGGTTTGCCTTGTGAATAAAACATTCATATTTGCTTTGTATTTCAGGCAATGAGGGTAACCATATTCATTTCGCGTCAAAAAGTTCACCCACAATTTTTTAATGGTCAAATAGTTATAAATCATCAGATAAAGTCTCTTGAGTTTGTATTATGAATAATATATTCATTTTGTATTTGCAATTACAGTCACTGACGGTCAACATATTCATTTACGATCATTGTTTATTGAATTTGCACGATGATAAGAAATAGCAACACCATCCCACAATTGTTAAAAAAGGTTAGAAAGTCTTCCCACATTTTTTCCAAGGTCAAATATCATGTGTTTGCATTATGAATAAAACACTAATATTCATTTTGTGTTTCTGTAACTAGAGTCAACATATTTGTTCGGGTCAAAAAGCTTGATTTAGGTGAAAAATCCCACCCCACAAATTTTCAATACTCTTCAAATCAAATAGTCATAAAAAGTAGGATAAAGCATCTTGAATTTGTATTATGAATAAAGTATTTATTTTTCATTTGCAATTAGGGTCATTGAAGGTCAACATGTTCATTTAGGATCATCGATTCCCGAATTCACATGGTCATAAGAAGTATTAGCACTGTCCAACAACATATCCAGTTTGCATTTGCAATACGAGTCACTGAGGGTCAACATATTCATTTACAATCATCGCTTCTCAAAATTTGCAAGTTTACAATAAATAGTAACACCATCTCTCAAGTGTTTTTGGCAGTCAAAATATGCATGAAAGGTAGGATACAATATCTTGGATTTGCAATTTTGCTTTCTATTTTGGATAACGAGGGTCACCACCATCTTGGTTTCAAGTTATAAAATCCACCCACAATTTTTCAATAGTCAAATAGTTATAAAAACCCGGATAAAACTTCCTCAGTTTGTATTTTGAATACTCACTCTGCATTTATAGCTAGGGTCACCGAGGGTAATATATTCATTTTGGGTCATCATTATCAAATTTGTAAGGTCATAAGAAATAGCAACACCATCTCAAAATATCGTCATCATGCATTTAAGGTCATTGACTCTCAAATTTGTAGGGCCATAAGAAATAAAACCACCATATCAAAATATATTCATTTTGCATTTGTAGTTTGGGCCACTGAGGATCCATATATTCATTAAGGATAATTATTTCTCAAATTTTTAAGTTCATAAGAAATAGCAACATTATCCCACAATTTTTTCCAAGATCATAATGACATTTCACAATTTTTAGAAGGGTCAAAGGGGTTATCCACAAATTTTTTTCAAAGGTCAAATATCCACAATAGGTCGAATAAAACATCGTATATTTACAATATGAATAAAACATTCATATTTGCTCTATAGTTCAGGTAATGAGGGCCATAAGAAATAGCAACAGCGTCTCAAAATATATTCATTATGCATTTGCAGTAGGGTCACCGAGGGTCCCCATATTCATTTCGGGTCACCAGTTCTCAAATTTGCAGGGTCATAACAACATCATCCCACAATTTTTTGTAGGATAATAAAAACATTCCACAAATTTCAAAAGGGTCAAAGTCTCTTCCCACTTTATTTCAAAGATCAAATATCCATAAAGGGTTGGATAAAACATTATATATTTGCAATATATGAATAAAAACATTCATATTTTGCTTTGTATTTCGAGCATTGAGGGTCAGAGAAATAGCAACACCAACTTCAAATATATTCATTCTACATTTGCAGTTAGGGATCGAGGGTCCCCATATTATTTAGATCACCAAATCTCGAATTTGCGTAGTGGTAAAAAATCAGAACATTATCGCACAATTTCTTCGAAAGTCATAGAGGCATTCATATACTTATAAAAAGGGTCGAAGGATTTTCCCACAACATTTTTCAAGGGTTAAAAATCCACAAAGGGTTGGTTAGAACATTACATATTTGCAATATGAATAAAACATTTATATTTGCTTTGTATTTTAGGCACTGAGGGATATAAGAAATAGCAACACTATCTCAAAATACATCATTCTGCATTTGCAGTTAGGGTCCCCAAGAGTCCCCATATTCATTTGGATCACCACTTCTTATATTTGCATGGTCATAAAAAATAGCAACACTATCCCACAAAGTTTTCCAAGGTCATAAAGACATTCCACATTTTTTAAAAGGGTCAAAGGGTTTTCCCCCTTTTTTTAAGGATCAAATATCTATAAAAGGTAGGATAAAACACCATATATTTGAAATATGAATAAAATATTACTTTGTATTTCTAGCACCAAGGGTCATATGAAATAGCAACACCACTTCAAAATATATCACCCTACATTTGCAATTAGGATCACCGAGAATCCCCTTGTTCATTTGGGGTCATCGCATCTCAAATTTGCAGCATTAAGAAATAGCAATATTATTCCACAATTTTTTCCATGGTCATAAAGACATTCCACGATTTTTGAAAGGGTCAAAAGGTCCTCCCACTTTTTTTCAAGAGCCAAATATCCATAAAGGGTCAGATAAAACATTATATATGTGCAATATGAACAAAACACTCATATTTGCTTTGTATTTCGGGTATCAAGGGTCATAAGATATAGCAACACCATCTCAAAATATATTCACTCTGAATGTGCATTTATGGTCACTCCCCATACACTTCAAATTTGTAGGGTTATAAGAAATAGCAATACTATCCTACAATTTTTTCCAATGTCATAAAGACATTCCACAATTGGGTCAAAGGGTCTTCCCACTTTTTTCAATGATCAAATATCCAAAAAAGGTCGGATGAAATATATTAAATTTGACTTAAATGAAACATTCATATTTAATTTGTATTTCGGGCACCGATGGTCCAAATATTCGATCCGGGTCCTTGCTTTTGAAATTTGCAATATTGTAAGAGATAATATCACCTCACAATTTGCTAGGATCATCAAAATATCACACAATTTTCAAAAGGCTCCGGGGGGATAAATCCTCCCACACAAATGGGTGCGATAATATATGTCAAACCCCATTAACACAAAGTGCACTCGGAAGACAAGATTAAAAGAAAGCTAGGGAATTTAGGCTTGCGGGTACAATACAAACTATCCTCATTCAAAGTATAATTCACTCGACACAAGCACTAACAGTTCAACTCACTCCACCTCAATATCAATCAAGTACACAAATTTCAACTACAAAACACAGAACTACTAAAATTGATCATTTCCTGGTTTGTTTCTATTCCAGTTCCAAACCGAATCCACACAACACAATGCACCCACTAATCAACATCTACCACTCCAACGCCACATCCAAGCCCTTCACATTTCACAACTCCCCCACATTCCTTTCCACCTCAGATTCAACATTCAATTATTCAACTACACTTCAATTCACGTAACCTACATTCCTAGTTTCTACCCCTCAGATTCCAACAATTCAAATCATTTCATCTCATCTCATCAATAGCCTAATGGAAACAAAATACACATAAATTTGTATTTCCTTAACTGGAGACAGTTGCTAAAAGAAATCCAATAGTTAGTAAATTTCTATGGAAAATAATGAAAAGGAAATTACACCTAATGCCTCGAATTTTTTAATAAAAGAAACAGAAAATAGCTAGCACGTTGAATGAACTACTGCAGTAAGAAAATAGCATAGAATATAAGTGAATGGAATACTGAAAGAGAAAATGTGGGGAGATTGGTGTGGGTGTAGTGCAAAGCAGTCAATGAGAAGCAATGGAATGGAAGGAAAGTACCTCCAAAGGGACATCACTTTGTATAGAAGTTAGAGTTGCTGCAGAAATAGTATGCATACCATATACTTCGATAAACCGCCTAATGTATGCATTTTTTTACTATGCATATTTATAATGTAATAATATCTAAACAGTAAAACCAAGAAACCCAAATGACACACAAAGCGGTTACCTGATGAGCAAAGGTGAAGGGATTATTTATCTTACTTGTCTCAAGTTCCTTCATAATCCAATCAAACACATTCCTCCATCTTTTCCTTGTATGGATCACCAGCTTCTTCCACATAAGCAAGAGGCACCCCATGTGCAGTTGCGCACTAAATAATATCATGACCTGCATCGTGAATGAGTTACTTGGGTTATAAGCATACACACAGATGAGACTCAATTTTAGGAAAAACTTCTTCTGCAATCCAAACAAAACAAAAAAGGAATAACCATAATTATTGACACAGAAATTTCAGCAAAACAAGAAGTTTTTTAGCAGAGGGGTGTTTCATACGGTCTAGATACTTCTAACATGAAAATATCAAGTGGACACACTTTCTCTTTTCCAATTCATTAAAACATAAAAAGATCATGCCATGCCTCCTCAGCAATCAAAACTCTTTAGCTCTTTATCAACTACAAATATTTTAATTGGAAAAAAAAAACAGATTGAGAGGAAATCAAAAACAGATAATGACAAATAAATTACATGTGTTAACTGTAGATCTCCCTAAGCCATAAACCCTGTTTCTGAAATATTTAGAATATGAAGCATGCAGATGCAACATCATCTTTTAACTCCTGCCTAGGACAATGGCAGGGATGAGAGTCTACCATTGGCATGTTCATAGTCAAATCATATCAAATTTCATATTTTGAACTGAGAACGAGATTGGTCATGTACCTGTTCAATTGCTTCTTCAGTGAATGGGAGAGTAGCACATGGCAACATAAACTTTAGCTGGGACATTCTTCGCCCAAAGAGATTTCCTCAACTCTTCAGCCTGTGCACGAGCAACGAGAGTGATAGAATCAAACAAAAGAAACTATTAAATGGAAGGAATACATTATTTGTCCCACAAGATTAGAAAATGTAACCAGCCAAAAATAAACATAAGTCAATTTTAAAATCTCAATGGAGACAACAATTTTTGTTAAACATAATTATTAAGCCATCTGCTAAACTGAAATTTTGTTAAACTAAGAGAGTTGAAAGTAAAATATATGGCACAAAAAAGTGTTGGGAATGGGGGGTGTTATGATATCATCAGAGTCGGGTACACCCCAAGTGTAATAAACACTTTACGGATGTGAGCAGAAGCGCGCCCAAATCGAAGAGACGGAAAAATGGAGTATGGTGAATAGTAATTTGCAGTGGGGCCCACATCACTATTCACGTAAATAGTACTATGTAGTGGGACCCGCTTCACTATTTATGAATAGTCTCATTACTATTCACACCAACAAAATAGATCAAGAGAACTGCACACTAATATTTTAACGTGGAAAACCCTCCTGTAATTTTGAGGGAAAAACCACTGGTCAAACTCCGAAAAATACTCCACTATATTTAAAGAGTAATTACAATATAGTGTATCCCCAATGAGACTCTCTTCTACTACAATTAGTAGTATTACAGAGATCTAGAGAATATATCCAAAACCCCCAGTGTATACTCACACTACACTCTTGGAATTTTCTTACACACACTCTTTATTTTTCTCTCACTACAAGAAGCCTACACTGCTTCTTCTTTTACAACTGAGGAAATGCTTCTCAGATCGGATGCTCTTCACCGTTTGCATCCCCCCTATTTATAGAGTTTATAAGAGTTACTATGCATGTTACTGTGCATATTTCGGTGATACAACTGTGCATTTAGTGCAACAGCTTTTCGGTGGCATCCTTTGTTGACTACTGTGGCAAAATAAGCCACCGTTTCTGACAATTCTCCACCTTGGCTTATATTTTGCAATAGTCCTCAACCTCTGCAAATTTTGACCAAGTTCAAACAATGCTTAAACTTGTCAATCGGCAACGGTTTTGTCATCATATCGGCTGGGTTCTCAGCTGTGGCTATCTTCTGAATTGCAACAGTACCATTATTGATACTTTCTCTGACAAAATGAAGTCTGACGTCAATGTGCTTTGTCCTTTCATGATAGACTGGATTTTTAGCCAGATGAATGGCGCTTTGACTATCACAATGTACAATTGGCACATGTTGATTCAATCCAAAACTATCCAAAAGACCGTGCACCCAAATACTCTCTTTAACTTCGACCAATGCCATATACTCACTTGAGTTGATAATGCCACTGTTGATTGCAATGTCGCCTTCCAGCTAATAGTACATCCAAAGACTGTAAAGATATAGCCTGTCAATGACCTTCTTTTATCCAAGTCACCTGCATAATCAGAATCTACATAACCTACAACTCCACGGTTCTTCTAATCTTCAAATACCAAACAGACATCAGTGGAACCTTTTAGGCACCGCATGATCCATTTCACAGCTTCCCAGTGTGTCTTTCCAGGTTTGCTCATAAATCTGCTTACCACACTCACTGCATGTGAAATGTCTAGTCTAGTGCACACCATGGCATACATGAGACTGCCAACTGCACTAGAGTAAGGTTTATGAGACATGTGCTCCACCTCTTCCTCAGTTCTCGGACATTCTTTCAAAGATAACTTAAAATGTGCAGCCAACGGAGTGCCAACTGGTTTGGATTGATCCATGTTGAAGCGTTGTAGCACTTTTATAATATAATTTTGTTGTGTTAAACACAACCTGCCACTATATCACTCCCTATGAATTTCCATTCCAAGAATCTTCCTTGCCGCACCTAAGTCCTTCATCTCAAACTCTTTTCCCAACTGAGTTTTCAACATACTAATTTCAGCCTTATTACGAGCTGCAATTAGCATATCATCTACATACAACAACAAATAAATCTTTGAACCATCTGGAAGCTTCTTAGAGTAGATGCAGTTATCATATTGGTTTCTACTATATCCAGTACCAATCATAAATGCATCAAACCTTTTGTACCACTGCCTCTGGACTGCTTTCAAGCCATATAACGACTTTTTCAACAAAGTGCACATGGTTCTCCTTATCAGGAATTACAAACCCCTCTGGTTGACTCATGTAGATCTGCTCCTCTAGCTCACCATGTAAGAACGCAGTCTTTACATCAAGTTGTTCTAGCTCCAAGTCAAACATACTCACAATAGCTAATAGGATCCGAATAGAGCTATGCTTCACCACAGGAGAGAATACTTCATGGAAGTCAACACCCTCCTTTTGAGTATAACCCTTTGTTACTGGGCCTCGCCTTGAACCTTGGGGGTTCAATGCCAGGGATTCCTTCTTTCCTTTTGTAAACCCATTTACAGCCAACTACTCTTTTCCCCTTTGGAAGTTGTACCAGCTCCCAAGTTTGATTTTTCTGAAGAGACTCAATCTCCTCATTCATTGCTATCAGCCACTCCTTCGACTCCTTACTTTCTATTGCATCACGATAGGTACATGGTTCATCTCCAACTGCACCATTTGCCATAGCCAAAGCAAAGGCTATAGGATCTGCATCTAATGAGTCAAGTGCACAAGCAGAATCCGTGATATCTTTTGGTTTCGGATTTCTCGCCTTTCTCTGCCAAGAGTAATACTGTATGGCTCTGCTTCTCTGGTTGGTTCACCAGTTTCCTCATAGTCAGGTTCATCTTGTTGTTCTACTTCAGGTCGAGCAATCCCTTAAGTACTTGGCTGATTCATTATATCATTTTCTTGCTTCACCTTCCCACAGTCAATCTCTAGCTCCACCTGCTTCTTAGCACCATGATCTGTCTCTACCTCATCTAAGTTAGACTCCTTCTTCTGATTTAGCATTGCCGCCTCGTCAAAAGTGACATCTCTGCTGACAATGATTTTAGGTGAACTTGCCTTCTCTATACACCACGCTTGTAGCCTTTCACCCTCGTGGCATATCCTAGAAATATACACCTTCTTGCCCTTGCCTTAAGTTTACCATCATTGACATGGGCATATGCAGGACAACCAAATATCTTTAAATCGTAATAGTTTACGGTCGACCGGACCATACCTCTTGTGGAATCTTCAGATTAATAGCGCTTGATGGAGATCTGCTACCGGATATACTTTGTTGTATTGATCGCCTCACCAAAATGATTTGGGAAGTGTTATGCTGATTCGCATGCATCTTGCACGCTCTAGAAGTGTTCTGCTCATCCGCTCGCAACTCCATTTTGCTGTGGTGTTCCCTGCACAAGATGGTGCCTCACTATACCAAAGATTTCTGCAGAACTCCTCAAATTCTTTGCTGCAAAATTCTCCGCCATTGTCAGTTCTTAGTCTCTTGACTGACCGCCCGGTTTGCTTCTCGACCATGGCCTTCCATTGTTTGAATTTGTCGAACACTTCTTCTTTTTTCTTCAGGAAATAAATCCAGACTTTTCTGGAATAATCATCTATCAGAGTAAGAAAATAGCGAGCTCCACCTAAGGAGTTAACAGGGGCTGGACCCCAAACGTCCGAGTGGACATACTCCAATATCCCCTTGCTATTGTGTTTGCCAGAATTAAACTTTACTCGTTTCTGTTTTCCAAATACACAGTTTTCACAGAAACCAAGTTTACAATTCTTCAGGCCTTTCAACAAGCCTTTGCCAGCAAGTATGGTCATTCCTTTCTCGCTCATATGACCAAGCCGCATGTGCCACAATCGTGTAGCATCATCCTTTCTTTCAGAGGATAGAACAGCAGCGGTTTCATCGACTGTGCTTCCTAGCAATAGATAGATCCCGCCCTGCAGTTTTCCTTTCAATACCACCATTGAGCCTTTGAATACCTTCAAGAAGCCACCCTCTCCAGTGAACTTGTACCCCCGATTGTCAAGGGCACTCAATGAGATCAGATTTCTACCCAATTCTGGTACATGCCATACATGAAACGTTCTTTTAGTACCATCGTCCAAATTCACTTGCACATCTCCTTCACCAGCAGTCGGAATAATTCTATTATCTCCCAATCTAACTTTTCCCTCCCGTTTTTTATAGGATGAGAAGAAGTTTCGATTAGGTGTCATGTGAAAGGATGCGCCAGAATCTAGGATCCACTCATTTCCGGTGTCACCTGTGAATACTGTCAAGGCCGAACCAGCATCGGCATCACTATCTTCAGAACTTTCAATTGTTACGTTTGCAGAATCTCCTTATTTCTCCTTTCTCTCTGGGCAATTTCTTTTGATATGTCCCGTCTGGTGACAATGAAAGCACTTTACAGATTTATGCTTTCTGGACTTTGATCTTCTCTTGCTTTTGCTTCCCGATCCTCTTTCTTGACTACGCCCTCTCGTCATGAACAATCCATCTGCAGGACCTTCGACATTGGATCCGGCTACTAACTTCTGATGTTCCTTTATCATCAGTGATTCTTTGACATTTTTCACTGAGATATCGGATCTACCATAAAGTATGGTATCACAGAAATTATCATAAGACGGAGGTAGTGAAGTCAACAAGATCATAGCTTGATCAACATCTTCAACTTTAATTCCACCGCTCCAACATCGTGAGATCATCCGGTTGAAGTCATCTATATGTTCTTGCATTGATTTTCCTCCTGAATATTTGAATGTGTACAGTCGCTTTCTCTGATAAAGCTTGTTGGACAAGGTCTTTACAGAATATTTTTCTTCCAAAGCCTTCCATAATGAATCAGCGGTTTTTTCATCCATGACTTCTCGCAGAACATTGTCCGCAAGCTCAACTATATTGTACTCAGTGCTTTGACCATCATCTCCTTCTTCTTGTCATCAGATAATGACCCTGGGTCCGCCAACGTCTCTGCAAGACCTTGCTGACCTAGCAATGCCTGCACTTTCGCCTATAGCCTGAAGTCATTGGACCCGTCAAATTTCTCCACTTCAAATTTTGGCACCGACATCTTGGATCTTAGTCAGAACCTTATACTATTAACCGTATACTGGAATAGTGCAACTCAACTGTAAACCATGCACCAAGAGGCTTCCCAGGAAAGAGAGGTGGGTCACAATGGACACGCTTAAATACCAAGTCTTTCCTTAGCCAGAACCTCTTCAAACTGCACTCTCACAGTATCACACTGTCTTCCAAAGAATAAAGAACCAAAAGGTGATCCTCAAGTATTAGGGAGAAACTCTTTTCTGATGTGGAAGATCAGACTAAGCTGCAACCACAGAGCATACTAAGAATAAGTCCCACCGATCCAAAGCTCTGATACCACTTGTTATGATATCATCAGAGTCGGGTACACCCCAAGTGTAATAAACACTTTACGGATGTGAGCGGAAGCGCGCCCAAATCGAAGAGACGGAAAAATGGAGTACGGTGAATAGTAATTTGCAGTGGGGCCCATATCACTATTCACGTGAATAGTACTATGTAGTGGGACCCGCTTCACTATTTATGAATAGTCTCATTACTATTCACACCAACAAAATAGATCAAGAGAACTGCACACTAATATTTTAACGTGGAAAACCCTCCTGTAATTTTGAGGGAAAAACCACTGGCCAAACTCCGAAAAATACTCCACTATATTTAAAGAGTAATTACAATATAGTGTATCCCCAATGAGACTCTCTTCTACTACAATTAGTAGTATTACAGAGATCTAGAGAATATATCCAAAACCCCCAGTGTATACTCACACTACACTCTTGGAATTTTCTTACACACACTCTCTATTTTTCTCTCACTACAAGAAGCCTACACTGCTTCTTCTTTTACAACTGAGGAAATGCTTCTCAGTTCGGATGCTCTTCACCGTTTGCATCCCCCCTATTTATAGAGTTTATAAGAGTTACTATGCATATTACTGTGCATATTTCGTTGATACAACTGTGCATTTAGTGCAACAGCTTTTCGGTGGCATCCTTTATTGACTACTGTGACAAAATAAGCCACCGTTTCTGACAGGGGGAGGGAGGAGAATAAGTTAACAATAAGTGTCATGCCTGTAACATTTCAGAGGAGAGTCACCACCAATTGAAGTATAGCCTTCTTTGCTCTTTGGGGCTCTTACACAGAAACAAATTGGGCCTTTTGAAGAAAACTAAATATCCTTGGCAATCGTATATCATGTGCGATAGTACATAAAATATAAATAATCATCAAAACAGTTAAGAAATTTAACAGTTTCAGGTTAGTCTCAACCTAAAGAAATTTAGGGATTGAAAAAAAAATCTCTATAGAAGCTAGAATATTGCCATAGGTTAAACAAAAAAGGCTGTACATCTTCTGAAGTCTCTGGGCCTCCAAGGTTTAGCAATAACACTCCAATCTTATCATCACCAAAAAGAGTTGTATCGGGAACTTCTTGACCTGTTGGAGTTACTAAAGCTCCCACTGAGAACAACAGTTTGTTGGGTGATTGCTTAGAAACCAAGGGTTGTACTTCAGTGCACATCTGCTCACAATGCAATTTTTCAATGGACAAATGTTGCCAGAAGCCTCCACATGTGGACTCCAGAGCAGTGAGCACCTTTTTAGAAGTACATATTGCCTGTGGCAACAGCCTATGGAAGTAGAAAACTAAATAAATAAATAAAAACTCTCAGAAATTATACTAATCTTGACATTTAGTAACACAAATTTTACATAAGGGGGAAGAAAGCAACTATGAAAAAAGAAAAAGAAAGTGCAAGAAATTAAGAAAGATTAAAACATAGGAGATTTATAAGAAGTTAAAATCAAAAGAAGAAACTTTAGAAGTTTCATAAAAAAAGTAAAAACATTCAAGAAGGTAAAATCATAGGGAAAAATTTAACATATTCTTGGTACAACAAATTGAAAATAAAGAGAAAAATCTCAAAAGCTAAAATCAAGGAAAAAAATCATAAAAAGATAGAACCAAATGGAATTTAAAAGTTGATTTTTTTTTTTAAAAAAAAAGTCTAAAGTTAAAGCACCACAAAGTAACTTTAAAAGTTTTATAAAAAATGTAACAACATTCAAGAAGGTAAAATCTTAGGAAAAAATTTAGCATTTATTTTTGGTACAACAAATTGAGAATAAAGAGAAAAATCTTAAAAGCTAAAATCAAAGAAAAATCATAAAAAGATAAAACCAAATGGAATTTAAAAGTTATTTTTTTAAAAAAAATAAGTCTAAAGTTAAAGCACCACAAAGAAAGATAAAAATTCCTCTCATTCACCCAGGTTCTATGCACTGCCAAAGATTCATCGTCATGAGCAATATCAGCCAAAGAAAGAACATCAAAAGAGAAAAGGAAAGAGATGGGTTCATCATCTTCCTTGCATCACAAACTGAATTGGTGGGTTCCTCAACCACAAACTGATTAGGAAAGAAGACCGAACGTTAAACGCAAAAAGAACAGAGAAGAAGTGAAAAGAAGAAGAAATCTGAATAGGAAAATAAAAAAGAAAGAAAGAAAGAAAGATTAAGAATAGAGACGGAAAACATTCAATTCTCGTGTTGTATCCACTAGAGTTTTGTTTCCATTGTCAAAATCTGATTTGGTACATACCTTGCTGTAAAATTCTTGTCTGGGTCCTCTCTAATCAACAGAAACGCGTCACCCACCTAAACAATCACCAAGTAAGTATATTTTAACAATTCAATAAACAAAACACCCATAAGAATTTCTTAGTCAATCTCCAATATCATCTCCAACACACTCAAATCATTATTTACCATGTGTATAAACATCTTTTAACGATAAACACACTTCTACTATGGTCCCGCAACCTTACAAATGTGAAAAAAATAATAAAAAAAACCATTTATGCGCCTATATATTCTGTATTTAACCAAGAAATACTCAACAAACACATATACCCATTAACCAATTCACCACTTCAATTCACACAAAAAGACAAAACGAAATCTAGAAACGTGCCTAAAACAATTAAATCAACGGTATCTAATGAATTGCTGGGAAACATACACACGCACCTTGTTCTCAACGCATAGAAAGTGGTTCAATGCCATTGACTCTGTCACTCAAGTTCTTCACCATGTTCTTTAAACAAACGCATTCTTTCACCGTTGCTAAGAGAAGAATGAAAACTAAAAAGAAGGGGGGAAAAATCAAAGTTGTATAATATTTTGACTATTAATAACAAGAAATCCGAATAAACTTTGGGAGATGTCCCCGTGTAAATTATTTACAGAAAGATAGAGGGCGTGGAATCTCGAAAGTTGACAAAGATTTTGAGGAATAGCAGTATAGCACCAGCTAGAATATTTCTTGAAAGATCTAAGGTCAGGAGAAATTCAAGTACTTTAGATTGACAGGATTTGTTATATTGCCAAATGATTACCAGAAATATCTACGTAACTTAGATTTTTAAATTGTCCAAGAAAATCTGGTATAGTTCCGTTCAAACGATTGTGAGCAAGGCTTTTATGTCTCAAGAAAAAGGAATTGGACCATAGAATAAAGGAACAAACACAAACCTTGTCCTCAAGGCTCAAAACACTGTCGCCCAAGTTCTTTAAACAAATTTATTCTTTCGATGTTACTCGATCAGAGATGATTAACAAAAGATTCAAAGTTGTGTGTAATATTTTGATTCTATTAATAACAAGAAAAGAAGAGAATGCAGAATGTCAACAGCTACCTCTCTCATCAGCAGGATTCACCAGCCAAAGAAAGCAAGAAAGAACGTTATAAGAGACAAGAAACATTGTTGCTGTTGCTATTGATGTTGTGGTTGTGTTGTGGGTAAGGGTACGTGGCTGGGGTTCTTGCTTTTCCACTTCCATGCCATGGAGATTGGAGAATGCTCGACAAGAAGAGTTTTGATTGAAAAAAACGAAAATAAGAAAAAAAATCAAATGTAATTTTAAAAAAAAAAACATTTGGAGCATGACAACTAATCCCTACTTTTAATCTAACAACACATTAATGGTGTAAAAGAAAGAATTTTACAAGTTCATCAATTCAAATCTTAACCTGTGGCTTATCTTTGATTAAGGGAAAAAAATTTGGTGAAAATTTTTATGAAAGAACTCCATATATAGGTATACATAGAGCTTATTCATGAAAAATTTCATTCAATTTTTATTTATTAATCAAACACACCTATATAATTTTTTAAACAGTAGATGTGAAAATCAATCATAATTGTTCACATGATAACATGTGGTTATATAATAGTGTAAAACTTTTAAATGATAATCTAAAACTCTTTTAAACTATCAGTTTATTAAAATTAAATATCTAGTTGAATATTTTTTATATTTAATCTAAAATATATACAGTAAATCATGATCAATAGTAACTATTTTTTCATATGATAAAGATTTTTTTTTCGATAGTATACAATTTTTCCTAAATTTTATGGTGTGCACATATTCTGATGAGGGGTCTCAAATTAATTTTTGTATTGCACAATACTTTTGTCTGCAAATAATTCTATAAATGAAGTAATCAGCTTTCTGTCTCTAATATTAGATCAGTTGATAATGACATTATTCCTAACATTTATATTTCTTTGATGATGTATGAGGATAAAGGAAACCAAATACGCATTTATATTTGATTACATTCACATAGTTCTAACTTTTTTCTTGAATGATTGTGTTAAACACAAGTTCTTACTGTTAGATTTTTTAATTATATGTTTTTGTTTTCATCAATGGTTCAAATTTAGTGACAAATCTAATGTTCTAAACTTTGAGTGGAGTACTTTAAACAACGCCCTGTTTTAGAATTAAGTAGAACTTGGTGGCTTTTATGGTTTGGTTGGATTAGGAGATAAAATGAAAGAAAAGAAAATAAATGGAAGAGAAAATGGGAAAAAGAAAATGAATAGTATATAAAATGATATATATGTCCTTATTATATGATAAGATATAAGTATATTATTTTTTATTTTTAAATAAAGTTAATACTTACATTATAAATAATTTTATAATAATATTAATTAAATATTAATTTATCATCATTTAAATTATAAAATATAGTTCAAATAATTTGTTTAAACAAGAAATAAAAGAAGTTTATTATATAGTTAAAATAATTAACCAAAATTGTTCCATTTTTTTATTATAAAAATATCACATATTGGTTTCTTTATTTGGTCTTAGCTAGCTCTATGTAGCTAAATATAAAAGGGAGTAAAGACACACCACTCTTTATTTTATTGTGAGGGTATTGGTAAGTCCAGTTTTTGAAGTTATTTAGCTTTTAATTTAGCTTAAATTGTATGTTTTGTCCTTAATTTTTTCTAAATAAAACACTTTAAAATAAGAAGATTTGGTTTGCTATTGTCTTGGAGCTTTATTAAAAATTCAATGTCATGAAACATGATTTATTGAGGTGAATTGTAAATTTCAAATTGAAATCTCATCGAGTATTTTTTACGATGAAAATTATAGATTTTGGAGTTTAAAAAGAATCCCAATTGGAAGACAAGTATAAAGAAGCAAGACATGAAGAAAAAGTCATTGAGAGGAGTATTTTAGCTATTGAGTTGCAAATGTGTTGGGTTACAACCTACTTGGCACATAAGTATTTCAACAATTTTATAAAGTCAAGTGGTGACTTGATGTTTTTTTCCAAGTCACAACCTAACACAGCCCAAACCCATTTTAGTATATCTTTTAACCAGATTTTTGGGCTAGCAGAGGGAGTTAGGTTTTCCTATTTTTTTCAACATATTTTCAGAGGAAAAAAAACCTAGGTTTTGGAGATGCTAACACTAGATAGAAATTCATTTTGGAGATTGAAGACTAAGGGTTTGGAGGAGAATTGAAGCATTATTTGTTCATCCCTTCCTCTCTCTTTTTATTCTTTAATATTCATTATATGGTTTTTAAACTAGTGTTTTTCTTACTTATTGTTATGGATAGTTAAACTTACAACTAGCCAAGGGATCCTTTGGACCCCTCTATGAATTTTGGATTTATGTAGATTTTCTTGTTTAAAAATTAATGATGTTGGTTTTACCCATTTCTTATCTTAACATTCTTCATATGTTTGACCACCATTTAAGTTAATTTGGGGGTATTCCCTTGAACTAGACATAAGAATAAAGATATTGAATCTTAGTTATGGGTAATACATGTTCTATTGTACTTAATTTGCTTATATGTAAGGATTAGTCAATGGAATGAAACATATCTATTGGCCTTGCATAGTAAATACTCGATGTTAGTTATCAATTGGTTGAATTCGTACTATTTCACAAGGACACTTAGTGTTTTAGGTGAAGAAGACACAATTAATTGACCTAGACATGAGCCTTTAACTATAATTGGCATGATAACAAAATCAACTTGTTCATGTTTATTTAAGTGATTTATATATTCAAGTGAAATAGAGGGTGAAAGAAGTCCCCTAGGCCTTTTAATCTTAATTGTCTCTTGTTTTTAGTTGTGTTAGTGTTTTCTTAATTAATTGTTCATTTACTTATTTTCTCTCATTTCTCATTAAATCATTATTGCTTAAGCCTGAGCATGGTATTTCAGTTGATCGCTAGCATACTTCTATTCAATTCCTGTGGATACGACACTCTTTTACTCACTACTATATTACTTGAGCAACTCGTGTACTTACTGTGCTATACAGGCTTTTGTATGCTGCCATCATGTACAATTGTCAGTTACATTTTTATTCTTTAGTCAATGCTTTTCTTCACAACTTGGAGGAGAAACCCTAGTTGTGGGCCCCACCTATAATTTTTTCTCTCCCTTCGTTTTCTGTGCTTATCCCAAGGGAAGAAAACATTAAACTTATCCTATTTTCTTTCATTGCATTTTTTCTTTCCCATTTTCTATTGATCCAAACAATAGCTTAGGGTGGGGCTGAATGTTTTGGTCCACTAAAAATGCCCTACTTTTAATCAATAGTAAGTTTTATTATTAGTAAGAAACCAAAATTATGTTTGCTACCCAATTCAAATATCTCACTGTTGTGGGCATAAGTTGGGTTTAACTTTAAGCAACATCTAGGTAGTGCATAGTTTTGAAAATTGGACCAGAAAATAGTGAATCGACCACCTGGCCAGTTTCAATGTGCAAGCAAACCAATCAACTCAATCATAACTGGTGTGAACCAGTTGAGTTTAGAACCAAATCGGTTTGGAGTTGCAAATTTTTGCAATTCAAAAATTGCAGTAGGTAGAATTGAACCTTGTCCTAAGGGGAAGAAGGCATTGACTGCTGCCACTAAGCTACGCAATTGGTTGTGTAATAATTTCTCTCTCTCTCTCTCTCTATATATATATATATATATTATAATTAAATCTAGTCCATTCAATAATTCATTGGTTGAACCAATAACCTAGTACCTCAACTAAGTTGATTTCCAAGTCAAGTTTAATAGCTATGAAGTAGTATATAGGTGTGTGTTGGGTTCTATGTTTCTAGAATTGGTTTTTAATAAAATTGATTTTTCAGAGTTAACATTAATTAAACATTATTCTAAAATAAAGGAAATTGTATTTGATAGTTTAACATGAAAAGTGGGATTGAAAAAAGAAATGTTGTCTAGAAAACATTAATTAAAATAAATGTTAAACATATAATTACTAACAGCGATATGAACCTCAGATACCCATTTTTGAACAAAAGTAAAAAAAAAGTTTTCAGAAGGAAACAGAAGAACATTTAGAGTTAATAATACTAATCACAGTGAGAAAACTAAGACACATTATTAAAAAGGATAAACTAAAGTTAATAACATTCGTAACTTATTTATAAGAAAAAAGGTAAATCAAGTTCCTGGCTAGTTCGATTATATACTTAATGTTTTTTCAATCAAACTCTATAAACCAGGTAAAAATCAATCGTGTTGAAACGAATAATAACAAGGAAATAGAATCTAATTTTTAAGAAAGCAAAAAAAAAAACTTGTTTTTATGCCTTTGTGTTTTTATTTTTAAAGTAATTTTATTTTGTTGAATAACTAATAACCAGGTAAAAGTGGAAAGGGAAGAAATGGCATAAAATAAAGTTAGTATATTTTAGTTTATTTTTTTGTTTTGGTCTTGGACTCTCGGTATACTTTTGGTCGAAGATACACAACCATTATTTTTCTTAATGTTAAGGGTTTATGGTTTAAAATAACTCTTGGTTTTTTGTTTTCCTTTGTTACGTATAAGAAAAGAAAAATAATGCTTGTGTATCTTTCGGCTGAATATTAGGCCCAACAGTACCAACGGATCCGCAAGATGAAAATTTGTTGACTTCAGACCCAAAACTGAAAAAACCAGTCTGTTAGCTTATTGTGGTTGCTGGCTTGTATCTCGTCTACTGCTTATGTTACGGTCTGGGAAATTTCAGCATAACTTGTTTCTACATTCCACTAAATTTTTTTGGCAGATAAAGATATATTGCATTCTCACTTCTATAGGTTTAATAGTTCCTCTAACTTCACTTAATTTTCAATTAAATTTTTATAGTTTAAAGATTTTTAAATAGGTTTCTATAATATATGAGATTTTTTAATTAGATCCCTACTAATATAAAAATAAAATATTCCATGAATATTCAACTTTTATTCCCTGTTTTCATTCTAATGGAAACGAATTACTCCATTCGTATTATTTTTTTATTAGACCCCTGCTAATATAAAAATGAAATATTCCATGAATATTCCACTTTTATTTCCCGTCTTCACTCTAATGGAAACGGAATACTCCATTAATATTATTTTTTTATAATGATAATGACCTAATTGAAAAATCTCATATATTATTTCACACACTAGAGACCTATTTTAAAAATTTTAAACTATAGAAACCTAGTAAAACTACATGACACGTAGAAAGTAGAATAACTAAACGAAATATGTATTAATTACTTTATAAACGGAACTTGGACAAGCTGCAGTTGAAAGAAACATTCTATGGAAAAGTGAAGTTCAAGGTTCTTTCAGTGCTGAATAATCATGCTTAAATGGCCATGAAACATAAAGGGAGTATTTTATGAATTCAAACTCAGATTTAAAGGGAATACCAAACTTCTCTCGTAATGATAATAATAAATTGAATACAGTATCGCCATTGTTACACGTTTGGTTTTTTATGATATATTGAATACAATCCATTTTTATTATATAGCTCTGTAGAGATATGCATATATATACTACATTTGCCAATGAAAAAATTGCGATCTCACCTCGGACACAGCATAATACCACGACTTATTTTCAGGACCTAAGATTAAGATGACTTGGACTTCTATGTAAAAGTGGTATTATCATTAACTTCTCATTTTCTGACGAAAGAAACGCCCTTCTCCACGCTTGCTTCTAACTCTTTCTTGGCCTTTTCCAAACCTTCCCTGTTGAAACAGAAGTAAACGTAGATAAACTCTGATGTTTCAGTTCCACTTATGTGAATACAAGTTTCGTTAGCAAAAATATCAGCTATTACTGCATACCTCTCATAGTCATTCAGGGGACCAAGAGGAAGAACTTCCTCAACCCCACCACGACCAAGTCGTACTTTTGATGCAAAGTATGGGAGTTCAGTCACCTATGACAGACTCTGTTAGTTGATAAGAAGATTACTCATTCGAACTTGTACTTTTGGGTTCTCAATACAATATTTCATATTATATTGAGAAAAGGATAGCAACTCTATGATGCCCTTCAGCAAAACGGCCTTTGCATACCTGTGAATCAATATATGCACATTCAACGACGCCAGCATCTCCTCTCATGGCACGAAGGCATGCGTCTGCAAATTTAACAGCAGCATATGCCTGCAGTTTATTACATACTTGGTATTACATTTGCCATAACCAAAATACTTAAGATGTTAATCATGAATATTATGCAAATTCCATAAACAAATATGAAATTTGTAAAAAAGGACGCAAGTGCATCATTTTTTTAGAGTAAAAATAAAATACTAACCATTGATAATGTGGCAGAGCCAGCTCCAGCTTTGGCCTAGAGAAATTACAGCATTGTGTAAATCAAATTTCGGATGTGTATATAATCCATAATAATGGAAGAATGATATATAACACGAAATTACTGTCAAAAGGTACTAACTGATACATTCCACCAAGGCAGGTTAGCAATTACTTTCAAGCTTAAATGAATTACCCAAGTGGAAGTTTCCCTGCATATAGGAAAGCTTTCCTAGTAATATCATAAGCAAGCCTTTTGCTCAATATACATACCAGGGGTTTGGTTAAATTGCCAATTACCAAGTCAAATAATAAAGGTTAGGGTAAAGTGCTTTTACATCTGCTCCCACCTGAAACTTGATTCATCTTCTTCTTAAGTCAACCCACATTAAATTAGCCTCTAAACCTATCCAACAAAGTTGCAAGTGCAGAGTTGCCCATCAGGCCAGCCCTCTAATATCTCCTACCCAGCTCTCATTTATGTTGAAATATGTTAGGTCTAGTAATAATTGTAAGGGTTTTGTAACTAACTTTGCCACCTAGGTAGAGAGAGAATATTCTAGTTAGTTAGGGGAGAGCCTATATAGGCAAGGGGAGGGATATTGACAGGGGCATCTAGGAATTGGTTAGGCATTTGGGAGAGTTTCAGAGTCTCTCTAATACTCTGAGCTATTTTACATTTTTAGTTGTTCTCAATATACACATAATATTCATTCATACATGGCTTGGTACCTATCAAATGTATTGTTAGGTCTAGTAATAATTGTAAGGGTTTTGTAACTAACTCTGCCACCTAGGCAAAGACAGAATATTCTAGTTAGTTAGGGGAGAGCCTATATAGGCAAGGGGAGGGATATTGAGGGGGATATCTGGGAATTGGTTAGGCATTTGGGAGAATTTTAGAATCTCTCTAATACTAAGCTATTTTACATTTTTAGTTGTTCTCAATATACACATAGTATTCATTCATACATGGCTTGGTACCTATCAAAATACTCATGAGTATGACATTTTTTACGAAAGATCTCATTGATTAAGAACCATGTTGATGGGGAAAGGACAGATGAGTAATGATTGAAATTTGGCATATTAGCACTAGGAACTGAAGTAAACAGAAACTTATAAAAGGAGTAAATAAATAATTTTTCACCTCAACAACTTCAGTTCCACCATTTTGTATCCGATCCGTTAGGTACTCAATTTCTCTCTGCGTGAAAGAGCTTGGAGGTTTAACCTGAACATTGGGTTACTTTGTTAGGTAAGAATATAGTATTACAATTTTAACTTTCAAGTATTCTAAACCAAATATGGTAACAAATTTAATTTCAAGTAGTACTGTACCATACCTGAGAAAGAAGAGGTAAAATTGTGATTCCTGCATGTCCCCCAATGACAGGGACATCCACATCTCTTGGATCAACACCCAAAACTTCAGCCTGCAATTTAGCCCAACAGGGAAAAATGAACTCATTCCAACTCCATAAATTAGATTAATTAACAGAAGAGAAAACAACACCAGAAAACAATATGGAGAGAGAGCCACAGCGTCAGACACTCAACTTGAAGTTATCCAGACTTCAAAAAACAATCTTACAGAATCCACATAGTGTATATGATTAAATGGACAACAGTGGTAGTGATTAATGTACTTTTAGCCAAACATATTAATTAGCCAAGTCTAAAAAGCAAATAATTGCCTCTTGCATTTTGCATTTTGCATATGGCATGAATGAGACAGCACAAAAATTATCATACATTCCTTTTTGGAAAAAGATAAACTCCAGGTCAATACTTGTTTTTCCAGGCAAAATATACACCATTATGAAAGAGAAGCAGTCAGCTCAACTCACCCCAAAGCTTCAATTTATCAGTCACACTATCACAGGTTGTTTATAATTAAGCAATAAGCCCAGCTTGTCAAAGCTCGAATTACAGATTTTGTTTCAGTTGAAGTTCAAAAAGTCAATTCACTGTCCTAACCTAACCATCCACTATAAAGATCTTCACAAGACCAATAGCATTTTTGGAAACTAGTTTGTGAACATCAAACTCAATTTTGAGCTCTCAAAATTGATTCTACAAAATTTTAGTGATATTTGGTTTTGAGGTATCAGAATCAATTCTTGTCTCTAGAATTGATTCTCCGAGAAGTGAAAATTTATTACTTTCTCTCAGAATCACTTATAGAGTAACTAGTAAACATAAATCGCTTTACTTTAAAATCAATTATAACAAAATCAGTTATAACAGGATCAACTCTACAAAAGCATAACCAAACACGCTATAAGTAGGCGCAGCAGTCAGCACACACCACAAAGGTGTTGGCTCTAACAACATCAAGCTTCGTGACTCCCAAAAGCCTCTTAGGATCATAAGTACCGGCTCTTTTGAAAACCTCAGCAGCAATGGGGACCGTGGAGTTAACAGGATTGCTTATGACATTGACAATAGCCTTGGGACAACACTTTGCAATCCCTTCACAGAGCGTTTTCACAATTCCAGCATTTATATTGAAGAGATCGTCTCTCGTCATTCCAGGTTTTCGGGGAACACCAGCAGGAATGATCACCAAGTCCATTCCTGTAAGCGCATCCTCAAGCTGCTTCTGCCCCAAAAATCCCCGAACCTAAACAACCAAATAAAAGAAAAAAGAAGGACCGCTAGAGTTCGTTAGGATTAGTTCGTTTTCTGTTATTTATGTTACCGATGGATACGGATCACGAAAATCAGGTGAATAAAAACTTACGACGGCGCCGGTGTCCATGTGGCTGATATCAGCGGTGACGCCGGGGGTGTTGACGACGTCGTATAGGTGGAGAACGGAGACAAGAGGGTTCATTTTCATCAACATGGAGAGAGGCTGTCCTATGCCACCTGCGGCGCCCAAGATGGCCACTTTGAATCCCGGCGCGCCACCTTTGGATCTGCAATTGGCACGCGACAAAGACGAAGAAGCATCATCGTCAACCTGTTCAAAAATCGAAAGGTGTTGTTGATCTTATCAATATCACTGGAAGGGGAAATAAGGGAGGGCGATCGTGGCGAGAAGGAACCTTGAGATTGAGCGGGTTGAGGTGGGACGCGATCCTCGCAATTCGCTTATTGGCATCTGAATTTGGATGTGTATTCATAGTATCTCTTTTCAAAAATTTCCCTGTGAGAGCGAAGCGATCAATCAAAAAATGAGGTTGTTGTTGTATTTGCAGCTTCGAATGTGAATGTGACTGATTTATAATGTAATAGTTATACAATATGACAAGCTTGGCGTATAAAGGAGGACTTGATCTCGAAATCGAATTGGGAAGCGTGAAAATTGACCTTATCCGAACGACATGTGTTTTGTGAGTCTGTCTTTTTGAGCCTTTCCTGCTTCTGTCATGCAAGGGCTCACCGTTTGCTGTTTGGACCTTCAATCCCCATCTATTTTTTAACTTCAAGTTTATCATGGGCTGTATTTGAAAAATTAATTCAGCTCAGACTTCAATGTTTTTTTTATACGATTTACATTACGTGCTTGGATGATTATTATTGTTACAGAAAAATAGAAATGTGGAGAAAGATGTTGTCTTTGGGGTACATTCATACCGATGATGAAGATTTTAACTCATAAGTATTTTTAAGTAAGAAACGATAATTAGTCCCAAAAATACTCCTAATTTAAAAATGCTCTTGGAATAGCTTCTTCTTCTTTTTTTCATGGAAATATTTTGTTCTTGTCTTGTAACCGGTATAATTTGATGGATGAGGTTATTGATGTTGTTGCAGACTTCATTTCATATGCTATCTAGTCCCAAACTCAATGTCTCAATTTTTTTTTTCCCTCTGACTCAAGATGTCTCTCTCCTTTTTTTTTTTTTTTGTTGCCCACCCCGTCTCCTGTCTGAAAAGGTCAATTAATCCAAATTCAAGTACTGCGAAGCCCAATTAAGGGCACCTTTGATTACGGGTGACGCTCCATTCTCATCCTTTCAAGGATCAAATTCGAGAGGAGATGATTAAAGGAACACAATCTCATTACCAACTGTGTCACGCCACATAGTTGATTGAAGATGTCTCTATCTCAAATCAGTTGGGTTTCTTTTGGGCATTTAAGCTACATTGTCTCTTTTCGGTTCTTTTTTTTTTTTTGGTCAACCTCTTCCTACTCCAAAACAATGGAATTGAAGTAAAAATAAGCCCAAATATAGGAAGTTCGTCCACACAAAAATAAAATAGTGATCACATATACCCAAAATGTAAGGGCATATTGCAAGTTGACAGCTCTCATTTTTTCCGAAGACCTCGATACAGTTTTGGGCATTGCTCTGGTGTTGTAGGAGGTCAATACCTCCGATGTTGTCATCCATGTGTGTTGATATACGGTGATGACAGGTGTTGGGTCAGTTAGTGAGCGTGAAGTCACTAAGCATAAATTAACAGAAGCATATTTACAATTTTTTGCATTAGTTAATCTTTTAATTTATGAATATATTTTGCATACTGAGAAACAACCCTTTTTAAATGAATAAAATAATTGACTGAGACAAACTTACAAAAATTAAAACAAAAAACAAAAGAAATGAATGGCCAACACGAACTAGATCTAGTTAGACTACACCCTCAGTGAAACAAGGGCAGATTTGGTTTAGCCAGCACAAATCTTCTCCCTTTTCTTGCGTGAGCAACTCCGGTTCTGGCATTACCTCGTGCTGCTACGCTGGAGTGCGGTGGAATGAAGGTTAGTGGGGCTAGATCGATGTTGTGGTGTCCTTGTTGCGCTTTTGTTGGGGTTGCTCCACTATGTTAAGCACGACTGCTGTAGGAGTGAGTTAGGTCGGAGGAGTGTGGATTGCCGACATTCAATACTAGTTGATTATAAAGGTTGTTCACCTCTCCTGAATTTTCTTTTTTCCGTTTTGGATTCATGTATTTACAATGACGAAGGATGTATACATGTACCATGCAAATAGGTCAGGGGCTTTTGTCCTTATGCATTTCTTCCCAGATTCGGTCAACCATTGTTTGTTTCTAATTTTTCATTGCAATTTTGATATTTATGGTATATTTGGTTATGGGATAAAAATATAGGATAAATTTTCATATATAAATTTTACGTGTAAAATTATATATGAACCTTATTTATAAAAAATTTACTCTTATTTATACTTTCCAATCAAACATACCCTTAGATTTCGTTGTCGAATGGGCTTGGAGTGGAGTTGTGTGGGATGGTTTTGGTATTGTCACATGCACTACAATTTTTTTTATTCTAGAAAAAAATCCGTACAAAACAAATTTGTAATGAATTCGCTATAAATGGATCTTGTACAAAACAAATTTTAAGAAAAAATTATTAAAATCAAGATTCCGTTGTAAACGGATTGGATAAGATAAAATTTAAGAAAAGTATTGTTAAAATATAATTAAACTTGTTGGAGAGATTATAGCCCAAAAACAATATTAAAATATCATTAAAAATATGAGGGCTTCTTTGGAGTGTTGAGATTTATTAATCAATATATATCGTTCTTTAGCTCAAATGAGAAAATGTAGGAAACAAAAAGAATATAATGCCATCAATTGAATTTATAAATATATGATCATTAAATTATAATATTATATAATAAATTAATGAAAAGGTTTATATCTTAGTTTTGAAATAAAATAACATTTTATTTTTATTAAATTATTTTTTATTATATTTTATTCATAAAATTTTTCTTTTGAAATAAAATATTATTTTATTAGAGTTATGAATTCGCTACAAGCGAATTTGGTTATAAGTATCATTTTATTAAAAATTCGTTTATAAATTAGAATATTATTTATACACATAATTTGCTTGGAGCGAATTCTTTTCATATTTTTTTCATCTATCGTTTCTTTCACTTACCTGTCATATAGCTAAAGTAAAATTATCGCCAATTTTACACTACAAACGTCATTTTCCTCATTGATTAACCATAAAACCATTTCAGAAATATATATATATATATACACACACACACACACACCAAATGCATAAGCAATACTTGGATGATACTTATTCCTTACAATCTTATCACCATCCGCATACCACGCGATCTTGTCCCCTCTCTGCTACTCTCTTTCGCCACAAACAAAGCACACTGAAATCAAACCACTCAATCAAATTTTGATCAGAAAATAACACAATACAAAGAAAAACAATTGAACAACGTAGATTCTCTCAATTTCACAGTGAATGGATTTGTTACTTTTACTTGCAGATCTAAAGCGTTACCTCAATGATCCACACCAAATCGTCACCCAAATGCTGCCTGGAGACCTTGATGAATCCATCAACTGTGTTGATCACCTCATATTGTATCCCAAATTCCATCGATGAATGACATCGCACACGGTATGTAATACCTTATATACAAGTGTCTTTAGATGAGTTTAGTACAGCCTCTTGGTCCCTTGGAGCCAACCTGTGTTACTCGAAAGGCCTTGGATGCGAGAATGGTCAAGCTATGCAGAAGTGGTGTTGTTATTGCAAAACAGGCTCACTGCAGGGAGTATGGCTAGCTACAATGAACAAGCGAGCTAACTAGTGTCCTTTGTGTCGACCAGTCTCACTACAGCGAGATCGACGATAGCATAGTACGAAAACGATACAGTTTTGAAAAAAGAGACCCCCACCTTTTAAAAACCCTTCCCTTCAAGTTTCCATTTCATAGAACTGAAAACCCACTCCCCCAAACCATGTCTCTTCTTTTCCTACATTCCTCACTTCCAACCCCATTCTAATCTTCATTCCCTCAAGTTTCAAGGCGAGTTTTGTGTAGTTTATGCTTCTTCCTTGTTCACTCTTTAATGTTCTTGGGTTGGGCATCATCATGTCTCTCATTATTGCCAAGTAAAAGTGCACCCCAATGTTGTTAATGTTGATTTAGGGTAAACAATGGAGATACCTGTAGATTAATCTTTAGTTTTATGGTTGAAATGACAGACATTGATGTTATCCCTCCTCCCCAGGGCTCTCTTGGGTATAAGTGAGGATCAACTCACTGAGTTTTATGATAAAACTCACCCTTCTTTTCCCTTTTCCTCACAGATATAATGGCAGCATCAAATCCTCTAACTCCACCTCCTCTGCAGCTTTAGCTTTCAGTGTGGGTGAGCTTCATATTGTCATAAAGTGTTTTGGATGTTTTGTGGAATGTTCTAGTGATGTTACGGTCAAGGTCTCAGACCACATGCATATACATATTTTGCATTTTGCTTTCCATGTTTTTTTTTTTGTATTTAAAATGATATATAATTCATGGTTCTTTTGTAAATGAGCAACTTAACATATTTTGTATATAATTACAATTTCAAAATTAATTTATGGAAAAGGGGTTAATTACGATTATTGTGAATTGAATATGCAAATTGATTTATGATTTGAAATGGATTTTACGAATAAATATGCATGTAGTATGACTTAGCGATCACGAGGCTTACGTAAAAATGAAATTCATCACGTGTTGGTCACAATCCAAGTTGGGTCATGATACAATAGTAGGTCCAATCGCTATGACAATGACAAGCCAATGCCTATACCATCCTTGTTTGCCGATTTGCTTGCTGTCTTTGTTTAGGATGAAGGCTTCTAGGGTTCTCCTTCCTTTCACTTCAATATTTTTTTAGTAATAAGAAATAAATTAACAAGTTCAATTACTCGAACCAAGGACATGCACACTAACATGCATTGGGCGAGCATGGCTACCTTTAGACTTTAATGTATTAGTATAAACCCATAATTCATATTCTCTACACCTTTTCTATTATTTCATAAGAAAGGAGTTGTATTTTTTTTATTAAACTGTAAATGTATTTTTAGAGGCATAAAGTACCTGTCAAGGGACTATAGGTGTAATATCGCTCCTACTAATCACAGAATGTGCTGTTGACCTGTTTACCTGAAAATATCATTGCATGTGTGTGTAACGTTTTTGTTTTTCGCTTTATTAGGCTGGCTGTGGGTTTTTGTGTTTTAGGATTCCCAGACATCTAATGAATACAAGCCCACTACACAATAAAACAACAGAAAAGGCCTATCTTTGAGTCCAAAAAGTACGTGCATGAGAAAAACGATTAATATTATTTACTCTACACTCCTTTCCACTAAGTGTAACACTAATCCACTCTTCGGCTTGACCCAAAAAAAAAAAAAACACTCTTCGGTGCTCAAGTTCTCCCTCTTCACAAATGCTTCCTCACATCTAGAAGAGCCCCTCACATTTTAGCTATGGATCAAATGATGAGTTTAACTAGTTGAATGTAAATTAGAAGTCCCGTCGGTTCATCATCTAATATTTATTATAATAACAGCATTGCTTCAAAATTGATCAGCATCTTAAGCTGATAGATTAGTAACGAGCGTAGAAAAGGGACTCGTGGTGGAATTTGGCTGTGACATGTATAGTACTATTTCACTACAGGATTGCTCAATGGCGTTGAAGACACAACACCGTCACTTCATAGTCAAAGAAAATGGTTACATTCCGTGCTAGCTAGCTAGATTGCATTGACTTCTGTCTTGCTCGAGATCGCACGTGCCAATTAAAAATAAAATAAAATTATGGTGATAAAAATAAGATGAACGGAACGGGTTACAACTTTGTTGATTAATTGCTCCGATCGATGATTTCTCATTCCACATCCCACACATAAAACAAAGCACGAAATTGTTTCCTGTTGCTGGAATCTCCGGTAAACATGGTGAGCGTCAGAAGTTGCCTCCCTTTAACTAGTAAATGAAGATTTTAATTAACTCTCATTCACACGGGAGACGTTCAAATGGAATTAAACAATCCAATTAGGCTTGAGCACGTTTGTGATGCCGTGAACATTTGGATGAGTTAAAGACCTTGTGATTTAAAAAAAAAACCAAGGTAAATGAAATAAAAGAAATTCTCCATTTGATAAATAACCCAAAAAAAAAAAAGGATACTATTCTATAGAGTATTCTGTTTAACGTGTCGGTCATATTATGATCAATTGCCTCTCAATTGAAATGAAGTACGACAAAAATGAAATAATTAAGACAAAGTAATCAATGATGCCTTTGACGCGATTTTTGTCACACAAGACCGGCGAAAAACTGCATAAAAATGCGTCAGCATCAGGTTGTGGTTGTGGGAGTGAGACATCATGATTCGCAAAAGAAAATATAGAGTGAGCATTATTAAAAAAAAATTAATGAAGATATACAGAATTACAAGATAGATATTTATAAATATATAGATATTATTGTTAATATGGGGAGGAGAAAAGGAGAGTTTTGTGTCTTACCAGAAACGGGGACAAAGCGTAAGTCGAAAAGGGCTCGTCACCGGCCGAAAAACGCATTTGCTTTGCCGAAATAAGCCGCATGGACAAAAATGCTTCTTCCTCTGGTCTACCCATCATTGGGGCCCCTCTTCTTATAAATCCATCTCTTTCACCTCTCTTTCTCTTTGTACTTCTCTTCATTCTCTTCCTTGTTTCACATACACACGCTCGAGTTGTTTGTTTATACTTCGAGACTGAAGAGGGAGAAGAATGAAGAGAAGGAAACACTTTCATGGCCTCTACATAACTCACTCCTCATTTCAACGATACTTTTCTTTCTTTCCCAGAAGAGGCAATCGCCAACATCAACATGCCCTTGTTGTGACACACAAAGACAACCCTCCCACCACATCTAGTGTGTGATGAAACATGAAGTAGAGAGGTCATATCATATATGCGCAATTTGGAAGGTGAAGGATTACAATGTACCTATGATCGATCTCTCCAACTTTTTTTAGTTGAATAAAAAAGATTTATTGTTTTGTTTACATAGAAAAGGAAAAAAAAAAAAAAAAAGGCAGACAGGATGGAGCCAGGCAGGTAGTTTTAGTTTTATGGTTCCTTTTTTATGGTTCTTAAATTTGGTGGCATTCTCTTTCCTTACTTTTGTTCCTTTGAGAAAGGAGGAGGAAGAGGAGAATCACATAGGATAGGAGCTTCGATCTAACTCTTCATCAATCTACGTTTCTCAATCAACGTTTCTGTTGGTCATATATTATCATAAAGAAAGAAGGATTTGATATTCTCAAAATCTATGCGTGTATGTATGTGGGCCGCTTTCCAATGAGATTGTGGCAATGATAAATCAATAAATCACCCTTCTTGTTCTTTGGCCTGCTTTCCATTGATTGATTCAAATTATTCTTGATCTTGTTTTCTCACTTCAGATCTTGTCTAATTAACTAGTCACCGAGAAAATGCCTAATTGGCTAGTAATTGTAATTTCGTGCAGGGTGCGTAATTAATTTATATTTGATTAGTTGGATCTTAATTGTTTGATTAACTATTGCCTGATAAACATCTGGTGATGAGGAAGGTCCAGTGAAATGAAGCAACATCGCGTGAGATTTCTTTCATCAACAGATGCTTTCATGGTTCGTATGGGTTTATGCTTCTAATTTTAGTTTGTTATATTCAAAGTAAAATGAAACATCACGGCACCTCGCAGGTAAAAGTTTTCTTCCCGTTGGCTCCCTCCTCCTGATTGTCTGGTCAAAGTTCAAACCAGTTTTCTAGTGCAGTGTGAAGCTCAAGGCTTTCTTTGAAAATAATGAACATATACCATCATCCACGGAGCTTGTCACTGTTCCCTATGTAAGGTTTGAGTCACTTGACGATATGAAATTGGCATGTTAATTCAGGTTAAATCTATCTTCACGTCAAGCAACCTTCACAAATATCATCATATATATTTGCTAATACATCAATACTTTGATTTCTTCTTAATAATAATAATAAAACTAAATACTCAAACAGGTCCCTCAGATTTATATTGAGCGACATGTTAGTCCCTTAAATTTTTAAAATCACAAATTAGTCCCTCAAATTTTTAAAAAGGAGACAAATTGATCCTTCATATGGTTCCATACAGTGTATGAAGGGACCAATTTGTCTCCTTTTTAAATGTATCCCTTTTCTAAAACGTAAGAGATTAATTTAAAATTTTCAAAATCTAAAGTATTAATTTGTCCCTCAATATAAAATTGAGAAACCAATTTGGGGGTTTAGTCTAATAATTAATAATAATAAAAACAAAGGCCTAAAATGTATTACTGATTATACAATAATTAGCAACCAAATGTAAATGCCCTTGAATCATATATTCATTCCTACTCCTAATGTTGGTGAAACTTATAAATAATGTGAGTTTTACATTATTGGAAACAAATAGCGCGTCATTCAGTGCTTCAAACCCCCCACTCCGACGCGCACAAAAGGGGGAAAAAAGAAAAGATAAGATTATTGTAATCATATTTTATGTTGAGTTTGGAATGCTACATGTATATAGCAAATTAAATCTAAGCAATTGCTGCCTAGGTTTCCTGACGACGTACAAACTACAAAGTGGTACACTTGCCAATATTTTGAATATGCCTCAATAAAGGATCATAAATGTGAGGTTTGTGTGCAATTTGAAATTTGATACTTAGAAGTTGACACAGATATTTTGCATTCAGTTTGGCCTGTTCATAATGGTCCATGAAATATTCCAAGATCGTGAATATAATGTTCAGTTTTGAAATGATCTGCACCATAGAGTACTCTAAATTTTTAAACCTCTCATGTACATCTTGAATGAATGTGGAATGAATGTAAGTCATCATATCAAATATGAAAACTTTGAAGATTAAAATGAAAATAATTTTCTTTATAAACTTTTTATATGCAAAATTGATCTGCGAATGCTTTTCCTTGTTCTCTAACGATAATATGTAAAGGATCATATGTGTTACAGTAGAGTCAAAAAGTGCGGCAGTTCTCTCTCTAATTTGAATAATTTTTTTTGGTTTTCGAGATAATATACAATGTTGCTTATTTATCGAAGATGTATGTAAATTAAACATGGAAATCGAATGATCATCGATTGCTGCTTATATACACGGAATTATGTCAACGTACTTCATTTATTTTCTGTTCTTACCCCTTTCTTTTTGCCATCGTACCCTAACATGCAACTATATATACTTTAGGTTATGTGATTTGAACCGAGACCTCAAAAATGTTGCACGCGAGTAAGTAAAGTTTTCAGTATTTCACAACTGATATAAACAAATATATAACGAAGCCATCGTATTAATATCGTCTCAACATAATATTTAAGATCGATCTTCTGCATACGATTGAAAAACAAGTCATTGCAAGTCAATACGTGGAGCATTTGTTAGGACATTGAAACATGACAAGCTAATGTTATGGCTCCCCCACAATTCTATAAATTTTCAAGTGCTAAAGAAAACATTTGAATTTGTACTCATTAACTGACTCCAGAGCCCGAATCCTATGACTAGTTGACAATAAAGCTCCTAATCTTTCCTAAGCAAGAAAAAAAGTGTTATATCCTAAACAGAAGATTAATACGCCTTCTTTTGTCGGTTCAATATGGCTTTATATAAATGTGGCAACAGCGAATGTGGTGGCCTATAGCTTTTGACCTGCGACCATTACCACTCATATTTATAAACCAAATGGCTGACTGAATTAGTTCAACTAATTCGACCTTTCTCTTTTAATTAAAAGTTATTTTATGCTGAATGTAACCGTGTGTGCAATATATATGCTTTCAATTGGAGAGTGACGCCCAAAACCATTAACTAGTAGTCCATGACACTATGATAAGAGCTATAAAACCACTACTTCATGACGCGTAAATATTGTGCAGAAATACTACATGATCTTAAAACATTAGACATTTATTATCTAAAAACTGTCAACTTTTTATATATAAAAAACATTTCTCCTGCGAATAATACTTTTCCTCCTCATCGTTTTCATTTTTCATGTTCAATTCAATGACCAAATGATGTAACCCACAACCAACAGTTTTGGCAACTTGCTAGGAACTCTTATCAAGCGCGCTCAGGGCACTGGAAATATTCAGTCGTACAACCTGGAGTCAACAACAGCATTTATCATACGTTTAATTGTTTCACAGGTGCTTT
Organism: Dalbergia cultrata; assembly: GCA_031216105.1. NCBI lineage: Eukaryota > Viridiplantae > Streptophyta > Magnoliopsida > Fabales > Fabaceae > Dalbergia > Dalbergia cultrata. Next base: position 8,523,244 of record CM062344.1, on the reverse strand, counting down.
ATTTGCTGTCAAAAGGATCCATCGTCAAAGTCTGGTTAAGTTCTGATGCCTGCTTGGACTAGTTTCTTGGCTGTTTCAATGAGTTAAACCTTGTCGCATTTGTGTCGTTGTCTATGACACATATTGAATGAGGCTCCACTGCATCATCACTATCATTGGTCTAATTTAATTTAATTGTTGCTTAACCTCATATAATTAGAACTATTAATAGTAATAGCATCATCAAGTGGAATGGCAGTAAGTAAGCTTGATTAAACTATTTGTTTATCTACAATGAACCTCGGGAACATTGTAAAGGATGGGTAGGAGACAGTTCTTGTCCTCTACCAAACAGCTGATTCTTCACGAAGACGCAGAGCCAGAGCCATTGATTCTTCCCACGCATTAACTTCCCTTTTTTTTTTTAATTAATTAGTATTTTCAAATCTAAAATGAATCTTATAATATGATTGGAAATTGGATTAGCATGCATAATGGTATTGTCATTTCCTCTTAGTAATGGGGCTTTCCAAATTCTCATACGCATGACTTTGACACTATAGCATCCTCTGGGTCCATCATTATTATGTTCATTGGTAATGCGCCTACAATTTTAAGCCTCTCGCTGTTCTGACATGGACTTTTTTGAGAGCTTTCATGAACAGCGATAGAGGATCAAGTGCATTGTTTATTTTAAATGTATGATTATACACTCTCATGATCTTGTTTATCTTAAGTTACTTGTATTTTTTATATTCGGAAGTTTTAAAAGACAGTGTCGGCGGAATATTTTCAATTTAGTGACTTTGGAACAGTTTTTGACATCAAAGACAACAGAATCTTTCTTACTTCTTATACTTCCCCACTATGCTGAAAACAGAAAATGGAACCACTTACTTTTATTTTCTTCCTATCTCTTCCTACAGTAGAAGAGGCGAGAATAGGAAAGAGCATTGGTTCCCAATTCAAAGTGACCTACACCGAACTTGGTTAATATGTTCTCCATGTCTCCTACGTGATACCATAGCTGGAGCTAAGTGCCATCCACTGGAACTAGAAAGCGATCCCAAAAATGATTCCTCTTCTAGAACTATGCCTCTTAAGATTAACAACAACCCTCTGTTTGGATCTGCCCTATCCTGTTTCTGGTTTCGCATAACACTTTGGTAGGGTTTGTTTGTTGTGTTCGAGATAGAAGCACAGATATAATGGACACATAAATTTATTCAGTGAAATATAAAGATGAAATATAAAGATAAAAATTTAATTTTTATTTAATAATATTTTTATATATATTTATTATTTATACCTTTAACTTAACTGTATTATCTCTATGTTTCTTTTCACAGTGAAAATAAAAAAATTACCTTAGAAAGCTCCTTTTGCCAGTTGCCAACGCTAATCACGTTCTCATTCCCTTCAATTATGTGTTGTACCAAATTACCCATTGCAAAACGTCGCTCTTCCATAAATATCAATTCACTGAATAGTGAACACGCCCCCTTTCCGGCACACAGTCCCAGAAGATGGGCCTTTTAGTTACTTAATTCAACGAATAAAACCTTGTGAAAATTCCACATCATATCACTCACCTCTGCTCCGAACTTATCATCAACATCTCCATGCATGAACAACTGTCAAGAGGGGGAGGCAGTGACCCATACCAAACCAGAACAAACACCATCAAAAGTTGATCATTCAGTTCTCACTTCTCATCACCACTCACAAACAACAGAAACTACTAAAACCTACTATCTTCACAGTGAATCGTACGAGATGACTCAACTCATTTTCAATTTCAAACCTTTGCTCTTTTTGCTACTATCTTTACTGTGCTCAAGTCTTATATCATCTCAAGAGGTGTCTCTCCTGAGACACTTCCAAATTCTCCTGCAGGTTAAGAACACCCAGCTTCAAGACAAAAACGGCAGCCTCAAAAACTGGTCGCGGAACACAAGCAACAGCAATCCTTGTAACTGGGTTGGCATTACCTGCGACCCACGAAACCAAACAGTTATCTCCATCGACCTTTCCGAAACCGGCATCTATGGTGACTTCCCTTTTGGTTTTTGTCGCATTCAGACCCTCCAAAGCCTTAACCTCGCATCCAATTTTGTAGGCAATGGTATCTCCCCTGAGTCACTGGCACTCTGTTCCCACCTCCGTGTCTTGAACCTTTCCGACAACTGCTTCGTCGGAGACCTGCCGGAATTCTCGCCGGATTTTGCGGAACTAACACAGCTTGACCTCTCCAAAAACAACTTCACCGGCGACATTCCGGCGAGTTTTGGCCGGTTCCCACAACTGAAGGCTCTTGTTTTATCAGGAAACCTTCTCAGCGGAGCCTTTCCTTCGTTTTTGGGCAACCTCAGTGAGTTAACCCGTTTGGAACTAGCCTATAACCCGTTAAAGCCGGGGCCATTACCTTCACAACTAGGAAATCTTTCAAACCTCGAAAATCTCTTCCTGGCCCATGTGAACCTCATAGGTGGCATACCAGACTCCATTGGAAACCTCGTATCGCTCAAGAACTTGGATTTGTCTGAAAACTCCTTGTCAGGTAAGATCCCGAGTAGCATTTCAAGCTTGAAGAGTGTGGAACAAATAGAGCTATACGAAAACCAGTTTTCCGGTGAAGTGCCACAAGGGTTAGGAAACCTCACCAGTTTAATTCTCTTGGACCTCTCTCAGAACGGTCTCACAGGAACATTTCCAGAAACAGTGACTTCATTGCATCTCTATTCTCTTAACTTGAACGATAACCTTCTCAGTGGAGTGATTCCAGAGAGTTTAGCTTCAAACCCGAATTTGCAGCAACTGAAACTCTTCAACAACAGCTTCACAGGGAAACTACCAGAAGATCTAGGAAGAAACTCTGATTTAGTGGAATTTGATGTCTCAACAAATGACTTCACCGGCGAGTTGCCGAAGTTCCTTTGCGAAAGGAACAAGCTTCAGCGTCTTATAACCTTCACGAACCGGTTTTCTGGAACACTGCCTGAACAATATGGAGAGTGTAATTCCCTTGAATACGTCAGAATCGAGAACAACAAACTCTCTGGCCTCGTGCCACCGAAGTTCTGGAGCCTTCCGATGCTTCAGTTTCTGGAAATGGATAACAACAAGTTTGAAGGTTCTGTCTCTTCTTCCATCTCCAACGCTAAGGGAATCACCGCGCTTCTTTTATCCGGTAACAGCTTCTCCGGGCAGTTACCAAGAGAAATTTGTGAACTCGATCAGCTTGCGAAGATTGACGTCAGCAAGAACCGGTTTTCTGGTGAAGTTCCAGGTTGCATAACGGCCTTAAGGAAGTTGCAGAAGCTTAGGATGCAGGAGAACGCATTCACCGGAGAGATTCCCAGTAATGTGAGCTACTGGACCGAGTTGACCGGGTTGAACTTGTCTCACAACCGATTCTCTGGTTCGATCCCACCGCAACTCGGTGATCTGCCGATGTTGTCTTACCTTGACCTAGCCGGAAATTTGTTGAGCGGGGAGATTCCGGTGGAGTTAACGAACCTCACGCTCAACCAGTTCAATGTATCAGGGAACAGGTTGTATGGTGAAGTGCCTTCAGGTTTCAACCACCAAGTGTACTTGTCGGGTCTAATGGGCAACCCTGGTCTATGTAGCCCAGTTATGAAACCCCTTCCTCCTTGTTCCCAACGCAGACCCTTTTCTCTGATTGCTATAATCGTTTTGTCTGCTTGTGTTGTGCTCCTTTTTGGGTCTTTGTTGTGGTTCTTGAAGAGCGAGTCACTTCCTTTTGGTGGCAAGTCCAAGCGCTCCTTTAAAACAACCACTTTCCAAAGGGTTGGTTTCAATGCGGAAGACATTGTTCCGTTGTTAACTAATGAGAATGTAATTGGGTCAGGGAGTTCGGGTCGGGTCTACAGGGCGAAGCTCAAGACGGGTCAGACAGTGGCGGTGAAGAAGCTCTGGGGAGGAACACAAAAGCCAGACACTGAATTGGTGTTCAGGTCTGAGATTGAGACATTGGGGTCAATTAGGCATGCTAATATTGTGAAGCTCTTGTTCAGTTGCAGTGCTGATGACTTCAGAATATTGGTGTACGAGTACATGGAGAATGGCAGCTTGGGTGATGTTTTGCATGAGGGGAAGTGTGGGGAGTTGATGGATTGGTCCAGGAGGTTCACCATTGCTGTGGGTGCGGCTCAGGGTTTGGCTTATTTGCACCATGATTGTGTGCCGGCTATAGTTCATAGGGATGTGAAGAGCAATAACATATTGCTGGACCATGAGTTTAGGCCTCGTGTGGCTGACTTTGGGCTGGCTAAGACCTTGCAGCGTGAAGGAGAAAGTGGTGCTGATGCTATGTCCAGAGTTGCTGGATCGTATGGTTACATTGCTCCAGGTCAGTTCTTCTTACCTATGAAGATTTACTCACCATCACGTGTTACCTTTGCCTTAAAAACAAGCAACCGATGCGGGTTCAAAGTGTAAATATTTTGTTTCCACACTCTTAATTGTTAAAATAAGGTTAAGTTTTATTCTAAAATAAATAAAAACTAAAAGCTGTCATTCTCTAGGTGTTAGACATGACTAGTAGTAGCATATGCATGAAGAGATTCAGCTAAAAATAAAGCAAGGAAAATGAGGATGTATTATTTGAAGCTAAAAAATTTATACTAACGTTGGGGTATATAGATGTAGGAGACCCGACAAATGAGTTAATTGCTCAAGGCTAAGTAATGATCGTCATGAATCATGATAGGTGCCTAGTATCCTCCTTTTTTTCGTTCATTTCTTAAAGAGAATGATCTGCAGCTTAAGTTAGATGATTGGGATGGGTGTCAATTTGAGCAGGGGTATGAAGTTTAAGTATAATGGCTGTCTTCTTGTTTTGGCAAACTTGATTGCTAATATTTACCTAGGTGATCCACTTGCAGAGTATGCTTATACACTGAAGGTAACTGAGAAGAGTGATGTCTATAGTTTTGGCGTGGTTCTGCTGGAAGTGATCACGGGCAAGAGGCCAAATGACCCTTCATTTGGTGAGAACAAGGATATAGTGAAGTGGGTCACTGAGACTGCTTTCTTATCATCTCTTGAAGGAGAAACTGCCAATATTAGAGGAGGTCACGGCTGTATTGTGACTAAGATTATAGACCCAAGATTGAACCCTGGCACCTGTGATTATGAAGAGGTTGAGAACGTTCTAAATGTGGCCCTACTTTGCACTTCAGCATTTCCCATTAACAGACCCTCAATGAGAAGGGTGGTTGAATTGCTAAAGGACCATAAACTAGCTCGTCCCAAGTGATGGTGATGCATTCAAGTTTCTAAACTCTCTCCACCAAAGGACCCAAATTTTGTATTACACTAATGGTAGGCACCATATCCAAGCCATTGATGGCTTTGTATGCAGGGAAACTTATATACAAGAAGCTTTCGAACTTACTGATTATTATTAAGGACCTGATCATAGCTGTTATCAGTGATTATTGCTACTTATTCACCCTTGTATATAACATGCCTCTTAATTTTGTCTTGATCAAAGGAAAAACTAAAGTAGTTGGTGCATTGGAAATGTACAGGCATTCTATTTTTGGTGGTTGAAGTTACGGGCATTCTATATTCAAATGAAATTCCCTCGTGCATGCTGCAGCATGTCTTTATTTGTATTCTAAGAAGCTTCCCCACAAGGAGCATCGTTTTATTATAAGTTCAGTTCAAGTATTTAACTTGTCAGCTTCAATTGCAACTAATAGAATATAAGTTCCCTTTGCTTATCTAAGTTTCACTCATAATATTTACAAGGCTTTTTCACACAGAATAACTGCTTAAATATCTTCCTTTTAAGTAAACTTTTTCTCGTCTTGCTGGCATATGGTTTTGAGGTGCAATATTTGTTCTCAAATATAAACTGGACATGGCAGCTGGTTAATTTATGAGTTTATATGGGTTAATGGCTCTATCTTCATTTTTTGAAGTTACTGCATCATGTAACCATGTATATTATAATACCTCTGAAACTGAAAATGCATATCATGGAAAAGCAAGTAATTTGGGAATTTGAAATACCTCTGAAGTCTGGCTGTTCTTTACTTGTATTTTTCCCCCTCCTCTGGCTTTTTCTTTAGCTGTTTTTGGTGCAGCACTGGAAAAGGGTTAAGCAGATTTCAGGATAAACATTTAGGCCCTGCCAGCATTCTTCAATTTTTATAATAGCAGATCACTGATTTGTCCTTCAATTTTTCCATGGCTTAAAAGTTGATGTATGACACTGGCACTTGACATACACATCACGTGCTTACAGTATGAAGTTCAGTTGCTAGGGAGTTTATTCAAGAGAACTACCAGAGACTAGTAGATAGTTGCAATTAGTGTTGATATAAGATAGTTGCAGGAAGTATCCGAATTCTTATATCGGGTGAATTGTTTCTTTAAAACAAAAAGGAGAAACAACTTTGGAATAGGTATGGAGGAACCTTTTTTCCTTTATCTTTTAGTCTTGCTTGGATTTGAAGAAAAATGTGATTCCACCAGAAAAAGCTGCAGTTGTTGAGACTTGAAGGTAAGTGGCTATTATTGGTGAAGATCCAATTTAGTGAATAAATCACTGGTTAAACTGATGAATCATGCACCTTCTAAAGGATTACGTAGCATCCATCAGAAAAAGGTTGTAAGCCATTGTCATAGCATGTGAAATGTAGATATTGATCTCTTTTTCATTACACAATCCGGTAGGCCTCACTTCATCAATGACTAGTTGTACTTATTTCTTTTTAATTTGATTTATTATACTATCAGTAATGAGCATTCCCTAATTACCACTTTTCAGGATATGTTTACATGAATCTACCTAGTATATAAGATAACTATTTTATAGGTTAAGTTTAAATGTCACTGTTCTCATTTTGACAAATGCGAAAATATTTATATGCTGCAAGAATAATCTCAACAACATTTTTAACAATATATTTAATTCAACTGATAAATACTACCACAACATATTTGTTGAGCTTGCAATGGTTTCCTCAATTGATGACAAAGACAAGACAACCGAACCCAGCAAATTGAGTAACCAGTAATGCATTGTTGGATTTAACAAGTTATTATGTCATTTTCATATGCTATATTATATTAATCCACTTAGCTAGTTAGTTACATTTAAAACCTACTTATTTTAAAAGAATGCAGAAACGTTTATTTGGATGTTGAAACCAAAACCCAAATGAAAAATAACAATAGTCAATGTAGAGATTAAAAAAATAATGATACTAAGGGAATTTCTTTGATTTCTCTATAAAATTCATGGGTACTGAAAGATAATTTGTAACTAAAAATTTACCATATATCTTACTAATTAAATTTATTAATATTTTAAGTACTTATGATTAAATCATAACCCTTAAATTCAAAAGGATATCGATACTGCAGGGGCGGCAAAATAAAAACCTAACAGTAAACCAAAAAGAAATAAAAAATAATAATATGAGAGTGAATCTTTGGAATGAAGCAATACCAGCCTTTGCAGAAAGCATTTCCACGTGAAGCCTGCATGGTCACATGGAGCCCGTGAAATCTACATAACCCACTGTAAAATTTGGACGGCAAAAGCCCAACAAAACCTTGGCCAGTGGTCGTGGCCTTGTGGGCTATGTGTCACAAAAGGATAAGGAACAAGCAACCAGTTCAGTTAACCGCGGTTAAATTTTAAATTCCCAGTGACCCACTCGTTTGAGTTTCGATTTGCAGGCGCTTGCGGTTGCAGAGACTCTCTTTCCCTCCCACTATATAGGGGAGAACCCCAGCGGCCCAAACACAGCCTTTGCACATCACAACCAGAGAGGCGTCTTAATAAACGCCAACCTCTGTGTCTCTCTCTCTTGTTTATCTGTTCTTCTTTTCTTCTTCCTTAGATCTCGATCTTCCTCTTCGTCTCGTTCAACAACGAAAATGAGAGAGTGCATTTCTATCCACATTGGTCAAGCCGGCATTCAGGTCGGAAATGCTTGCTGGGAGCTTTACTGCCTCGAGCACGGCATTCAGGTAATTCTATCGCCAAATCTCAATGGATCTGCTGCATTTCCAACTTTCACTAACATTTTCCTTCATTGCATTGCGATTTGTGTCCTTAGTTCATAGATCATAATATTATCATGCATTTGGATTGGTTTTACTTTCGCTGTATTGCGTGGATCTTGAAGATCGCTGTCCGTTATGTCTCATCCGTCTAGATCTCTCATACGGAATTTCAGATCCGTGTGATTTGAATCTTATTTCATTTGGCGAGGAATTTTTTTTTTTTTGTTCTCAAATTCTGTCTCGATATATCGATTTGGAATGTAATTCTAACAAGAACTGGTTTTCTGCTTCGGTAGGAAATAGCTGCTAGCATTTTTCTGAAATATTGCTTTAGTTATTATTGTTACTATTATTGAATTATGTTTTGGTTATGGACACAGATGTGGTGGATCCACTTTGATCTAACGTTGTTCCTCATTCAATCAATAGCAATGGCATTGTTACCGTCTTCAATTAAGATCTGAGTGTTTTTATACTCTTTCTCGAAGTGCCTTGATATGTAGTGTTTAGAAGTTGGTAATTTCACTGTGAAGCTTAGCGATGAATTGCTTTCCTGTGCTTTCTTTTACTCTTAATTGGATCTTGAGCGTTTTTCTTATGTGGTCTCTTTAGCCTGATGGCCAAATGCCAAGTGATAAGACCGTTGGGGGAGGTGATGATGCTTTCAACACCTTCTTCAGTGAAACTGGGGCTGGAAAGCATGTGCCTCGTGCAGTTTTTGTAGATCTTGAGCCGACAGTAATTGATGAAGTGAGGACTGGCACATACCGCCAATTATTCCATCCTGAGCAGCTCATTAGCGGAAAGGAGGATGCAGCAAACAACTTTGCTCGTGGTCACTATACTAGTAATGCCCGTTCTCCCTGGCCATTAGTAGTGTGTGCTTTATCTTTGGCTGTTGTGAATTTGAATTATGAATATTGAATTTCAGCTTGTAACAATTAAAATGGTCTTTCCTTTGTTTCAATTCAGTTGGAAAAGAGATAGTTGATCTTTGCTTGGACCGTATCAGGAAGCTTGCAGACAATTGCACTGGTCTCCAAGGTTTTCTGGTGTTCAATGCTGTGGGTGGAGGCACTGGTTCTGGTCTTGGTTCCCTTCTGCTTGAAAGGCTTTCAGTGGACTATGGCAAGAAGTCCAAGCTTGGTTTCACTGTCTATCCTTCGCCACAAGTCTCAACTTCTGTTGTTGAGCCCTACAACAGTGTCCTTTCCACCCACTCCCTTTTGGAGCACACAGATGTTGCTGTCCTGCTTGACAATGAAGCCATATATGATATTTGCAGGCGCTCCCTTGACATTGAGAGACCAACCTACACTAACCTTAATCGCTTAGTTTCTCAGGTATATTGTTAATATATTTGAAGACAATTATGCTATATACCGTTTTGTCACATGAGATCATGTTCTGACTTTTTCTCATGATGAAATTGTTAGGTGATATCATCACTGACAGCCTCTCTGAGGTTTGATGGTGCCTTGAATGTTGATGTCACCGAGTTCCAGACTAACCTGGTACCATATCCCAGGATTCACTTCATGCTTTCATCCTATGCACCTGTGATCTCAGCAGAGAAGGCATACCATGAGCAGCTATCAGTTGCAGAAATCACCAATAGCGCATTTGAGCCATCATCTATGATGGCCAAGTGTGATCCACGCCATGGCAAATATATGGCTTGCTGTCTCATGTACAGGGGTGATGTGGTGCCTAAAGATGTCAATGCAGCTGTAGCAACTATTAAGACCAAGCGCACCATTCAATTTGTTGACTGGTGCCCAACTGGATTCAAGTGCGGTATCAATTATCAGCCTCCAACGGTTGTTCCAGGAGGTGATCTAGCCAGGGTGCAGAGGGCCGTGTGCATGATCTCAAACTCTACTAGTGTTGCTGAGGTTTTCTCACGCATTGACCACAAATTTGATCTTATGTATGCCAAGAGGGCATTCGTTCACTGGTATGTTGGTGAGGGAATGGAAGAGGGTGAGTTCTCTGAGGCTCGTGAAGATCTTGCTGCCCTTGAGAAGGATTATGAGGAGGTTGGTGCAGAGGCTACAGAAGGTGATGAAGGTGAAGATGGAGAAGAATATTAATTAGGATTGTTATTTGTTCAGTCGGTTACTCTTCTTCTTTTTCCATTATTTTTCTTGATGGAGTTTTCGCATGCACTAGTCTTTTAAGTTTTTGTGTGCTCGTTTGGTTGTCAATTTGGTGGAGCTTGCTCTGTTCCAGTACTAAACTTCAATGATATGATTGTGGCTCTTAGCTAAAGTGGTTGTGTCTATTTTTATGTGATTGCATTGAGAAAAAAAAAATAATTCATGAGTTGCACAAGACGTCGGAATAGGGACTGGCTTGTTTTGAGGACCCAGTGAAGAAAACTAGCTTTGACCGCATGACTGGGGCGGTCTTCTATGCCTTAACGACGTTCTTTTTCAGTGTTGCTTCTCCAGTTCTAAAGCAATTCAGATTACGTTAACTCCAAGTACAACATTTTGATTTAGGAACTAATAAATTGTGACGTGAACTTTTTTGCATGTGGGAGAGATGTTAGCAGTATGCTCCCTCTCGTTTCATATTAATTATTACTATTGAAAAATTGTGCAATTTTGATGTATTAAAAAGTAAATATGTTTTGCTCCAATTGTATTAAAATTGTGCAATTTTTCAAAAATGACTATTAATATAAAATAAAGGGAGTGTAAAATTACAGCGCTGCCCAAGAACATTTGCCAACTCATTCCTAATTTCCTACAAATATCTTTCCTTCCATAATTTTGTTTCGCTCCATCGAGTCACATTAAACCCACAACTGTGTTGTGACTTTCCAAAAGAGTGCAAGCCTGCAGCACCTCATGAGTAACTCGTCTCGGTTATGTAGGTGTGAATTAGCAAATGTAGAATTTCAAGATATTGGGGGAAAAAATCCTGCAATCAAGACGCATAGTGCATATTCTGGGAACATGTGTTAAATGCAAAGCCAATTAGCAACATATCTAGACTAATTACAATTCAGTGCTTGTCCATTCTTTATTAATAGTTGTGTAGTTGCGGTGAGAATATATAACATGTGACAAAATTAGATCCAGACCAATTAAAAGCATAGATGTGTGGCATTACAAGTTTGAACGACAAACAAAATTCTATTAACCCCGGCGTTACAAGCATACTCTCTCTCTCTTTTCCGATGGCTGGGGGGTCTTTGTATATAACGAAATTTGCCCCCGTTATGCACTCATTAACCATGGAAGCGAAATGAAATGATAAATATCCTCTTTTTTCTTAATTAAGTGTCCAAGGTTTGATTTTCATATTGAAAATGGGACTACAACTCAACAAAGTTGAATTTTTATTAAAATAATATTTTTAAAATTAATAAGAAAATGTCAAATTTAATATAAAAAAATAACAATAGACTGTCAGTCAAATGCAGTTAAAATAATTTTTTTATAATCTCCTTTTTTGTATAAAATAAAATTTAGACTAAACCTGCAAGTTGATTTCTGACAATTTTAACATTAGACAAATTAATCTGTGACAATTAAAAAGTATCAACTTAATCCTTGACAAAATCAAAAGTTGAACACTTAGTAGTCCTTAGACGAAAACATTAACAATGTTGATAACAATTTTATTACCGGATAAATGGTTCATAATGTTATTTACACGCTAAAGAAAAAGAACCCATATCCCTTTGCTTTCTTAATTTTCTTCATCACCACCTGTCACAAAAGTCAAGCACAACAACTCAATCCCGATAATCATTAATCTATCTAAAACCCAAAGTATCATTTCGAAAATCCAATACCAATCCAATTACAACCTCTTCGATTCTGCCACTGCTCTCATGATCCACAATGGCGCTTCGTATTACTCTCACGAACCCTAAGTAGTTATGCTTATTGACAACGAGCTGTATGTAAATAATTCCCGTTACCATCTCTTTCATATCCAATCTCTGGTAGAAGGGACTTTGAAAAGTAAAGATCTAATTGAAATTTGTTAGTTACTCTTGGAAATACTTTTCTCGATTCAAGGATATATGATTCCGTGCATATATATTCCATATACACCGAATCATATATTCTTAAACCGAGAAAAGTATATATAATGTTGGTGCCATTGGTATCATCCGTTCCCCACATTTCATTGCACTCCCTGTTTCTTCATCTTGTGTTATTATTGGTGTTTGTCTGGGAAGTGTCTTCCTCGACCGAAATAGCAACAACGGAAAGGGAAGCAAGCCCATGAAGGTGGTGTCAACAAGAAGCCACTGGCAGATTCAAACCCATGGTTTTTGGTCATGCACCGTAAGCATTATCAAGCATGGAGTATCATTGTGGAAGAAATCATGATTTTCAACCAACAAAAGTAAAGCCCAATTTTTTTCCTTGGCATTTCGATGGTTGAACATTTCAGCGAGATAAAAGTGGAGAGGGAGGTGGAAGGGACAGAAAAAAAAGGGTGGCCAGAAGAGACGAGCCATGAGGGTTCAAATAAAAATCTGAAAGTTAAATATGGATAATTTTAAAAAAATTAATCATTTTAATGAGAAATGTGAGATGGTCCCAAGCATTGGATGGAGTAAGGTAGAAGCCACCTCAGTTATGGGATTATTGATGATTATGACCGAATTGTTGTGTTTAACTGAGTTGGTGATGGTGGCAAGGACAAGGACGAAGAGGATGAATGAATGAATAGATTAGGGGATGAAGATTTTTGTTTGGTAATAGATGATAAGAATCAATTTATATGGTAATGAAATTATCATTAATACTATTATTGTTTTTTTATTGAAAGATCATTAAGTATCTGACTTTTGGTAATATTACTGACCAACTTGGCAATTGCCCATTATGACAGACATTAATTTATCTGATATTAAAATTATTATTAATCAATTTAGAGATTTGCTCTAGAATTTAGCTAAAACCGATTTAGAAAATAAAAAAACCGTGGCGTGGCCCTAGCAAGTATAAAGATCCGATCAGACGACAGTAAATAGATTATTAAAAAAGGGGGTGGGGACAAGAAAAGAGAAGCTGTACAAGTTCATGCGGTTTCTGAGGTTTTGACAACACAAGACTATTCATCTTTTCCTTTTTTACAGCTTCCAACCTTGAGTGTCCCTGCATTGTTGCTGCAACTCTTGCAAGTTATAACCTTCTCACTTCTCAGTTATTTTTCATTACATGCGATGGACAAGAAAAAGAAGGATCAGAACCTCAGTTCCGCTTGTGATCAACAATCCCAGACAATTGGACCTCAGGTACCAAACTCTCACTGTAGAAACAAGAAAACAAAAAAAAAAAAAAGGCTCCTTTTAAAGCCTTTTTTTTTTTTTGTTCACCGTCTTCCCCCCCCCCCTCCCTTTTTGATCTAGTTATATGTAACCGTCTCCACAGAGTGACAGTGATTATATGACTTTACCTACGACCATTCTTTGACTCGCTGAATATTGATATTTTAATTTCGTTATTAGAGAAGCAAAAATTACTTAACAACTACGAATAGATTTTTTTTTTTTTGTCTTGGAGGATTCTCGTCATTTTAATTTGAACCAAATTTCAGGTAGTAACTTGGAAGTTGGAACACATTTTAGATGCAGAAAAAACGTAAAAAAAAAAAAAAAAACTTGTGTATTGCAACATGCATTGTATTGTTTAATAAATAATCCTTTTCAATTTTGCTAAGATGAAAAATTTATGATGATTAACAGAGCAACCAACACAAAGCTCAAGCAAATGAGAGGTCCTACACTCCTCAAAGGGCTACAGAACAGTTAATGGCAGTGTCCTCACCTGGCCTCTTGAATCAGTGGCAACAAGGTCAGGTATTTGCGCAGTCAACACCACCACCACCACCCCCGTTTTGGCAACACCAATTGCCTGGCCCATTTCTTGAAGCAAATGTCCCTCCCACTTATCAGTCATTCACTCCTCCTGGGACCACTGTTTCTACCTGGCAAGGAACCCAGAATTCAGTTCCCAATATGTGTTACTATTTTGGATATGCATTTCCTGGATTCCCAGGTAAGTATGCAACTTTGCTCTTCATATGGCATGGTCATGCATTCTACTGCAGATATTCTAGAGTTCATTTTGATATTTAGTTTGCCAACTACCAGGTATATGGGAATTGGAGTTCTTTTTTACTTCTTCAATTTCTTTTCAGATTGTAATTAGAGTATTTTTGGATTGAATAAAGTGATTTTTACTAGGTTGTACTTCATTTTCTATGCTATTATCTTCAATGGGTCCTGGGGCAGTTTGGCTGTTGTTTCTATATACTGTATTGACGTTGAGATCTTGTTTCCAGGTCCTTGTGATCCATCATCTTGGTACCAATCACAGCATCCCTATGTTTACAATCTTCCGGGTGCACTTGGCTTTTCTTCAGCGACTCCTACAATGCATGGTTGCTCAGCTTCTGGAGAACAGTCTCTCCAAAGAGGAATCATCAGACCAACTGCTACACTTTCACAGAAGCACCACCAACTTTGGGAAGCTCAGGTGAATGTCTCTTGCCGGCGCTCGGACCTAAATTATGCTCATTATGATTTCTGCTCCTTGATTACAAACAATAACATGAACAAGTTTGTTCTTGCAGTCAGCAGAGAATGTTCAGATGTGGAGTGTGATAAATAAATTGCAAGGTGAAGTTTCTGATTACAAGGGTCGTCTCACAAAGCTTGAACAAGAAGTTTCATCACTCAAACAGAAAGCAGGAGCTCCCCCTACTGAACAGAAAATGGTAACTCCTCCAACTGAAGTTATCAGGACTATCCCTTTAGGAACAGGGCAGCCAAGAAAGAGAGGGAGGCCGCCTAAGAGATCATTGGCTTCAGTGTATGCATCACAAGAGATTCCTCCAGCAGCTCGAGCGAAAAAACTTGCACCAATTAGGCCTCTGTTTGAGATTAAATCGCCCATCTTTGAGAAAGTTATCCTCAAAAAGGCCGATAATAAAGAAATAACAAATCACTCTACTACTACAATGGCACAGAACCAAGCCCATGGAAAGATCTTCAGCGCTGTTACAAATGTGAGTGGCAACATCCAAATGAATCAAAGCAATTCATTTTTGTCTGTACACCAAGGCCAGATTCATCAGCAATATCAGGGACTCCAAACATGTGGAAGTGGAACCGCTTTGACTCCGGGAACAACAATTTATGTTGGAACAATTGATGACTTTCAAAATTTCTGCTCTAAACTACGATGTCCACATGAAGTGATTATCAGGGGCAGGAGTGTTACAGTTAAATATACTGGAAATACTGGTAATGGGAATCATGGGACTACTTCTCGCATGCCTCCTCAACAATCTGCTAGGGAACTGTTAGATGCGGCATGTCAAGGTTTCTTCCATAGTGGCAGTGTTGTCCAACAAGAACAAGGAGAAAAGGCAACTTCTGGAAGTAATATTGCAAATGAAAAGGTAGCTTCAGAGGCGCTGCAAGAAACCAATGTAGGATCAGCCCAAGCTGAAGATGAGGAAGAAATGGGAGATGACACTAGCTCCACTGGGGAAGCAATTGGTGTGCAAAAAGATGTGGGTGAGAGCGCCATGAATAATGACATGGGAACTAGCAGCCCAAAGGATCTGTCCCCTCTTCACAATTAGTGACATTAGTTTTTACAGTTGTTTCGCATCCACTTCATTGACTATAGAATTTACTGGGTAATGCCAAATTAGTATTAGCATGTTTGATTTTTTTGTTTGGAATGCGTAGTTTGAGCAAAAGCTATGCTATTCTGTTTTGGAGTTTCAGACAAAAATCCAAACATGCTTGTATATATCTTTTATATCTTTTTGTGGATTAACTGACCAATTAGTAATTTAGTATATCTAATTAGCTTTGTGCAGGGTCACCCGGAATTTTGGAAGGGAGCAGTATGTATCAATCGAGGGCACTTCATGCATTTTGAGTCATTTATAGATGCTATGACCAAAAAGGATAATTGGTGATTATTTGTTGTAAATGTTGCTTAAAAAGTAGTCTTGAGAATTAATAAATACAGCAACAAAACTAAAATGCACATATTAAAGGCATCAAATAATAACTTTATAAAAAAAAAAACACTACAGAAACAGTTTGTTTTAGCTCCATATATAGCTTGGTAAGGGAATCAGCCACTCACATGGATGCTGGATGAATATTCAATCAGAGAAACTCTAGCGAGGAATTAAAAGATAGAAGTTTTTAGATAGGTCGAGGCGTAGTTCCTACCAAGTTATCGGCTAGGAATCCTCTTAAACGGTTGAGGTGTATAACTGTATTTTTCAGATTGGTGAATTTTGTTATGGGTCACACATTAATTTTAAATATACATTTGCATACTTGTTTTTTTATACCTATCTTCCCAAAAAAACAAAAAATCCACATTTTAATTAATGTTCGAAGTGTTTTTTTTTTTTTCTTCTCCTTTTTCTTTCCCCCGGGGGAGGGGGGTGTTTCAATTCAATTCAGTCGTATGAAGTTCTTATTTTGGTCAAAGATAGTTTTTGGCGAATTAGTCGTATGAAGTCCAAAATTGCTTACCAACAGTTGGATTTTTCTTTTTTGGGCTTGGGCCCTTTCGTAGTTTGGACTTTTAACTGGTACATCTTACAAGACGTATTTCATCAATGACCCAAAAGAGACGTGTTTGTCCAGACCAAAAAGAAGAGACATTTCTTCTGAGTACACTATTTTCGGTCTTCAAGCCCTTGTCTTACTCTGACCAAAAACAATAAAATAAACCTTTGTGTTGGTTTTTCACCTTTTTATCCTTTGAAGTTCAGGACATAGTGAGGCTGTACTTTTACTGGTTTCGGCCGCTTTTATTGACAAGGACCTAGACTTTGTAAGGGTTTTCCGTTCAATTATACCAAAAATTAATTCTTCTATTATATGTACCCAAGAAAAAAAAAGTTTTGTATTCTAGAAGAAACAACCCCGACTTGTATCCTAGCTGCCAACAGATAAAGTCAATTGTGGGCACTTGAGGCGTGGATCAACTAGCACAGCAGTTTGCCTCATTTGAAGTGCAAAAGTCAATTGTGTAAACAAACATGGACAGGTAACTCCCTGAAAAAAAAGGGGAATAAATTACCTATACATAGTACATTACGTTTAGATGGAACCATCCAAAGGAGTAAGAAGAGGATTAAATCAATTAATTTTTTCAATTTTGAGTATACTCCTAATATGATCCTTCATGAAAATGACATCGGATAAATTAGTCCTTCAAAACAAGAAATATCCTTCTTGACCCATTTTGATTAAGATAAGACAAATTGATCAATCTATAATGATTTAGAAAAGCAAGTTAAATTGGTCATTGACAAAAATATAAATAGGATAAATAAATTCATTGAAATATTGAGAAGAGGTTAATTTGTCCTATTGGTTCAATTATAAGGAATTAAGGACGATATTTCTTTTTTTATAAGGTTAATTTATTCAACGTTATTTTCATGTATGATTAAACTGGAAGTTTAGTCTAATTTTTTTTATATGTACAAATGAAGAGAGAGAGAGAGAGAGAGAAGAGAACCAATTTTTCATATGTTCACATAGAGAGCGGAAAGAAAAAAAGATTAAAAAGATTAAATAATTTCTCTGTTATAAATAAAATAGAATTTAATTTCTATATATTGATGGTGTAAATATTTTTTATATAGTTATCCACTTATGCACTACTACATCCATATTAATTGACTCTCATTTCTCTTATTTAAAAAATCATACAAATAAAATAATATGATTAAATGATTATATAAAATACTTTTATACTACTAATATATCAAAATTCAATTTAGCAACTAAATATGAAGTGACATGGCATGAATATTTGGGAGCCCTTTGGCTATGCTAACAGGGAGAGAAATAAATGTAGCAAATCGGATTAAAGAAAGCGTTTGCTATGTCTTTTTTAGAAACATTTGCATTTGAAAAAAGTAATTATAAAAGATAAATTTTATACATAACTGAAAAAGTTGAAAATTGATTTTTTTTCAGAAGCTACTAATTTCAGCTTTTATAAAAAAATTAAAAACTAATATTATTGAAGTTTTAATTATTTTCTAGAAATTGTCCCAAGATACAAAAAGTGATTTTTTTTAATAAAAAAAAGTAATTATTTACCCAAAAAAAAAAATACAAACCTATACACACTCTAAATAAAAACATCGTGAGGAAAGACAAATGTGTGCTTTCTAGTGCATAACATCTGTGAGCCGGATATTTTGGTGGGATATGGTTAATTATTAAATTAAAATGTAAGACTAAGTGCTGGAAATTACAGAGCAGTGACCAGGGAAGTGAGAACTAGAGATGCCAAGTCATTATCAAAATAATTAAGCCAACATAGAAATTGTATTTATGATGCGATAATCCTCATTGGTCCAGCTATGGAAACTCGCAATAAGGCCATCCTTGCACCAATAGGAAGGAGAATCATTTATCATTTAATATTGAAAAGTTATGAATGGACATTACATTATATGAGTATTTATAATATCTCTAATCACACTTCTCCATTGAAAAGATGAATGTGCCGGTTTCAGAAAAGGGAACTAACGAATTAACAATTTATATGGAAAGAGCCGGGAGGGCAACCTTATTAAACTTTCACAGTCCACATACAATCACACACAACACCATAAAGGAACCCAATCTGGACAAACAATAATGCAGAGAAATGCCAATGGAAGATTATATTAGCACCTCTTTGAGCGGAAATATGGCTATGAGCAGTGCTATTTAAATACTAAAAAAGTGTATCTATTATGATGCTCACTTAATAATCATCAAATATAATATAATAGATCAAATATGTGGGATCCACTATCACGTCCGATAATTATTAAGTACATGTTTCAATAAACAATTACTTTTTAAGTGTGTAAATAACATTCTTGATATCGCTATGCCTCACAAAGCTCTTCAAAAACGATGAAGCAATAATTAGACGGATAAAGATACTACCTAGTCTGATTATTTCAATTCATATAGTTTGAGTCTTTGAGATATAAACAACCACTCTTGCAGATAGTGTACAATTCAATGCTATACAGAGTCCAATTTAAAATTTATTTTTCCTTGAGGAGGCTATAGAATTGATAGTCCAATTCAATGGTATAAATTCCAAAAGAAAAAAAAATCTACGACTCTTTCAAAATATCTCATCTTTTATGTAGAAAAAACATTTTCCATATCTATTATGCACCTTCCCAATGTAACCATCCTTCTTAAGACGTTACCAACAAACATTATGGTGTTCATCTTTTTTTCCAATATTTTGAAACAACATAAGAGTATATCTATATCTGAGTCAAACTCGGTTGTTTCTCACTCTATCTCAATGCTGCTACATATTCGCTTCCTTCAAAACAGAACGCTGGGATAACTTGATGACTACTACTACATACGTAACGCAATCGCTGATCTCTTCCTCCAATCCCTCAATTCCCATACACCACCACCTTTTACTGGCGCTGCGTTTTCGCTGCCCACCAAAACGATGAGAACAATGGTCACCAACGACGATGGTGCCAAAAGACACAACAAAAATTCAAAGCCTCCTCGGCCAAAACGAATATGCTTCTCGTTCGCTGCATACGCGAAATTCATCATGGAGCGCCTCAAGTCATCCAACGTTGCAATCTCCGAGGGTCTCTCCGACGCCGAATTCTCCGACCTCGAATCCAAATTCAACATCACGTTTCCGCCGGACCTCCGCATCATTCTCAGCCACGGCCTTCCCATCTCACCAGAATTCCCCAACTGGCGATCCTCCTCCCACCACCAGCTCCAAATCCTCCTCAATCTCCCTTCCTCCTCCATCCTCCGCCGCGTCTCCACCACTCGATTCTGGCACCCCTCATGGGGCCCAGAGCCAAAAGACCCGACCCGAATGTTAAACGCCGCCCGTCGCATCTTGATCGACGCGCCGACGCTCATCCCGATTTATCGGCATTGTTATATCCCTTCGTCCCCAGATATGGCCGGGAACCCCGTGTTTTACGTCGATCATAAGGGTGATGTTCGGTTGTTGAGCTTCGACGTGGCGGGGTTCTTCCGGGAGGCGGAGTTTATGTCGTCGGAGGCGGAGGAGGTGCCGGTTTGGGCGGCGAGGAGTGCGAGGAGGATAAGGTTTTGGTCGGAGATGGCGGAGGAGGGCGGAGGGGGGAAAGGGTGGTGGTGGGGTGGGGTGAAGGGGGAGGTGGGTGGGTGCTTGGAAGGGGCGCTGTGGAGGCTGAGGGAGGGTGGGTGGAGGGAGCACGAGATTCGCGAGATGATGATGGTGATGGACGGTGGTGACGAAGAAGAAGAAGAGGCAAAGGAGGAGCGGAATCGGACGAAGGTGAAGGACAAGGAGGCGATGGTGTGGCACGTGAGGGTGCTGTCGCTGGTGTTGCTGCGTGCGGGCTGGAGCAGGGAAGATGTGGTGGACTCGCTTGGCGTCGTCGGGGACGAAGGAAAGTCATGGCTTGAGTTCCATCACGAAAAACACTGCATCTGATCCGCGTCAACATCGACCGCAATACTACTGGCTCCTTATTCCCTCTGCGATCCTCTCTTCACTACTCAGCCTTACGTTTCGCATACCACATACTTTCAAGTCAATTACTCTCTCCCTTTGACCCTTTCCTCCCCATACATTACCTACTAGGCTGGCTAACTAGCTAGTAGTCCCTTTTTCAGTTTTTTGTCCTATTTTGGGCCGTAGTAGGAGGATGCACAAAAGATATTCATTTTTTATTTTGTAAACGGAATACCGTGGTGGGTAACCGCAATTTGCACTTCCCAGGACCCATTCTTAGTCAAATTGAGATGAAATGAAATAAACTGAATTTCTTGTTTCTACTAGAAGTGAACCGGGCCCCCACCCAGCCCTGGTAATTTTCTGGCATGAAACGGGACCCAATGATAAGAGTTTGCATGGAATATGACAATTGACGAAGGTTATCTCAACACGCATTACGATCCGGTAGACGTGATTTTGTTTCGAGCCTCTTGGACCACATTGCTCCATGTGTGTGTGCCCATATAAATTTTCGTGGACAGCGTACAACACCAACGCATTCATATTTGTTTCGCTTGTTTTTGATTTTCCGCCTGGTGGCTATGACAATTTGAGATAATATGGACTGTGAGGGTTGTGGAAATTTGTACATTTGCCCCACGTATAACATCTTTTCAACCAGTGACATCAATATGAGAATAAAGTCCTCTATGTCTTGTTTCTAGAAACGGCTTACATGAAGCCAGGCTCCGAGAGAGACAAAGAAAACCGTCCAAAGAAAATATAGCGCCCCAGTCTCGTGGCAAGTGGCAAGTGGCAGCCCAGTCCACTTTTTTCTTTTTTTTTTAAATAATATTTGTTGTATAATTAAATTAGACAATAAATTCATACCATAATCTTTATTACTATTGGATGTGATGGGTGATTTCCATCCATCCCACTTATTTATCAAATCCAATGATATTAAGTTATGTAATATATATTTATTATGTAATTTAATTATACACTTAACATCACTCTTTTTTTTTTTTTGGTATTCCACTTAAATATAAAGAAAGTGTCTTTTTTTTTTTTTATTTTCAATTCTCCCTACCTTATTGGCTTGTCACCTTTAAAACCTAACAGAAACAGGTACAATAGACAAATACTGTGGGATGGAATAAGTACTCTTTAGTCTTGGGATCAATTGTTAAATTAGGGTTTAGGATTAAAAAACCAAAATCCAAACATTAATTTTGTTTTAATCTAATAATTTATAATAACGCAATTTAACCAAAAATATATTATAATAGAATTGTAATGAAGAGAGAATATGCAACTTTAATAGCTAATGAAGAAAGATAGTTTGAGAGTATTTATGATTGAAATTAAATAAGAAAAATAATTAGTAAAAACAAGATTAAAAGTATAAAAAATATTTAACATTGCAAAAAATAACTATTATAAACATAAATAACATTAAAAAAAATGTCAATAAAATGTATTTATTGAAATTTATACATTTTTTATTTCACTAAAAATATTGATATTTGTAATGTCCCAAGTAAAAAAAATTTGGGGGACCGCTCAGGCGGTCATCAGAAAGTAAGTCGGTGTGAGAACTTCATTGGAAACCGCCTCGGCAGTCATTATGACCACCTAGGCGGTCATTAGAGTGATAAAAACCTCCATTTCGGGTTCCAGACCATTCCATACATTTTTTCACCGTTTCCCTCTGCAGAGAAATGCAACTTTCACCCCCAAACTGGGTTCTCCCACCATTTTACACCTTTCAAACTCCATTTCTCTCAAAAATCTAGCTTCAATCTTTCGTTCCTAAAGCTTTAAGGTATGTTATTCTCTTAGTATTGCTCTCTTTTCTCCCTTTTCTCTGGGTTTTAGTGGTGATTTTCTAAGCTTCTCAAGGGGGAGAAGTTTTTTACCTTATTAGAGACGTATTCTTGGATATTCAAAGGTTTTAGACGGTGATTTGACATTCTATGGCTTTTATATCAGATTCTATTGTCAGTTCTGCTTCCTAATGTGCTGCTGTTGTTAGTTTCTCACTGTTCACCTTTCTAAGTGAGTAGGTTCACATATGCTATCCTTATGTTCTGCATTTTAGCTATTTTCATAAAAATATGAGTTACTGTGTGATTTTAGAGGAATATTATATAAGGATTTGAAGTTACTGTTGGATTATATATTTTGGAACTGTAGGCATGAAACCTATTTTTGATAAAAACTCATGGGACCATGTTTGTTATAATGATTTTATATAGAATTGATGATATGTGTAACTATTAAAGACTTTCATGGTTGTTTTCATGGATTCTGGAATTTGGTTTATGTACATGATATAGTTTTATACTAGACATAAGGTTTAGAGAAGAAAATGAAATTGTGATTGCAAAAGTTGTTATTAGAAAATATGATATTGAGCTTTCTAGACTATGAAAAGTTTGGTGATTTGAGATATGTTTTAGAGAATTAAACAAAAATGGTTTTAGAGCATGAATCTTCATGAGATTCAGAACAGTTGACGAATACATATTCTGAAGATATATGAGATCATGAATGTCTGCAAAAAGGGTAACCCCTTAGGCATGATTTCATAGTCATGGTTATGTTAAAGTCAGATTGTTAGAGTTGCGAACTCATAACAACTGCCAGCTACATATTCTATGGCTTGAAATCACAGTGCCTTTAAGTTGGTGATCCCTTAGACATGATGTCATAGTAGCAGTTATGCTAAGGTCAGACTGTTATAATCAGATAGATTCACAGCTCATAAGAGAAAATGGCCCACGAGGGGCAAATTTACGCAGAGAAACCATCAAAAAAAAAAAAAAAGAAACCATGAAACTTAGCCCACGAGGGACAATTATGAAACTTAGTCCATGAGGGACAATTTATTCAAAGAAACCGATAAACTATGAGAAACTATTAAACATTGGTCCACGAGGGACTGAATTCATAAGAAATTGAGCACTCATGACATAGAACAGAATTAGAGATTATTGTTCCTTTAGTAGTCACTACTGGAAAGCTAATGTGGTTTCAGATGTGGAAAGTGATTTGAGGAAATTGTTTTGAGTTTTGAAAACGAAGACTAGTATTTATTTATGTATATGTGTATTAGAGTACTATTAATGTTATTGTGACTTCATGCATTATTTCCTTGGTGTCCCATGATTGGGGGTTTCAGGTGAGAGTTCACTCATTGAGTTTTGGTTATAAAACTCACCCCCTCTATTCTTCTCCTATTTTTACAGATACCATAGTTGTTGAGGGCATTTCCAGCAGTATTAGATTCAAGAGGTGAGCATGATATTCATGGGTTTAGTGTGCTCCAATATAGATGTAGAAAGGATCCCGGACCATAGTGTATGAATTCTAATTTGCATATATAATGTTATGCTGGATTGTGTTGTAAGACTTTACCATAGAGATTTTATATATAATAGACTTTTACATTTGCTAATATTATGAAAATGGACTTCAGAGCAGAGAATACAAGACTAAAGTTTAGAAAATTCTAATTATATGTTTGAAGTCAGGTGACTTGCATGATGAAAAAGATTTTATGAATTGAATTAATTATTAATGTATTGTGCATGTATAGGAACCCATGTCACAAGGCTTACGTGGGATGAGAATTTCCCACGTGCCGGTCACGTGCCCAGGTTGGGTCGTGACAATATTATTGTAATGTGTGTAAGGCTTAATCATTTTTATTGATATGATAATATATGAATACGTAACAATGTAAAAAAAATTTAGTTGTTGGTGCATGAAAATTAAACTTTATTTAAAATTTCAATGTGAAGATATTTATGTTTTTTTCATAAGAGTTTAAATATTATATACAGTAAATTTTTTTAAAGTCATTCAATTATATATTGACATATCAGCAAAGTGAATGAGTCTCATACCCATATTACTTGAGAAATCATCTAAATGGGTTGATTTGGTTAGATAACGATTTAAAATAATTTTACACTGTTACTATATCAAATTTAATCTATTTTTAGATTCGATTTTGAACAATTTTAATTATATTCATTGATTTCACAATATATTGAGAGCCTATTGACAGTGTAAAACTAGTTTTACATTATCATCCAATCAAATCATGCTATTTGCATGACTTGCCACTGGTGAGTGTGGCACTAATCTACTTTTACTAATAGTGCAATACATGATTAAATGATGCTGTAAAAAAGCTTTACACCATCGATGCATACAAATTAAACTCATACATTAATATTGAGTGATGGAATAAGGTATAAAACTTTTATCATACCTATGTATTTATAATTAAGATTCATTGTAAATTCAAGTGTATAGAAAACAAAATTTAGTTTTGATATATTGAACGTTGTGATCCAACCATGTATTATCATATTAGGAGTGGTGATTAAGTTTCGTATTCACTACTTGAAATGTTATGCAGAGATGATTTAATTAGATACTAGTGCAAAAAGCTTTTTGTACAATTTGAATATGCCAACAGTGTAGATTTTATTTTTATATTGTCACTTAATCAAATTGTCCCATATATATGACTTTTGAAGTACAAGCAAGAGTCAATCATGTTTTGTTGACGTGAAAAAGTGTGATTGGATGATTGTATCGAAAAGTTTTACATAGACAATGCATCAAAAGTAAACTCAATGAAAAATATTATATAGACATATTTTATAGAGTTTAATTTTAATACACTAATATATATATATTGCATGATTGTTATCTAATCAAATTATCTTATTTAAACAATTCATTAAATAATAGATGTGAAACTCAACTACCTACCTATCATAGTTGATAGCTAACTAGTCTCTTTAAATATTTTAGGGGATTGATTCCTTATGATATGTATGAAAAGGATCCATATTTATGAGTTCTACATCTTAAGTGGATTAATCACTATATTCAATAGTGGGTATCCATCGTTGATTTTTTTTAAAAAAAAGACAAAAGATCTCTATTTTATATTGGATATTATATTATTTTGGGTCACACTCATCACTGAGTCCAATACAAAAATAGATCCACGTAACCCAAGTCAAATGGAATAATTTTATAGCGCACCCTACTACCGTCCCCCGTGGCTTTCGGACTTGGATCCATGTTGTTTGCGGGCCCTTCCTAGTTTCCTACGGCGTCCGTTACAAGTAAAGCGCGAGAGAAAGAGAGCGAGAGCATTTCACATTTGACATTCGATTCATTGAGCAATGGCAACTACTCTTGTGCGATCTACGCTGCGGACCGCCCTACGAGGTTGCCCTACTCGTGCCTCCGCCGCCCCCAAGCGAAACTTCGCCTCCTCTCCGCATCACGATGATGCATGTAATTAATTTATTTCTACTCTCTCTCCATCTCTAATCATCATCCTATCATAACTAGATTGGATTGGATTGGGTTGTTTCACCTTCTTCTTCGTGTAATGGAAGCTAGCGTCTCCTCGTTCGGTCACATTTTGATCGCATTGGCATACATAGGAGATTACATTGTTTTTAATTTAAGTCCCTGTGTTGAGCTTGAATTCGATATTGAAGTTGCATACCATTTGACGTATTTGATTTAACCTCAACGGGTTTGTACTATTGTATGTGAACCGCTGAATATATCAACACCTTGTTTTGGACCGCAGAAGCAAATTATGATGCTTCTCTGTCCCATCACCCTAGCTAGAAAACAAAATATTTTAGTTTTTTTTTATTACAAATCCAATCTAGCTCTCGTAATTCTCTGGCAAACGCGGACTTTTTATCGTTTGAAGAATTTCATATTATTTCCGTTTCTTTTAATGTTTCTCTTCGATCTCATTAATTTGTTTTCAGATGAGACGGCCAAGTGGGAGAAGATTACATATCTAGGCATTGCTACATGCACTGGTTTAGCTTTTTATATTCTATCAAAGGGTCACCCGCACCATGAAGAACCTCCTGTAAGTTTTGTTTTCCTTTCTACACATATAATATGCTCAGGCCCGAGTTAGACTATTATATCTGGGCTGATCAATACTCAATGGTAAATTTTATATTAAAATATATGTATACGTGAGTAATTTTTATTTTTATTTAAAAATTAAATAAAAATCAACATATATAAAAGAAATGATATTTTGCAATTAAAATTGAAGAGAAATACATATATTTACATAGCATATTATCTATTATAATATCTAAATATCAGGTTAAATAAGAAAAAATGATCAAAATTAACTGAGTAATTTTTTTTGTTTTAGAGGGGGGGGGGGGGGATTAAGAAAAATGAATAAACTATAAAAAAAAATCCTGAATTATGTTATCCCCTTCCAATGCCGTGTAAGGATAATTGCGTAGATGTCTCTGAATTTAAACAGCATATCACACTTCAGATACAAAGCATTGTTAATTATACGCATATCCGAAAGAAGAATTCACTTTGGAGAAAAATTTCCATCCATTTGGCAAATGGACAACAAAATGATGAGAATATACAGGAAAGAACTCCCTATGATTCAAGGGAATACATCTCTGTAAGCTGCAAGTCAAATGAAGAGAATCCACATAAATCAAGACGGGTTTTGGCCCACGAGTTTAAGTTTTCGAAAGATGGTAACATTTTGATCTATGATAATCAAAAGTAATAAATCAAAGTTTAAGGCCAAAGTCTTTGTATGGTTAGTCTGGAGTCCGGTATTCCACGATTAGCCAACCGGTTACCATTTTGAATCAAACTTTGACTAGCTCGCTGGTTACATGTCAAATTTACTCTAGTAGATTACATCACAAGAATGTCCATTTTCATCTATTTCTAATTACCTTTTCTCTTTTTTATGCAGCCATACTCATATTTGCATATCCGCAATAAGGAATTTCCATGGGGTATGTGTCATTCATTGCGTGCTTTAATTTTTATACGTTGCCTTCTCCAGCACTTCCCAAATTCCACAAAAATCATTAATTTCTGTTTGGCGTTGCCAATTGGTCTGTGTTCAGTTCCTTTCTGGCCGGAAATTTTCATTAGTTAGTTATATAGTGAATAGTCTTTTCTTTCATTTATAATATTGTGAATAGTCTTTCTTTCATTTATAATATTGTAGGCTGTAGCTGTGCCTTTGCGTAATTTTAATATTCATTGAGTGAAGAGCAGCCTTCTTAAGTAGATGATAGATTGTAGAAAGCTGCATGTAATTTCGTATTATTCATTTAGATGGGATTGCCATATGGAAGAGTGAGAGATATTTAAATGTCTTTCGAATATACTTTATGCTTTCGTTGCTGTTTAGTAAAGTTTAGCCAGCTGTTTGCATGTGAGGTTTTGCAAGTATTTTGAACAATTGGGTAGACCATCTATTACTATTATCTATGATTTCTTATTGTACAAATGATTCTTTTATGATAAACAGGTCCAGATGGGCTTTTTGAGGTTAAGGACCACTAGGAGCCTTGAATATTGATTGCTTACTGATGGTATTTTATGGCAGCAGCCAGTAGCTTATTTCTCCTGTCAACTTTTAAGAAACGCTGATGGTGGCACTTTCGTATTGTTTCTGGAATTGTGATCTAGAACTCGCAGTTGACAATGGTCTTTCGTATTTTCATCATTTGTTTGGTTTCCATTGTCGAAACAAAATAAAATTGACACCAACTTTGATGCTTTTTCTCTCGATGCTTGGTCAATTCAATCTAGCCCAATGTTAGTTTCTTCAATAATCTGTGTTAGTTTCTTCGGTAAATCTAGTTCTATCTTAGAAAACTCTTCTAATGGGAACTTAGCGCAAGTTAAATTTGTTATCACGAAACTAAAAACATTTTCCCCTTTTGTTTTTGTCCTGCTGCTTTCAGAAAGCGACTTGCCATTTTGGTGTGCATCAGTTATTATAGCTCTATTTTCGTTTTATGTTAGGTTAGCTGCCATGGAGCCATCGAGTTAGTGAAAGACGAACTAACTCCCTTGGTTGTTCAGTGATCTTTGCAACTGAATTCATCCTGAATTTCTCTTTTACTCACATATCACATTTTATTAATGGTATATTTGATTGGTGAGTAAAAATTTTCATAAATGAACTATATATACAAATTTACATATACAACTTATTCATGAAAAGTTTCACCATATCTTTACCTCTCAACATAAACATCCTAAATAATTAAGAGTCAAGGATCCAATAAGATGTAAGAATGACACACCCGCAAGTGGCTGGATGTCATTCAAGGTTCAATGTTGTTCTCCTCACAACAGCCAAAGCGTGATATAGGTAGTAATTTCAATGCCTTATGGGAGAAGTGTGTTCTTTCTTGTTCCCCTTCCTGGTTCCCCTTAATTGTTTTTTCGTAAGGACAAGGTGGAAAAAAGCCGGATGAGTTCATTGACTAGATGCTTTGAATAATTAGCTCAAGTCTACAACAATGAGAAGAAAGGTCCAAAGTTTTATATATCAAATGATTTCACTCTTAGGTAAATGTGACATCATTTTTGGACAATCTTGCTAATGCAAATTGCCAGTAGCCGAAGAACTTTAAACAGGCTCAGTATAGAAAACAAAAATTTGATACATATTGGCCACGTAAAGAACATTACATCTCTCAACAAAAGTAAAAAATGAATAGCATTAGAAGAAAAATGAGGCAGGATACAATTCATTTATTTGAATTAGCAATTCGCAGCAGAAACATCGTTTCCGCAAAGGTTCCCATATCTATTCGGCATTCTGCGGGTTTGAAGAATCAGAGTTGCCCTGATCATTCACCTGAGAGTTGCCATGATCATCTGAGTGTGCTGATTCCTCTTTCTCTTTTTGTGATTCACCTGATTCGTTTTGAGTTACCTCTTCATTTTCACTCTTGTTTTGAACAATGTTATCATTTTCAACCTGCCCTGCATCAGTGTTATTCTTCAAGGATGCATTTTTCTCTTCAAGAACGGAAGAATTAGAAGCATTGACTTTCACATCATCCTGACTATCACTTCCATTTTCGTTGCTGCCTGAGTTACTCTGCCCACCATCATTACTATTTTCTGAATTTGTGGATCCCTCTCTGTTTGGTTCGGATGTAGTATCGACAGAGTTGACTCGGCTAGCGTCTGTGTTGTCATTACCACTTCCATCTCTGTTTGTATTGTTCTGAACAAAATTTACATTGTCATTCTGCTCAGAATTGGTGCTATTTTCTGACTTGGAGGATTCATCTTTCTTCTCTTCTGATGAATCAGAAGAAGAGAGTTGTACATCTTGGCTTTGGCTAGCATCTTTGTTGTCATTTGTATTGGATGATAAAACAGTTTCAGTTATTCCTTCTTGGCTGGAAATGTTATTGGGATTTTCACTCTGAGCAGAACTACCAGAAGTGTCCTTATATTCTCCATTATTCACATTGCTCTCATGAACTCCTGAGGAATCTGTTGAGGTGGAATTGGCTCGCTGCCCCGCTGCAACAGCGTTAGAATCTTCAGTTTTTAGCAGGCTGGAGTCCTCTACCTTGGAGTTTGGGTTCTCTGATGTTTCAACCTGTTTTTCAGTTGTATTAGATGTTGTGTTAGTCCCATTCTGCAAGTATAGAGTTTCTACACCATCTTCTGATGGGTTCTTCTGCTGTTGCTGCAGCTCATCTGACCCTGCCTCAGAACTCTTCTCTGTCTTGGCCTGATTCTCACCACTGGTTCCTTGGTTGGTTGTTGTGACAGTAGAATCAGTCATTTCTGTCGCTTCTGATTTTGTTTCATTTGAGACTGACTCATTTTGATCAAGATGTGGTACTTCGGTACCATTTGTCTGTGACCCCAACTCTAACTCATTGTTTTCTTTGTTGTCAGATTGTTCTGTCTTGTTAAAACTTCCATCCAAGGTATGTTGAGATGTATGATCTACATCAGTGGATGCATTATCCCCTGCAACATGTTCCTCCCTATGCTCTTCATTCCTCCTTTCCCCATCCTGAACCTGCTCTTCAGATGAAGCCACCTCCTGAATCTTGTCATTCTCTTCTCTTTCATTTTCTGTTCCATTGCTTTCCTCCATGGCCTCCTTGCTATCTTTCTCACTATTTCCCTCCACATGATCCTTACCTCCAGTTCTGTCTTGGTTGGTATCTTCATTCTCCTTGTCGTCTGTCTCTGTCTCTCTTGTTTCTTCATTTTCTTGCTGACTCTTCTCACCAATCTCCCTACTTTCTTTATCCTCCACCTCAGTTTTGTTCTCTTCATTCACCTTCATTTCACCATCATTCTCCTTGTTGCCCTTGTTGTTATTCTCTTCACTAATGTTTTGGTTATTATCCTCACTTTCCTTTTCCTTCATAGCATTTTCAGAACTCTCTTCGTTCCCTTGACCTACTGAATCCTGTCTCTGCTCAGAATTCTCTTCATTGTTATTTTGCTCATTCTTTTGCTTCAGGACCTCATCTTCCACACCGTTAACATCATCTAGCTTGTTTTGCTCTTCGCGCTTGCTTTCTTCTTCATCCTTCTCCTCCCTGTGCCTTGCATCTATGACAGAAGACCGCTCTGCTCCAGGATGGAGGTCCTTCCTCCCTAACTTGACAACCTCACTGTCAGTTTTTGCATTCTCACCATAGGATGTTTGCTTCTCGCGAGAGGGTCCAAATTGATAAATCAGCCAGATACAAACGCCTAGCACAACACATATTTGTAGAGCATGCTTCACCTTGAAGCCTTTGGATCTTGGATTCCTCTGAGATGACCTGAACATTCCGTGATCCTCAAAATTTCACCTTCTTAACTCCCCAGATACCTGCTCAGATGAAGATAAATTCCTATCTATCAACTAACAAGGACTCCACGTTGTCTTTAATGGCTAGTGGCTACTCAACATAACTGATTAGAAATAACAAGACTAAGATATTGTAGTACGCGAGCTGATCTACAGAGAGCATTAAGAGAGAAAGAATTGGGTATGTATATTCATGTTCTAAACTTATATTTTCAAATCAATAGCAGAGAACCAAAGAAAGAGTAGCATACTCCTAATTTGTAGCCAGCTCAGTGCAAGAAATGACATATAATATTGTGAGTATGGGCCAGAAATAATCAAACGCTGATTGAAGACATCATGAAAGGTAACACATTCACATAGATCTGGACTTGGCTAACAAGTTACATCTAAGCTGAAAAAGTATCAAAATAACAACAGCAACGGTAAATCAAGCAAATGACACACATACATAATACATACCGGTAAGACTTGAGAATGCTTTTGGATCTGATACCTCCCCTTCACCCCTCCCTTGAATTACAGTACAAGAGATATAGTAACGAGCAAATAGAGTTAGGAAGGAAGTAGACCAGATTTATTTGATTTGAACTCTGGTGAGTGTTCTTATAGCAAGTGAGCAGGTTTGAAACCCGTCTCTGTTAAGTGGTTTTCTCACTTACTTGAAAAACTGTGAATTAGGAAGAAAAAGGTCAAACGACGCCGTCTACTCGAAAAAAGTTAGGGGCACCGCCATTTATTATAGGGGTAAAGCAAACAGAACATCATCATCGAATAAAACCAGACACGTGTCATCTTATAAACCTTAACTTAAAAACTTTACCACCGTCAGATTCCCCAAAATTCGGAAACCCTCTGTTACACCTTATTTCCTCACAAAACCCACAAAAACCATATAAAAAATAAAAAATAAAAATTAGGTTTTTGTCCTCTCTTTCCCTTTCAATATTCTCTCATTCCTTTATCAAACCAGTAAGCAAGGTGTGGTGAGACTGATCTCTCAACCCTTCACCGACCCAATGACCTCAAAGATCATTGCTTCCAATCTCCGCCACTACCTCACTAAATCGACCCGCCTCCTCCTCCCCCGCCGCCAGCCGCTCTCCACTGCCGCGGCAGCGGCGGCAACGGCGGAGCCCCTAACCCATGAAGACGCAACGGGAATCACGATGAAAGGAGTGAGAATCTCTGGTAGACCACTTTACCTGGACGTTCAAGCGACCTCACCGGTGGACCCTCGTGTCCTTGACGCCATGCTCCCTTTCTACCTCTCTCGCTACGGTAACCCTCACTCCCGCACCCACTTCTACGGTTGGGAATCCGATCACGCCGTTGAGCACGCACGCTCTCAGGTTGCGACCCTTATAGGCGCTTCCCCCAAAGAAATAGTCTTTACCTCTGGTGCAACCGAATCCAACAACATATCCGTAAAGGGTGTCATGCATTTCTACAAGGACAAGAAGAAGCACGTGATAACTACCCAAACGGAGCACAAGTGTGTACTTGATTCTTGCCGCCACCTTCAGCAGGAGGGTTTTGATGTTACCTATCTTCCTGTTGAGTCTGATGGGTTGGTTGATTTGGAGAAGCTTAGGGCTGCGATTAGGCCTGATACAGGGCTTGTTTCTGTGATGACTGTGAATAATGAGATTGGGGTTGTTCAGCCTATGGAAGAGATTGGGAAGATTTGCAAGGAATTCAATGTTCCTTTTCACACTGATGCTGCCCAGGCTTTGGGGAAGATTCCCATTGATGTGGAGAAGTGGAATGTGAGTTTGATGTCTCTGAGTGGGCATAAGATTTATGGGCCTAAAGGTGTTGGGGCTTTGTACCTTAGGAGGAGGCCAAGGATTCGTGTTGAGCCTCAGATGAATGGTGGTGGGCAAGAAAGAGGGATTAGGAGTGGAACAGTGCCTACCCCTTTGGCTGTTGGGATGGGTTCTGCTTGTGAGATTGCCTTGAAGGAGATGGAGTATGATGAGAAGAGGATTTCCAAGTTGCAGGAGAGGCTGCTTAGTGGGATCAGAGAGAAGCTTGATGGGGTAGTGGTGAATGGGAGCATGGAGAGGCGCTACGTGGGGAATTTGAATTTGTCGTTCGCTTATGTTGAAGGGGAGAGTCTGCTTATGGGGTTGAAGGAGGTGGCTGTATCCAGTGGCAGTGCCTGCACTAGTGCAAGCTTGGAGCCTTCCTATGTGTTGAGAGCTTTGGGAGTGGATGAGGACATGGCTCATACTTCCATTAGGTTTGGTATTGGGAGGTTCACTACGGAGGCTGAAATTGATAGGGCAGTTGAGCTCACGGTTCAGCAGGTGGAGAAGTTGAGAGAGATGAGTCCACTGTATGAAATGGTGAAGGAAGGCATCAACATCAAGGAGATTCAATGGGCACAGCACTGATTATCTTGGCTAGGAAAGTTCATGACTTGATTGGATATATGGCGAGCTGAATGGGACATGGATATCGTCCCTTGGGAGATTGTTAAACATATGTGCTGTTCAACCATATAAATAATTCTTGATCATCCAGGTTTCTGGTGTCCTTTTAGAACCGTTTTGAGAATCATAATAGATAATTAGGGTGAAACATGCTCATAAGTGGTTATGTACAATAATACCTTTCTAGTATTGCATGCATTTCTTGGCAAGTACCCATAATAGATTATGATGCCAGAATAAACACTCATGCTCATACCCATTATCTAGTTTTGATTTTGTTTTGTTGTTTTGTTTCTTGTTAAATTTTTAACTTGTATGGTCAACTAGGAAAGGTGTATTCTTGGTAGTGAATGCATTTTGCTGGCAGATTACTGAACTAGATGATGATAGCTGAATAAAGGCCATATGTTTGTATGCCACCGGCAACTTTCAAATTTGCTTGGTTGTTTGGTTCTTTGTTGAGTATGGATGTGGCAGCTTTTATTTACAGTTTCTAATTTATTTATATATCTTAATTGAGAAGAGTCGGTTTTAAAATCATACTTTACATTTATGCATTCAATTAACAAGCACATGAACAACTTAGGCAGTCAACTAAAGCATGGCTCTATACCAATAGACCAGTGCAAATATGACAAGAATTATATTGGGCCCTGTTAAACTGTTCCTTGGAGCTTCCAATAAGTAACTTCTGTCTGCTATTGATCCTTTTTTATTTTTTTTTCAAATCTGAAGGTAACTTCTCACCGTGTTCAATTGTTATTTATGCTGCTAACTATGTCAGCAAAAATAAATGCGATAATTATAAATAATACCCAGTTGTTTTACGCACTGGCGTTCAGATCTATGAGATGTTTGTTATATTTTGAAAATGTTCGATGTATTGTGTTTGTGTCTGTGAAAGAGTGCTATTTCCAGAGGTTTTTGGCTACCTTCTACCATATAATTCTCTCGATAGTTAGCTTTGTAGCTGCCTGCAGTTTAAGCAGGCAATTAGTCATTGGTAAAGTGATTTGTGATTCAGGAAGATAGTGCTAAAAATATCATGATTTGTGTAGATTGGATGCTCAGGTTCAGTTAATACAAGTCAGAAATGGCATTCCATGTGTGGATGTATTTTAATGTGAAATTTTGTATTAAGCTTTCACTTTTCGTTAGCTCTTTAGGATGGAAACTGGGGTCATATGAACTTTCCTGCTATGTGCAGCCTGCTGTTGATTAAACTTCTGTGGCTGTGTTGCATAATTACTATGCCCTTGATGTGAGATTATTGATGATGAAGAGGATTTTGGTACCTTTGCTCATAGCACCTCTTATTTCGACAAAACAAAATTAGATTTTCTCAATTCAAAATCCAGTTGAGATGGCACACTGATCAGGAATAGGGTGGCTATGCTGTTTCAAGTTAGTTTATCGGTTTACAGCTTCCACATATCATAATTGTAGAATGATAGCCAGGTTAGCTTGCACATATCTTGATAGCTGTGCTGTTCATTGAGTTCTGGAGGCCTAGATTGTACTTGTATCGTGTTTATATTACAATCAAAATTTGACCTATTGAGGGCTTGAGGCCATTAGGTCCACCATTTGCCATGGGGTTGTTTTTCACTTGTCAGGATCTGTCACTGGTTTCTATTAATAGTATACTTAGGATCCCTTTGACTTGAATTTTTTGTTTTCAGTTTTTACTTTCAGTTATTTAGTTTTTCAGAATTTGTGAAGAAAAAACTTAAAATTCTAAAAACTATTTTAGTTTTCAGAATTTTGAGTTTTTCCTTTACAAATTCTGAAAAATTGGAAAATTGAAAATGAAAACTGGAAACTTAAATCAAACAGCCCCTTAGGACCTGTTTGGTTTGTTGCTTTCAGTTTTCAATTTTCAATTTTTATGAAAGAAAAACTTAAAACTAAATACTGAAAACAGCAAACAAAACAGATCCTTAGCTTTTCATTTGGAAATCTCCAAATAATGATTTAGGCAGAAGCTTCTCTCCTTGGAAAGCTTTTGTCCAAACTTACTTTGCTTTTGGAGTTTCAAAGGGAAATGCACGTTATCGAAACTTTGTTTTCGGAGTTTCAGACATGCACATTTTGTTTGGGTCGTGAGACATACACATTAGGACTTGCTTTACATGAACCCTTCCCCAGGGTAAGGGCTAATCAAGCTCAAGCCTTTGCTTTTATATTTTGGTATGCTGTGCATCAAAGCTTTAGCTTTGCTTGAATTCCTTTATATCTTTTTTTGGGCTGAAAATTTGAGCTAGAGGTCATGACCTCATCCCACTTGACCAAATGTAATAATAGGTCGTGCCAGATGCAACCAGCCTTGTGGAGGTCTTTTGGTTTTTGGTTCAACCCTAGCCTTGAGGAGTCTAGGAACTCTCTAGGCTATTGATTTTTGGTTTTGGTCGAAGCAAATTGTTGTCCCTTTGGTTTTTGGGTCCTGTCTGGTCTTTTGGTTTGCAACCCAGATCCCAAGCTGGAAGCATTATTTCCTACGACTGGGCCAAGCCCAAGTTCTGATATGAATATAATAAATCTTGCTGTGGGCCTTCTGGACTTGAGCAGTTGATGTTTATCAATCTTAGTGCATACGCTCTACATGTCCTACATTTGGCCCATATATGTATCTTGCGCTGTGTTTTTTTTACTGGTTGTACATCATTGAAACCAATGTGATATTGTGTGTAACTCCTTGGGTTCACGTTAATTATAATGTTGAAGTATTGAAAAATATTCTGTGGTTAACAACTAGTGTCCGCTAAGATTGATAAGAACTTTGTTGAGGATAGTAGCGTAGCGAATGAACTGTAAATTTTCTAAGAGTATTCTTTAGTTCATCCTAGGGGCTATTAACCATCGAGCAAGAATATGGTAACAGGTGAGTCCAAGCAACCGGGCAGAGCCCAGTCGGTATTGAGTAAAGGGGTCCTGTTGTTGGTGAAAAGAAAGTTGATAATATAGATTTGGGTTGATGTGTCCCGTGATTAATTATAATATATTAATGATTGATCTTTATAGCATCTATATATTATAATACTAAATTATATTTTGAATGTTTGATATTTTTAGAGTAAATTATCCTAATAGTCTCTTAAAAAAATTTCACCGGTTTACTTAGTCCTTCAATATCTGAAATTATAATCGCAGTCCCTGAAGATCTTATTTATAGGAATGATTAGTCACTAAACGAATTTAAGACTTGAAACACTAACGGAATGCTTACATGGAACATTAAATGGACGTTAAATGCCGCCGCCGCCGCCACCACTACCACCACCATGATTCTCCTCTCCCTCATCTTCCTCTTCCTCTCCCCCTTAGTCTCCATGACCCACAGCTCTACCTTGCCTCTTGGAACTTCTAGAACACGACGGTCAGCTTCATCTGCAGCTTCACTGGGGTGTTTGGTGGGGAGAGCCACGGTTACAGAAACTCCTCCTTTTTTCCTCTTTTCTCTTTTCTCTGAGATTTTGTTAATGTTTGAAATTGAATGAACTCACTTGGTTTATGATTTGTTGGGACTTGCTGTGATTTGATTTTGTTTAGTTGTAGTTGCAATGGTGGTTAAGAAAATGATGGTTGTTGATGGAGGATGTTGTGGTGAGGAAGGAGGCCGTGGCTGGTGGTGATGATTGGGTTGTGAGGTTGAAAAGGCATAAGCTTGTTTAGGTGGTGGTGGTTGAGAGGGTATAAGCTTGTTCAGGGAGAGGGGAACCATGGTGGTGGTGGCATTTCTGCAAACAGAGGAGAACCATGGTGGTGGTGGTGGTGTCCTTGAATGGAGAAGTAACAGAGGACTAATAGGATTGATGTTTTTAATTTTGAGGGACTATTAAGATAATTATTTTTCTTGAGAGACTAAATAGTCTAATGAAAAAATTTTAAGGGACTAAACAGGTACTTCACTCATTTTTATATATATATAAGATTTAATGTGGGCCCGGATGTATTAAGATTGTAAAATGTCCTGACAAGGGCGTTCGCTTTATAGGATCATGTGGCTTAATCACTTGGTGCGGGGGTGCTGGCCCATCAGCATCAGATGGGAACTAAAGTAAGACTGGTGTGTAGTTCAGGGCAGTACAGTTTGTCCACGCCACAGGGATGGGGCAACTTCATAGCCGTGTTCCTGATATTTACAGCACAAAAAAACTAGACCAAAGAGAACAAAAGCATTGATGCCAGCCATGGATTTTGGAATCAGAATCCCTTTTTCTTCTTCTTCCCTTTCCCAGTGGTCCCCGAACCCGAAGCTTTTCAGTTGCGTCTGTCTTGACCTTTGCACCAACATTCTCTTTTATCTTTTACTTTTCAGTTTTGGATGTTCATGTTCGTGTTCATGGGGGCTCCCACTTCTCTCTCTCTCTCTCTCTGTTACAGCCATACCCTCACGTGACATTGCTGCCACCCATTGTACTCATATTCTTCTTCCCCTTATTGCCTTGCTAGCTACCTCCACCTAAACACTTGCTCATCATCATAAAATTCTGCTTATTGCTTTTTCAAGTGTTAAAGCTAAAAAAATGACACCGTATTGTTATTTTGTTAGCATCTGCATTCACTTTTAACGTAAAGGTTCCGTTCTTTAATTTCTCTTGTCATTTTCTCTCTGAATAACTGGTTTGTAACGATTTCTTTCTCTTTCTCGTTAGCTTTTTATCGCTGCTATCACTTAGTTTGTTAGATTATTTACAACGGCTGCAATATAATTAGCTCCTTTCACGTTGTCTTTCTCAAACCAGACCCATTTATGGTGTATGCTTCACATAATTTCGGGAAGATGCTTAACCATTTAAATATCGCTTTTTCAGCAAGTTAACGCCAAGCCTCATAGAACAGAAGCTCTAAGCTATGTATGCACATGACATGAGGTTCTGAGGACAAACGGATTTTTGAAAGGCAATGCTGTTGCACCTTATATTTATTTATGCTAAAGATGACTGCACAAAATCAATCAATCCTGAATTCAATTGACATCATGGATTGTGACGGATACTCGTAAAATAACAGAGACATATACGAACTGCCAATGGCCCAAATCACAAGTTTTTATTCTATTATTTGAAATGGATGTTTATATTATAACATTGTAATAATAAAATCTTGGAAATTTGTTTGTTTTCACATTTGTTCTTTTCCTAACAGGATTCTGGCTCTATAATTATTTCTCAGCACTCACCAGAAGAATTTTTATGTTAATTTTGTAGCTTGTTCATCAAAGTTTGTCTTAAACCACTTTATATAAACGTAAATTACCTTTATTTTGAAACTATTTTCAACTAATATCAATTTTAGTAACATCAAAATTATCACAAATTAAACTTGTAAACGCAAAACTCAACGCTCGCTAATTTGTTTCCAACCATTCCTGCTTCCATTCCATGCCTGCGGCTAGTGCCACAGTCAGCACTAAAGCAGGTTCATTAATTTTTTTTTTTTCCCTTTCAAACTTAGGCATCTCTGGTGATAAAGAAGTCTGTTCTCTTCCATCGATTCAAGTTTCAACACCCAAAACAAGAAACGGAAATCTGTGAAAACGCTGCGTATATTTTACTTTACTTAAAACAGGAGCTGATCCCCCTGGCTTCTTACTATTTGATATACCAATCAACAGGTTCAAGATGGAACTGTGTTACATCATGTGACTCGTTATACATCGTCTTGTCACTCTGATCAATTGAATAGAAATCAAGTTTCCTTCCAACTAAGCATCTCCCCCATATTCACGGACACACGAGTTCAACAACACGTTATAGGAAAAAACAGCAGGCATTTGCTTATGATAATATGAAAAAAAATAGCCGTATGTATATATATATTCTTAGGTTGCTTCAATTCAGGAGTTCCACTGCTTCCATTCACTCCTTCAGTGACTAGTTATCAGTGCCTATAGCCATTTGACCGCACAATGTTTAAAGTGATGCTCGAGGCATGCACCACACAGTACAGAGTCAAACAGTGACATTGTATTAATAAAGTACTTATGGCTTTAGTAATTTTTTTATACCCCCGAAATTTGTAACCAAAGTACGATTTGATCATTGTTACATCACGATATTTAAAGTTATATACCATATATTTAGAGAAATTAGGGTTTTCTAACTTCCAAGCATTCACAAAAATTTAGAGTCCTGTACAAAGCTAAATCAAATATATATATATATATAAAATTGTCTAACAGGAATGGCAGCAGGTCATAATTCTTTTACTTTTTTTTCTCTTTTTTTGTATGTCTTACCATTATAACAGAAACTGTTTCTGGTTAAAAAATTTTGAGGTAGCTACTTACAACCACAACGTAATATGGATTGTTCACTCTACTTCAGGGGCATGGGACAGAGCAGATGAAAAATCTAAAGAGTTGTGCTATTTGTACTCATAAGTTGTGGGATATTATGCTGACTCACATCTTATCAATCATTTGATGAGATATAAATCTTATTCAAATAGAGTCCACATCTCATTCAATGATAAATGAGGTGTGAGTTAACACGATATCTCACATTCTATAAATACAAATATTATTTATATTATTTTTCAAATCCAAATGAAAGCAAAGTGGGTCAGGACAACTAGTAAGCAATCGATCTCTTTCACTCTTGGAGGGATATTGTGAAAAACCGAAAATTTAAGAGAATGATAAAAGGTTATCATGTCAATTTATTTTTGTTGGCTCCTTTGATTGCATGTATGCGGGATTTGGCTCTAGACAGAAAGTACTGACTAAAAGATGTCTCAATCAAAAACACCAAAATAAAAAAAAAATTCAGATATTGTGACCTTTTTTTGTTTTATTCAAAATTAAGAGATTGATTGTAGTCTTGAACTTCATAATTACGTGGAGGAGTCCCGAGGCAAACAAATGAGACCATGAAAGGAGAAATCATTTTCAACGTATTGCAAAATCTTGTATCCAAGTCTTATCCCCATCCCCAGTGAAATGTTAATAGTGAAAGACTTCTCATCTCTTTTC
Organism: Dalbergia cultrata; assembly: GCA_031216105.1. Taxonomy (NCBI): domain Eukaryota; kingdom Viridiplantae; phylum Streptophyta; class Magnoliopsida; order Fabales; family Fabaceae; genus Dalbergia; species Dalbergia cultrata. The sequence continues at coordinate 8,482,582 of CM062344.1, read as the reverse complement.
AGTTGTGCAGTTTCTAGTATGTTAGCCGTATTTATGTTCTTATGACTCCATTCCATGCATATATCTTTTGTATTATGAGTTTGACTTTTAGAGAGGAAGGGGAGGAGTTTATCCCTTCTCATCAAAATCAAACTCACCGACACTCCTTAAAGAGTTGAAAATAAAGAGAAAATGCTAGTCGAGTTTCCACGTGTAATTTACAAGCAGCCCAAAATAAAGAGAAAGGGTGGATAGAACAAAGCAACCATGTTGCTGTTAGCAGGGGTTTTTATGAAAAAAAAGTGCACGAATTTTAAGTTCTAAACTGGCAGGATCTGCTTGGAGCAACAGAAGCATTAACCCAAGTAGCACACTGCAAGTTACATATTGGACAACGAGTAGCAACCTCAACTGATAACAATTAAATATTGACAGTGATTAGCAACCTCAAGTGATTACAACTACCTATTGCCAACAAAGAAATGGAGGTTACTTCCGAGGCAACGATGTTTGCAAGGCATACATAAAAGCTTTTCCCCAGACTCAAAAGTGAGGAGCACACTGAGAACTGAATTAAGAACAATAAAGGATCCCAAAAGAAAAGCAAGGGAAAAAATAAAAGAAAGAATTAACTTGGGAAGTGTATATTCATGTACAGAGTTGAAAATTGATTGGTGTTGAAATCAGGGGTTGAAAATAAGGTTCCCACATTTGCACTTCCAACTCATGGGCTTGTAGTTTGAAGTGTCCTCTCCGCCGGCATATGCAATTGTAGACACCGGTGAAGAGTTGATCTTGCCATTCTGCACTTGGGGATTTGTAGGCACCTGAATAGCCTCGCAGTGTCCACAGGACCTGCACCTTCTATCACATCTTGGTGGCCTTGATCCTATCTGTGCCCTCACCATGGCCTTTTCATCACCAACTGTCTACAACAAATCACCAAGGGAAAAAAAAAAAAAGTCAAACTGTTTTGTCACTTATGATAACTAGCAGAGGCAGCAAAATACATATAGTAGGTAGAATTCTATTTCTATTTCTACCTGTTGAAAACCATTCTGCTTGAGAGTCTTTCTTCCTGTTAGAACAAAAGAGAAGGTAAAATAAATGTTAGTTGTTGGAGCTGGTTTCTATTAGGAAGCTTTAAGAATTGCTCATGTCTGTACCTTCAGCAAAAATTTCCTGCTGGCACCAGCTTGAAATAATCAGAAAGAAAAGAGAAAAGGTAACAAAGCTGAGTCTTTGACCACAAATGAGAAGATGATGATCACACCCCATTTCAGGGAGAAGTGTAGAAAACCGAAAGTGGATGGAGTTTACAGAGAGAGCTGATCGAGAAAGAGAATCTGATTAAGAAAATAGAAAGCTGGCTCCAAAAAGGAGCAGATATAATAGGATCGATGTAACAAGCAATGGTATTACTAAGACGTGTTTTTATAAAGTTTGAAGTGATGGAACATAGAAAGACAAATGAGAGAAATGCAGAGGGGGTTAAGAAAAGGAGGATCCCCGAAAAGGGAAAGACTTCTCTCCCCCTCGGTTGACGAGCCCCCCTTACCCAAACAACAAGCTAAGAAGCCATAAGCAAGGGAGAAGAAGCCATAAGCATTAGAATTTAGAGCCCTCATCAGAACCGCTAATGGTTGACACATAAGACAAGTAGAACCTAGAAGCAGCAAAAGGCCACAAATTTCATCAGAATGTGAGTGACAAGCTTCCACTAACGGACATCCATTTACAGCTGTGGATTTTGTGTTATTCATTTCTTTTATAATTATAGGTACGTGATATAATATATACTTTTTTTTTTTTCTCTCATCAATGTTTTTGCTTTGGTTTCTAATATGTGGTGAATGGGAAACTGGGAAATGGGGGGGTACCCTTCTTTTTTGGTTTTTGTTGTCGTATCGTATTGTATGTGATCAGAGCAGTCCCACCATGTCTGTGTCTGTGGTTTGAGTCTGAGAAAGAGAAAGAACATGAAATATCTGCCTCAACATTATGGTATGATCTTTTCGCTCTATGATTGTGCAATCACATGAGATCCTGGCAATCAATTTCTTTTTAATTTTTTTTTGGTGATTCTGATCGCATGATCATCGTTCAGATTTCAGAACATGCATCCCTTCTGTTGTGTTTGTTTCATTTCATGATCACACTGCTAGGCTAAGGCTACACACTAATAAAGAACGAGGCACAGTCGCATACAGATGCTTACATAACCTTTCCCACGCTCGTGTTTTCTTGTCATTTTGTACATTTTTTGGCGGCCACCCCCAAATGTCTATTTTTCATTCTTATTTTCAATCGTGTATTTTTAGTTGGTGTATTTAAATTGCCCTTCTTCTTTTATTTCAATCAAAACAATAATTAAACATTAATTATTTATTATTAATCATACTTTTATTTTAATTTATTATTTAACATCCTCAAACTGCCAATCACATACTCAACCAAAAAAAAAAATAAACTTCCAGTAGCATAAACAATCTCATATAACAGTTAAGATAAATACATGATGAAAACAATTCTTTTTGCTAAATTTCTGACAAAATTGAAAATAAGTAATTCTACCTACAATCAAAATGAGTATAGACTATCAAGAAGTGAAAAATTATTCCAGCTTGTTAATTTAATTTCTCCCAAATTTTCTGTCAAGTTCTACCATCTTCTCCCCTTTCTTCGATATTTAATTGTTTATTCCCTCGACTAATTTAAAGTTTCTAATAAGCTAGCGGTAATATATACACAATAAAATTTCACGTTGAATGATGTTCCTCAAGTATACTGAAAAAAAACAAAACCACAACAACGAGGAAGTTCCATTAGAGCTCAAGACTATTTCTGTATGATATATTTACTTAGTTAACTAATTTCAAAATATTTTATGAAAACCTGCATATAAATATTTTACAAAAGATGTCTGTTATTAAACTGAATTAAAGTCTTTAAATATTTATATTATAAGCACTTTAATTCATTTTAATACGAAATGTCATGATTAAATTTGTTTTGGTGGAGAGATGTTATGATAAACTTTTACAAAAAAAATTAATATAAAATTCTTATTAATAATGAACAATTAGTGTTAAATTATTGTTTTGATTAAAATATAAAAAAAAGGGCATTATAGACAAACTAACTAAAAATGATTGAAAGTGAGAGTAGCAATAGATATTTAGGAATGAAAATAGCTATTCCCATTTTTGGTGCATAAAATATAATTGAAATTCCAAAGCTTACCATTTTAAATATCATAATTTTGTATAATCTTATGGACGTCCATATTGCATGTTAGTACTTTTATTTTTATTTTTTTCGGAAATATAACTCTTTGTGTTGACTACCTGAGTTAATTGTCGGGTTTGCATTCGTGGAACGGAAGGCCCACAATGTTAACATTTATTTCAAATTTGGATAATTTGGGCCTCCTAATTTTCTGATTTTTTTCATTTACAAAACGATCATAGGACCCAATATGCACTATTACGGATCCTCCGCCCATAATGTGTAGTCCAATCAGATCTCTAAGGTGCAATTTTAGAAAAAGAAAAAAAGAATTCAGGGGTATTGCACTCAGTGCTGTCAAGGACCTTCTTCCCCTGTTCTCGTTCATTATTTCCCTTGAAGGCCCTGCTTCCAGAAGTGCGGGTCAATAATACAGAGAAATATCCCTAGCTGCATTTTTGTAGGGCAAACTCTCTACAGAGACCATTTTATATCATGCGTCTTAACATTTACTTGTCTAAACGTTATCACATTAGAATAAAAAACATAACTTGTCTAAAGGTTAAAGAATGATCGTCACAAAAAGGATAAGCAAAATTTTTTTGAAAAAAAAAGGAAAGCTGGAAACCATACATAATTTTAAAAAAAGAGTTAATATTCATTGTAGTTTCTCATTTTATACTTTTAGATTCATTTTTATTTCTAACTTTTAAAATGAGTCAAATTAATCATTGACATTACAAAATATAAATCATATTAATCTCTCAATTCACTTTTATTTAAAATTTTATCAATTAAATAATAATAGGTAACCTTAAGTAATATGTTGATATATCATTTATCTTTTAAAGTAGAATAAACTTTAAAATAACTCATTTTAGTGTCTAATATTGTATAAAATGAGTTATTTTATGATTTAAAATGAAAATTTAAATGACTTATTTCGTGTAAATTTAGGTACTATAATAAGTTATTTTAAACTTCATTATACTTCAAATAATATAAGGTATGTTAAGGTATCATCTAAAATTATGTATCATTATTTAATTGATAAAATGTTAAGTAAAAGTGAGTTGAGGAACTAAAATTACTCATTCTAAAAATTATGGACTAAAATAACTCATAAGTATAGAGTCAGAGACCAAAATAAATATTAACTCATTAAAAATATATATATTATAAACAGGTTGGTTTGTTTGTTCTAAAGTTTACCTGTTGAAATAGTCAAATCTAAGAACCCTCAACCAACAAAAATTAAATTGAAGCTACACGCACGAACACTTTCTTCCGCATCAAGGCTAAGTACCAGCATGATTGAGTCACTCTGTATTTACCTTTATTCTCGTACAATTGACAATCTCATAAAGCGATCGATATCTTTGTTTCTAATATTCGATATTCTGAGGCAGATCTATGTAACCGACTTTGACAGTGCAATCCGTGATCCGGATTGAGCATCATTAACAAGTATAAAAACTTTAGCATTTTCATTTTTTCTTGACCTTCTTCTTCGCGTTGCTTTGTGACTTTGACGCTTCTTCAATCAATTGTGCGTTCAATTTCAGCTACCCCAATAAGCTGGCCAGGTTATTGACTTTGATCGATGCAAATACAGTGATTAGGAAACAGGACGGACAACACAGAGCTATACTATTAATTAGCCCTTTGGATGGAAATGTAACATGTCAAGCAACACAAATAGTGGAGTTGATCGTCTATCCAAACATGGGGTGGTTACCGCATGCACATCAATTTAGGATAAAGCATGTTCCATTAGCGTGCATTTGTTTTATGTGCAGTGACTGATTGGTAAGCTTTCTTATCCACCCACTTTATGAGGACAGCAATTAATGTAAGCACAGAAGCTGCTGCGTTTATAATTTTGTATGTACCAAAGGGTAAATAACTTTTTCATCCATGGACATCTATGCGGCAAGTTTATGTCTATACATGTCTACATCTGAATACGAAAAAATGGGAAATCAAGAGGGAGGCCGGATTGGCTTTTTAAATAAGTACTTATATTACTTAACTTTTTTAAATAGAACTTTTTTTCTTTAACAAAAAAATATTTTATGTTTAGATAAGAATCCGACAAGTATTTTTTATTATTAAAAGTCCTTATAAATATGTTTGGATAGACAAAAATAAAAGTATTTTTTTATATCAAATTACATAAAATAACAAGTATAAAAGTTCAACAATGTAAAAACAACTAATGATGCATTCTATTACCAATTAATCCCTTATATTATTTCTCAATTCCTCCACTTCTTGAGTAGTTGGTTCCTCCCAACTTGAGTGCCATCTAAGTGGAAGAGTAAATTGCAATACTGGTCTTCGTAGTGCTTCCACAAAAATTCTAGTATCATGGGTAGCATTTTCCCAACCAAACCATGCAATACATATCAAAATCACAAGACCAATATATTAGTATTTATGTGAGTGTCATTTATGACCCCAATATTTATCCTCCCTAATATTATTAGAAATATCTCTAAATAAAATATATGAAAGTGAAGGTATATTGAAAAAATAATGACATGTGTGTATGCGTGTGTGCGAGTGTGATAGTGATGAGATGAGAGGTGTGCGCATGAGTGTAAGGATTCAAAAGAAAAAAATCTTTCTAAAGGTTTGATAAGGGATAAGGATTATAATTATAAATAATATTGAATGATTTTTTTGCAATATAATTTTATTACAAACTACTTTTGCTTCTCCTTTTTTTTAGAAATTGGGTATCACTTGCTTTTAAAAAAATGGTAGAATTGGGAGTGTTTTTTTTTTTAAAAAAAAAAAAACAATCCAAACACCCTAAAAATTATATAGAAGTACTTTATTGAAAAAAAATGCTAATCCAAGCAATCTAATTAACCTTCGCCTGCCACAACAAATGTAATGTAGGTCAGATTGTTGTAACTCGTAACTAACTCATGTCGATCCTTCGTGCTGGACAAATAAGTAAACAAAATGAAAAAAAAAAAAAAGAACCAACAACAATGGTAGTTTCTTAGGCCCTTCAATGATTTTTGTTGTGTATTACTGCACCTTCAAGAGCCAGCCATACACCAATGAATTTATTTCAAGTGGGGTCTAAGTGCTAATTTGGCGCATGCTGGGAAAAGGAAAGGAGGAAATACTAATCAGTTTCAAATTCCATCAATGCTCGCTGCCAATGGCTCTGTACTGAAAGTGAACCTTGCATTTCAGGCCTTTACGAATTTCCAACCACACTGTACGATATTCAAGGATAATAGTAGGGTAATCTACGTGGCTAATATTGACGCAGCACCAGTTCGTAAAGTGATCCACTTCTGTATGCAAAAATTTGTTTTATATATTTGACTTGTCGGCTGGGAGTAGTTAGGTTCAAGTCCACTATGTCACCTCAATAACATGCTCTTGAAGCATCTTGACATATATAATTCTACTACTTAATTTGGGACTTCAACTTTAATCAAAAACATTAATCTCTAGACGCACCAGTCCCTTTCTTTGTCCAATATTATGCGAAAACTACGTAAGTTAGGATTTTCATTTAATCATTTCACAACCGCAGAAGAGCTCATGAGGTTCACCTAATTGGTTGGGAAACTAGAGTGATTAACAACGAACTTTGCGGAGCAATGTGTTGTCGAGCCAGCTAACGCATTCATACTGTGTTAAAGAGAGATAACCAGACTCCAGGTGAAAAAATTCATGATATGCACTCTGTGTATAAGGCGGTAGAAAAGAATTAAATGGTGTTGGTAACATCATTTTCACGGTCGGGAAAGCGGAGTGTGTATGTGAATTCTCGGACCATAGTGAAGTCCGAAACTACAAGCGAAAGCAAGCTAAAATTAGAATTATTGCTGGGAAGGTGGAAATTAGAAGGAAATGATTGGTATTTACGTTGACTAGAGCAAGTAGAACCAGTCCAAGTTTCAGCTTTTAACATTGTTATTATAATTAATAATTATAATTAGCATCAAGTCATGAACTGCCTTTTTTTTGGGTGGATTATCAATGATTCATCGTTATCCTCTAAAAGTTAAGGGTCTTTTCGCTTTGTTTAATTTCCTGTTTTTAATTTTAATTATAAAAAGTGTCTTTTTATTTTAATCCGTTTTCAGCTGCCCACATATAACAATGCAGGGCTGGCCCAAACTACAGTCTTCTACTTACACCCTATTATGGGAGGAAGAAATGGAAAAGGAACAAGTATGAAGCATAGCCAAATTATCCAAATCCCATCATATTTTAGCCTATTTACCAAATGAATTTGTTGTGGAATGATCGTATAAACACTTCACTGTTTGGTTCTTTAAATTTCACAAAAAAAAAGGCCTTTTAAAATTATGTTAACAAGTCAAAATGCTAAAAAGAAAAAATTATTAACCAGAGAAAAATGTAATATGCAACATTTATTTACAACAAATTTACACCTCTAGCGCATAAAAGACACATGAAAACAAAATAAATGTGGATCCATATACCTCTATATACTAGAAGTGTTAAGTTGTTATAACGATATTGTACACTTAGCATTTCTCTATTAATCAGGTGGGCTTTCAATGTTAAGTTATATGTTCAAGTTTTTTTTAAGAGTACTACAAAGCATTGTTTATAGCATGATTCATTTGAAGCATTCATATCACTACTTTTTGTTTGAATGTGAGAAAATAAAAATTGTGCAATCTTATAAGAATCTTTTTTCAAAAATTAATTAAACTCGAATCCTCATATTGATATGGGAACTTCGTTGGTGAAACAATATATAATCCATTCCAAAAATCCTCGAACGGGTTGGGTTTTCCTTAGCCTTAATGTGATGTTAATGTTTATCCCTATCTAAATTTTTCAAAAAGGAAAGAAAAAAAGACAAAATTTTTTTATTATTATCTAACCAACATATTGAGTTACATTTAAAATTTTCATATTATGACATTTGTTAAAGATATTTCTCAAAGCAAAAGTTAGAAAATCCAAACTAATGCATGTCCATTAAAAGGAAACAATAACTTCCTTGTTTTCGGTGGAGTAAATAACTTCCTTTTAGCAATCTTGAGTTTATTAGGGGGCAAATAAAAGTTGAAATAAACACATATTGTTAAAAAAAAATTAATTGAAGTAATAAGCAGTGCTGGCCTCCTATAATTCAAATTGTAATAAGATAAATCTTTTGAACAGACTATATGACCCTTATAATTTTGTGCTCGAATGAGAACATACCTCATGAACTATATTCTTTAAAAAAAAAAAACTAACTAATTAACATATTCTAGGGTCAAAATGCTAAATTTCTTAAGAGTCAAAACATATTTAATATGTCCTAAAGGCACTGGTTAAAAGGTTTGAAAAATGAAATTTTCACATGGAAAAGAGTAGTTTTTGTGTTCTCAAAGCACAAAACCCACTACAAAGTTGTGAAACTTAATAGTTCTTTTAATTTCAGTTTCAGTTTTTCATGTTTTAAAATTTTGTAAAAAAAAATACTGAAAATTGAAAATGAAAATTGAAAATTGAATTTTTATATATTTTATAATTTTTATCATTTCCTTTACAAAATCTTAATAAATGATAAACTAAAAATGATAAGTGAAAATCAAAACGAAATGCACCATTACTTATTAAGTATCCTGCTAAGGGAAAAATGATTTCTTAAAATTCATACCAAGACATGGTGAGTTCTTAAATGGGGATGATGAGTTTGTGACCAGATGATCACTAAATTTCATCCATTGAAAATTGAATTTAATGGTTAAGATTAAATAAAATCAAAACTTATATTTATACTAAAAATAATTTTATAAATGTTATCTGCTACGCCCATCTTCTTCTTCCTTCCACAAGACAGTTGTTCACCGCCATTTGTTTTTTGCATCCAGTTACTGCCGCCACCATCATCACCATCACTATTGTTGGCTGCATCATGCCCATTGTGTCACGACCCAATTTAGGCACGTGACCGGCATGTAAGAAATTTGGTTCCCACGTAAGTCTCGAGGCATGGGTCTATCTATATGCACAATTAATTATAAAATTTTTCAAACACATTTTCATTTTTTATATATAAATCACCTGTTTACTAAATCATACTAGTCTATACTGAAATTTCATGATTCAAACTCTATAGTCCGTGAATCATAATACAAAACATATAAGTATAAAGGTGCTCTGATTTGAAATATTTTTAAGAGCTAAACTATTCAATACAAACCAAAATAGTATTATAGTATGAAAACAAAAACAAAAACATGCTCTATTATCCAGGATCTTGCCTGCATTTATACTGGAGTACTCTAGACAACACTATAAATACTTCACACAAGAAAAGCTCACCACAAAAAATCTAGTGCTGGTGGGGGAAATGATGATTGAGAAGAATCTGCAGCAGTTGTTCTATATGTGAAATAGGGGAAATGAAAGGGGTGAGTTTTGTGCAAAACTCAGTGAGTAAATTTCTACCTGTACCCCCCTTCATGGGATATCAAAGGACAATGCATAAGAACATAATAACACTATAACATTTTGTATGTGCATATATAAAATCAAAATCATGATTTTCCGTAAATCAAATCAACACTACTCGAATAGAGAAACAGGAATCACTGATTATGCCTATTATTCATAGTCTGATAATTTATATGTGTATACACACACACACACTCACTCAAATCATCATGTCACAACTTTAACAACAATTTTCTCAATTTACTTTTATACCTGAAACCATATTAGCTCATAGTGTAGTAGCTCTTAAAGAAATAGTAAACTCTGCTCTGTGATTATGTTTATCAATCATGGTATGATCATTTCTCTACTCTATGGTTCTTAGATAACCAAATTTGGATACCTAAATAGGTTTTATTCTCTGTCTGCTATGTCAGATTGCCTTTATGCAACTTGATACCAAGGTTAATGATCATGCAGCCGTTAACTCGCTACCTGTTTCTTTATAGCTATTATCTAAACTAATTAAATAAATCCATATAAATATAAAAACCTTTAATACCTTTTAATTCTCTGTAAGCTTTTAATCTATGTGATTCTAACAATCTGACTTTAGTATAACTGTGGCTATAAAATCATGCCCAAGTAATCACCCTTTGTAGACATCTACAATTTCATAAACTCACAGAATATGTACCCACTAACTGTTTTGAATCCCCTGAAGATTCAAACTCTAAAATGATTTTGATTAATCATCGAAAACATAATACAAACCACCAAGCTTTTCATGACTAGAAAACTCAATACCATCTTTTCAAAATAGTAAGGTTTACAATTACAAGTCTATTCTCTTCTCTAAATTCCATATCTAGGTATAAAATTATATCATATACATAAACCATATCTAGAATTCAGTTTAACATACATAAAGGCTTTCCATAATCACAATTATCATCAAATACACTTGAAATCAGTTCAACAAACACGGTCTCATGAGTTTTATCAAAAACATATTTCATGCTCTAAAATCAACAGTTCAAAACATATAATACAATAGTAAACTTGAAATTGTTATACATTTTTTTAAAATCAAGCAGTAAATCGTATTTTCATGAAAATAACTTTAATGCAAAATATAAAGATCACACATGTGAACCCACTCACCTAGTGGGGTGAACAATGAAGACTTTACACCAATAGGACACTTGGAAATATAATTAGCAGCAATATCTAATATATAAACAATAGAATTCTAAATCAACATTTAAAACCTCTAAATATTCAAAATCTATACCTAACATACTAGAAGACTTCCATATCTTGAACCATATGAGGAATCATTAAAATCACCCTAATAACAAGAAGGAAATAGAGAAAAGAGAGCAAGGCCAAGAAAATAACATACCTTAAAGCCTTGAAATGAAAGATTGGAGTTAGAATTGAGAAAAAAATGGAAGAAAATGGAGTTTGGAGATTGAAAGACGAGGTTTTTGGTGTTTAGGGGTGGAGGGGTCGTGTATGTTCTAGAAAACTCGAAATAAGGGGTTTTTAATGAAACTTTGACTGCCTGGGCGGTGCAATGACCGTTGAGGCAATCTCTTCCCCTACTGCCCACCGCCTTACTCTCTACCGACCATTGGGGCAAAGTTAACGTCCTCATTTATTTTGTTATCCATTTACTTTAAAACATAAATGTAAATAAGGAAATGCTCCCTATTTGGATTCAAATGAAATATAGAAAAAGCTAAAATCCTAACAAATCAAAATTCAAATTTTGGGTTTTAGTTCAAATTCGGGAATTCTTATGATTTTATTAACTTGTAGGCTAAAAATGAAATGTGTAAAGGTTTTATAAAATTAATTAAAAACCACTTTTTAATTTATTTTTCTCCTGAGAACAATTATCTGGACTTTTGATCCCAAAAATATGACTCTATCCTATAGCCTTTCAAGAAAGTATAGGGTTTATACTTAGTGAAATTCAAGACCCGGAACGACAAATAAAGATAACTAGCACCCGTCTTAGTTCAAAAATATTTTCTACCCTTTTTTATTTAAAAGTAGGGTATTGCACATTGTCTCTTTTCACCATTGTTTCTTCCAAACCAAAAGAGCTACAAAAAATAGAGGACCAACACCAGCAACATCATCGAGGTCATCCGCCATGTCAAGTTTGTCATGGGAGACATAAGGGTTTTGCGCAACATGGGCAACAATGAGGTCTTCACTTCTTCCATGAAGATTGCTGCATCGTACAATCTAGTGATGCAGACCAACCAACACGGGAGGCTTATGGTGGTGCACTTCATCGTTGGTGGTGTGGCGATGCCGACGGATGCGGCTTTGATGATGTAGTTAGGCTAGTAGGGTCTGCGATTTTCAAGAGCGGGGACTTAACGAAGCGGGTCTGAGCTATTGTGCAGGCCATGATGCACTATAGTGACCCAGCGATGATGAAGGAGGTGAGCTATGGGTTTGGTGAGGCCATGGTGGTCCTCAATTTGACGGACAACAAGGTCGAGAGGTTCACGAGCAGGTCTAAATGAATGTGATTAGGGTTTGATTTTGCTTCTTCATAGTTGATGCAATTGAATTTTGAAGAAGAAAAACAAGAAGAAGAAATTGTTTTTATTATTTTTGTTTTCTAGTCGTGGTGATAGTTGTTTTTTCATTGTTATCATGACAATAAGGTTATTATCATGCCTTTTTTTTTGTTTTGTTTTGACGTTTGAACCGTGTTAGGGTGACAAAGACAAAAGGAAGGATATGATTTGGGGGGGTTTTAATAGTGGTGATGATACTTAGTTTACTTTACACATTTGCATCTTAAAGTGTTTGATGATCAAGTATGTCAACTTTACCCATTACATAAATTATAAGCATTACGGTTTTCGCATATGATGTTAGTGTTGTTGATGTTTGATGTTATTCTTTTTTTTGGGAGCAAGGGAATGGAGGAGGATAGGATTTGAGGGGGAAAATAAGGTAGGAGAATTGTACCTGAAAAACAAAAAGAAGGTTGAAGAAGAAAAAAGAGACTAGTGGTTGCTGTTTTTAAAGGAGGAAGAATACTCAGAGAAGTAGAGGGTAAAAAAGCCATTTTATCATTCTATTCAATTATAAAACTATTCATGACCATCACAGTCCCAAACTCAAACTTTTCAACACAGTAACCCACTAGCAAGACCCTTGATTACTCGAGGAAAGAAAATAATTGAACGTTTGTAGCATGTCTCCATTAATGCTGTTCACATTTATTCGAGTGCAAACAATGCACACGCTCAAAATCATTAGGCAGCAGAGAATAAAAGCGCCAATATAGCAAGAATAGTGTAGGCCCTGATGACTGCTCTCCATTAGCTGGATGGAAAGCTAACCTGTTGTGACGCTTCCCACTTCAATGCTCACTGCAGCATTCGTCCTTCCCCTATCTTTTGCTTTCTCAAAAGCTCCCTCTATAAATAAGATACTTCCCTTCCTCCACTTGCATTCCAAATTAACCAGTAATTTTCTCAATTAGACACATCCCAACATGTCCATCGCAATCTTTTTACCTTTTAGAAATGTTGGTGTCTTCGTTTTATTATCATGGGCTCTTATACCTGCTCTGTGTGTTTGGGGACGACCTGCCACTTTTCTTCAAGACTTTCGAGTCACATGGTCTGACAACCACATCAAGCAAATTGATCAAGGCAGGGAAATACAACTCATTCTAGACCAAAACTCTGGTAAGCGGCAACTTATTTGTCCAAATTAAAACTCATTGTTTTATGATTATCGGTTTCATCATTCACGGTGACGAGTATTGGAAAAAAAATAAAAAAGATAAAAAATTTAAGCTTTTAAATTTTCTATTCGAGTGAAATACTATATACTTAAATATTTAATTGCTTAGCATATCTACACATTCAATTCCCTGCTTGTGTTGCAGGATGCGGGTTTGCTTCTAAGAGTAAGTACCTGTTTGGCCGTGTTAGTATAAAGATCAAGCTCATCGCCGGAGACTCTGCTGGGACAGTCACTGCATTTTATGTAAAGTTTAATTATCATATAATATCACATATCCATTTTACTTTGTATTAGAAAAAGGGCTGAGCGCATAAGAAAGACATTTTAATGTTGTATGGTTAATTTGTGGTAGATGAACTCTGACACCGATACCATTCGCGATGAGCTGGATTTCGAGTTCTTGGGAAACCGTAGTGGTCAGCCTTACACGGTTCAGACAAACATCTATGCTCACGGAAAGGGGGATAGAGAACAGAGGGTCAACCTCTGGTTTGATCCTTCTGCCGACTTCCACACTTACACTATTCTGTGGAATCATCACCACATTGTGTGAGATATATTACTTCTATACTACTTGAATTTGAATAACCTTGTATTTAGCATAACTTATAAATGAAAGTTCTACAAGAAAGCTTTCGAAACAGAACTGTATTTCCTCTGAAGTCTGAACTACTAAATATCCTCCGTGTTTTTCTGGTCAGTTTCAAGCTTTTATAACACTTGGGATTATGTCTATGAGTCATCTTCCTATGTTAAAAGAGACCAATCACATGTTTATAGCATTTACATATGATGTTTAGAGCATGATCATTAAGTCCAATTATATGGTCTTTAATACCATGTAATTGTTCCGATTATTATTCTGATCTTTATGAGAGTCCACTACACTAGCTAGAACCTTTTAACATGAGTTTAATCTATATGTACTGACTATCATCCAATCATATATTGTCATGTCAATAAAAATAGTTAAATTTTATATCTACTATTTGAAAAGTCATACCAATAAAATTATTTGATTGGATGAGAGTATACTTATTTAAAATCAAGAAACATATCATATGGTTTTAATAACTATATTCTAACAGAAGCTTCTAATTGTTTACCAGTCTTCGTTTGCAAATAATTGATTAATTTATTGCATGCAGGTTCTACGTTGATGAGTTTCCCATTAGAGTGTACAAGAACAATTATGCAACAAAGGGGATCCCATACCCAGCGATGCAAGCAATGGGAGTGTATTCCACTTTGTGGAACGCCGATAACTGGGCAACAAGAGGTGGGCTTGAGAAGATTGATTGGAGCAAGGCACCATTCTACGCTTATTACAAGGACTTTGACATTGAAGGATGCCCGGTACCAGGTCCTGCTAGCTGTTCCTCGAACCCAAGAAACTGGTGGGAGGGTGCTGCTTACCAGGAACTTAATGCCATTGAAGCCCGAAGGTACAAGTGGGTTCGTCTCAACCACTTGATCTATGATTACTGCCAAGACAAGTCACGCTTCCCAGTGACCCCACCCGAGTGCCTTGCTGGCATTTAAATTAATTTGCCATAATCAGCATGTTCGATATATAAAGGCTATACCCTTTTTTAATTCGCCTTTTTTAATGATTCTTGTGTACGTGAGACGAGGGCTAGTTCAGATCAGGAGGAAAAGAAGTCAAAATCTACTTCTTGATCTGTTATGCCCGTTGTATTTAAGTGCCAATTGTTTGGTGTCTGTATAATATATCTTGTGTATGATTGTGATGATTGATGATTGATGAATGACGAAGGATATTTCTGGGCTCCTGATGCAGCGAATCACAATTATTTGTGAAACAAAATAATTCCGCAGTTTCTATGCAAGCAAAGTACAAATGTTGTTGGCCAATGAGATGACTATATTTGAAGCAAGTGAAAAACATCTATATCCCCAATCATGTTGTGTCTCCTCTGTCTTTTTTTCCCTCATCAGTCACGTTTAACCATACGGAAGATATAATATATAACAGGATTGATAATTGTCTCAGATCTTGTTAAACACCTATTTTACAAATAACAAAACGAGATTAGTTACATAGGAAAAATAACAAGACTTGGAATTCTGAAACAAATTATTTCTATCCACATAAAGCTAGTTTCCTGATTTAATTATTTATGCAATATTTCAAATGAAAATGGGTTATACGGTTTCCCGGAACTGCTGAGAAATGGGCTTAATTAACTAAGAGGTAAGCCGCAAGGGTTAAAAACGATCGTGGCAAGCGGTAAATATCACCTATAAGGTACCCACCGGGTTCATCAAGGTCAGCTTAGTTATAATATTTTGTTAATTAATTGCCGACACGCTGGTCGTAATTACTAAAACGTATTTTAGGCCCGCAAGATGTGCATTGATGACATAAAGAGGATCCTCTCTCTAGACAGCAGCTCCCGATGATGCTGTTTTTATTCGGTTCTAGTTTTGAGTCAGGAGGTTGGCACGTACCAGTCCATATTTTCTTCACATCTTATCAATGTCACTTCGTGCTTTCCTCTGATCTATGAATTAATGCGAAGGAAATAAATTCCTGCTTATAAGTGGAGGAAAATGTTAAGAACAGAACATGGAATCACACAAAAGGTGGGTAGCCTAATAAAGAAAAGAGGATAGTTATTTGTAGTCACGAAACTATATCAATATATTTTTATTTATTATTAAATATGATATAAATTTAATTTAATTTATAAATAATAAATATAAATAATATTTTTAAAAAAAAGTTAATTATGCTCAAGAGCCCCAAAAAATTACTTACGATTACTGTATTGGTTTTTGGCCTTTTTTTTAAAAAAAATCAAATATTAATCCTTCAATAAGAATAATTCACTTGACAAGTCTTCAAAGATTATTCTTCAATCAACATTAAAAACTTGGAACCAGTCTCGTGTGAAAGTTAGAGAAACACTTGGCTCGAATTAAACAATGGAATGGAGACATAATAACTTACTAATAAGATCGCCAATAGCAAAGATTAACTTTATTAACAGAAGATCGATTAAGGGCTTAAGGCTAGTCGGCGCAGCACTGCATATATAAGCATCTACCTCTCACTTTTAAAGCATCTATCACTTAAAAAAAAAAAAAATAGATATTAAAAATAAAATAAAATAAAATAAAATTAATTAATTAATATATTATAATTAAATAACATGATTTTGAAAAATTAATAATTAGTGAGTAAAATTATTTAAAGATATTATTAAAAATCAAAAATTAAATATTATATTAAAATATGAAATTATTTATAAATGAATAAGTATTTTAAAATATAAAATTATTTAAAAGTAGATATATATTATGAAGAAAAAAAAAAGCTGAAGAAGTAGCTTTGATATGGGCATAGTGCAGAATAATCCAATACATAGTATAGAAAGATATCATTATCATTATCAATATAAATTTGCCAACGCCCGAAAACTAGACTGATGCATGCACGAGTCATGCATAGGATCAGCTAGAAGGTGGGCCGATTAATGGTCCTCTTTGAATGGAAGGTCTCAATCAAGAACTGAAAAGGTCATCAAGTGAATATGCTAAAGGTCAGTGGATAAGGCTAGCGGTGTGCACAATCTAGGAAGAGAACTTCAACTCGAAAGCCATATATCAACGTTAGGCCGGCTTGGGATCACTATAATTGGTTCAATAGAGAGTAGTTCGATAGGTTCCATTTATTTGATCGCGTGAAGATTGTGATGATGTTCTTTTAACCACATAAGCAGTAGGCCTGTTAGTTATTTTTCTTATGTGGCCATTTACACCAAATAAAAAAAAGAGCAAATAAAGTTATTGGATGAGTGGTCACACACTTGATTCTTGTAAAGATTAAGATACAAGTTCAAATTTCAAGAAGCGCACTTGTTAGCAGGCCTGTTAGTTATTTTTCTTGTGTGGCCATTTACACCAAATAAAAAAAGAGCAAATAAAGTCATTGGATGAGTGGTCAGACACTTGATCCTTGTAAAGATTAGGATACGAGTTCAAATTTCAAGAAGCGCACTTATTAGGAGGAGTAATTTTAGATATTCCACCTCCTGAAATTGCAAAAACAATGATTTCCATTATTTTAACTAATAAAATAAAAAGATCAATTGTCAGCATTGCAGCAGTGGCCAAAAATTTTCAGCGGAGACGGTTTTCAATTTGTTGTATTTATTGTGACATATCGAATATTATCCTAGCTAGCTAGCCGGATTTCTCACATAAGACTAGAGTCATAATTTCCTCACAAACCTTTGCACATTTGATATATTTTTTCAACTAAAAATGCCTCAAATTCATTTTGATTCTTCTTGATTATCACCACAACTTGCCCTTGGAGGGAGAGGCATCAATCAAAACAGACGTTAAAGCTTCATATTAATAGAAATTCTTAGATACATTTTTCGGAAATGGCTCCATCAAATCAATAAATGCCAGACGTGCATCAGAAGGCATATAACCCCCCACCTTTGGGGCTGCGGGTACTGTTATCTCCAATTCAGGAAAACGGGCACCTCAAAAAGTTTCCTAGCCTGCATAATACCGACAAATTACGAGTTTTGTTTTTTGTATTTGAATTATTTATCCCAAAAACAAATCATTACTTTCAAAAGTTTAAATTATTAGGTAAAGTCATATTAGTAATTTTATATTCTAATATGTTGCAACTCAAAAAGTTTATTGGTCATTGTTGATGGATGTTTATTATGAAATTGAAATGTAAAAATGAGAGATACTGGGTGAGTGGATGATAGGTTAGAGGTCCTGTAAATGTTGTAGATGCTAAAATGCCAGATTGGAATATACTTCATCCAAACAAAAGTGCTTCCCCGGCAATTACAAGAGTAGATGATTTAACTATAATACTCGTTGGATGCGCTATTGAGCCATATATTTAAGGAAAAGATGCTCACTAGGTGAAGATAAAGAATTTCTAATTTGTCATAATTAATTAATTTACATTTTATCGGCTCAATTGCTCTAAGGGATTTTCACTCTAGATAATCCATTTTCTTAGGTTTGGATCCGATCCACATACATGCATATAAATATATTGTAGTGAGACAACTAAACTCTTAAGGAACACTCTTTATCATTTGCATTTGCAATACAATAACAGATAGATTAGTGAGTATGATATATATTATATTGTAACCTATGTATAAATGCGTAAGCTAGATTGTAAGGACCTTTCTCTTGAATGTTTGTTTTCTATCCCTATATGTGATATTTATTTAGAAAGCTAATCTACTTTATTTGTTTCTTCATGTAAAAAGTCTTTAGCTATTAGTGATAAACATACACTGCTATGTTTTGTGAATGTAAAATGGAGAAACATGTTTATTAGCTTAATAAAAAATTGAAGAATTAGCTCTTTTAGCCCTTCAACACTTCAATCTTAGATTCGTCCCTGCATATGATTATACAAACAACTAAAGTAAATAGTGATCTCCAAAAAGAAGGGGGCAATTTTTCCTTTTCAAAAGATGATCTCTGCTTGGGATTTATTGCACTCATATTTTTTTAATGCTAATTTGTCCGAGAAATGAGAAAAAGCCCATTTAGCACCAAGGAAATTAATTAACCTTGGGGGTGTGTCTATAATTCTATATATTATATGTATATTTCTTTACCTGCGATTCTGTACTTTTTCCAAGTTTCAAATTCGATATGATATTTTGTCTCGATTGTTATTTATTAGCAATAGCATTCTTAGGTCTCAGCTGCAAAATTTTCATTCACCTTGATCCACCACCCAATAGAAAAGACATTCTTAACATCTTGATGGTAACTAGGATTCTTCGCTGGTCATCCACAATGTATACTTTTTTCCGTGGAGAAAGAGACAACTGAATTGAAAATATAAATACAAAAGAAATTGCTACGTTCAACTTAAGCTTTTTTTTTTTTTTAATGTTTTTCACACCAGCAGTAAGCACGCGAGAAGCACTTGTTAATTTATATATGTTTCCATTTCCGATCAAGATGTGTTATTTAAATATTTATACTATTCATTAAATAAAGAAAAACATATGTCAGAAAGCACAAAAATAAGAGAAGAAGTGCTTGATGATGCAGAGGTGGTAACAAACCTGAACAAAACAAAGTGCCTGGTAAATGTCTGCAGAACAAGAAAATGAGACAAGAACAGAGAACGTGTAGACAAGCCCAAGCCGGAAAAGGCAGGCACAGAACATCCTCTCTGCTACAGAACAAGCGCAACGCTCGATCTAACTGCATGCAGGGAGCACGATTCTCTCCTTTCTCTGGTCATGGGAGGTGAGAAGAGAAAACACCATATATTTATTAATTAACACATAAGTTTTACAGTCATTATTATTTTTTGTATTTTAAATGTAATAGCTGATTAGTCAATCAGTAAATTGAGTAAAGCAAATACTTTATATTACTCTAAAAGTACCTAAGAATTTATCTATGAGGAGCCTTCCCCACCTTGATATCAAACAACTATTATTTTTCCAATAATATAAAAATCCTCACGTTCATCATAAAATAAAGCATATATAATTTGGAGAAATGATTTTTGGACACCTCAGCAGGTGTAGACACCATCATGTTATGAGAAAAATAATGGAGAAAGAATAAGTTAAAAAAAAAAAAAAAAAGAGTTGGCCCTGTATGTTTGTGTATTGGTAGTTTGAGATATTGGAATGTACAAATAATTAGCATTATTGTATAATTTGAACACTAAATGTGTTTTTTTATCACTTGCCATAGATCTTCATTTTTGGTGTGTTTTAGGTGATGGTGATCTTTCTAACTTCTTAGTCATCCTATACGGGAGGAATATGAGAATATTTGTATAAAGGTATATCATTTGGTTCCTTTCTTTTCAATTAGCCCTTGTCATTTTTATGAATGTGTATTCATTCTTCTTTTTAAATTTTGAGTAAGGCTTAGAACCCACCTTATCAGTCTGGCAAAGGCATTGTAGTGAGGTCCCTAAGAAGCCCTCTATTAGGCATGGGTGGGGGATCAGAGAGTATTAGTTGAGGTTGAATCTCGCTACTGATCTTCTTAGATGTCTAACTCTTATTGTATGGGTTATCATGGTTATCAAAATCGCAACTTATAAAATCGTTCGAGTTTACGAGTTTAGATATCAAAATCGAGTTTACTTGCTCACAAACTCGTTTCTAGGTAAAACTCGGGTAGAGTTGGGTAAACTCTCTCAAACTCGTATAAAATCATGGATTTACCCACGAGTTTGAAAGTTTACCCGTCAAGCTCTTTAAAAACCAAAATGACGTTATTTTAAGGGACAAAACGATGCCATATTGACTTGCCCTCACCCAAAACGTGCCAAGGCTTCTTGCGGCCTTCTTTAACCTCATCTCCATCCTTGTTTTGGAACTCTCATTCTTCAATCAAGGGAACACACCATCGCACGCCCCTGTTCCCTATCACACGTAACCGCTCCTCATCGCACGTCATTGTCAGGTCAAGTTTGTGCCACTGTTTCCATTGCTATTTGTGTTGCTGTATGTCGTCTTTTGAGTCCTTTGCCATTGTTCCCCTGTTTACGTCTTTCCCATTGCCATTCATCGGAGTCACACATCCCACATCACCATTCATCGAAGTCACATCCTCGCATCCTCACCAGTTACCACTTTGGTGAAAGAAAATTAGGCTTCGTTTCAATTTGTTTGGGTTAAAAGTTTCGTTTCAATTTGTTTTATGGGTGTTACTCATTGATTAATTTTTGGTTAAGCATATATCTAAGCTCTAAAATCTAAACTAGAATGATATCAATTGTCAGCTTATTTTTCCTCTATGATATGCTTGTTTCCTATACATATTAAAGTTATGAAATTTTACGAGAAATAAAATTTAAAAGATATTTTATCGTATATATTTTAAAGTGAACCATATCAATACAAAAATAATATCAAATTATATAAAATATATTAATTGAACTGTAAAACCTTATAATTTATCATTGAACTGTAAAACCTTATAATTTATCATTGAACTATTATATATATATATATATATATAAGATTTATTTGACTTCGACCTGAGTCAAGCCAATCCAAAATATGACTTGAACCCAGCCAATGCATTGGGTCAAATTTTAAGATTTGAGTCCATCCTAACAAACTTTGGGTCCAGCTGGATTAGTAGGTCAAACCAGGTTTTGAACACCCCACGTTGCTACCTCTAGAAGAAATAAAAAAAGGCTCTTGGAAATAAATTTGAGACATTTGACATTGAGAATGCTCAAGGGTTTGAATTTTAAGACTTGAATTGAATTGTTGGATTTGTGTCTTATACTTTGATTTGATTGGACTTGGACATGAAATGCACTATTGAAACTTGTAATTTATCATTGTGTGTGCTTTATTATAGTGTTGTCGTGTACTAATACTTAATTTTGAAGTTGATGTAGTATTTGAATTTTATTTTATTAGTATGATATATTTTTAAATATTTTTTAAACATTAAGTAAAGTTTTATGAGTTTACAAATAAAGTTTACAGGAACTTTACAAATTTACTTAAACTCTTGAGTTTAATTTTCTTGTAAGTAGGAAACTGGTCCTTTTATATCATACACATATGAATAAAATCTGCCCTTTTTTATTTTTCTCTTGATTTATAGTTGATGATACAAAAATATTTGTTGAAATCAATTGAAATGTATTAAAATTTATGACCAGAATACCTCTAAATTTATTCATTAATCTGCTCTGTTGTATGAAAAAGGGCTTCGTAATTTTTTGACAAATAATACTGATTGAATACTTTTTTTTTCATTTTTCTCTTTCTTACTTTTTCCTCACATTAATTTTATTTCCAAAAAAATACTGTTTAATAAGTATGAAGAACTATCATACTAATGTTGACGAATGACGTGGCCTCTAATTTTACACATTCTCACCCTGCTTATTTTATTTTAGCATTATTCTCTCTTGTAGTGAATCAAATTGCACCTCGTTGATTTGCCACTGTTTTGTATTAAATTATTTCAAGCTAAATGGCATCGTTCTTTTAATCCTTTTCTTATTTTTAGGAACAACAACGTACTCATTCGTGTCACAAAATTTCGCACTAAAAAGGCATTACTTTGTTTGGAGTACAAAATACTCATTTTCTGTTGGTGATTATGTGAGTATACCTCAACTGGTGGCATCTGGATCCCGTAATTTTAGTTTGGAGGCATGTGATTATGTGACGAGGGTTGCATTCTCTACCCACATTCGCATCATAACTAAACCACACCTTTAAGCAAACGAATTATCAATTGTTGCACATCGAAAAAAGGTAGAAGAACTAAGTAAAAAAACAATTTATGACGGGCATGCAATGCAGGACATCCATTAACTGTTACCAAACCAAGAGACAGCTCATGCACAAACATGTCAGATATCACCACAAACAAAAAAAATAATCCATATTTTAGGCAATTTTTATATACTGGATACTTTTCTCTATGTTTCAGATAACAATAACAACATCCAGAGAAGAACAAAAGGAATAGCAGATTCCTTTAACCATTGAGAGGCCTTGGAAGCTAAAATAGTCTCTCTGATCAATGATCACCCTTTCTAATCTCTTTCTCTGTGGTCCCACATATACATACCATTTCGTCTCTACCGATTATGCAGAGGATTAGCTCCCGATGGCACACCCCTCTTGTCTTCTAGCTCTGCTTTGCTATTGCCAGAGAAGTTACAAGGGGAAGCATCATGCCTTGTGAAATTGAACAAACCAACGGCAATGCCAACAAAACCAGAATTGCAGAAGATCAGCAGAACCAGCAGCACAGAAAGAGCACCCATGTCACTTGTTTGCATAGCACAATATATAAACTAATTGCTGAGAAATGAGAACCAAGCAACCACACATATCACCCTTCACAAATCAAACTCTTGATACAGCCGGTGCCTTGCAAGGAAATAAAAGAAACTCTAAAGACTTGGGAAGGGCACCATACATACCTTATAGAACATGCTTAATTAGCTCATCTTAAGAAACTAACGAAACGTATGCTCCAAAAGATGGCCAGCATGAAATTTAACATGTTTAGGATACTCTATATATATTTTGAACTGATCAGAGGAAGGAATTAGCTAATTAAAGACGGGGTGGTATTTGCCTAGGTTGTGAACAAGAATGGCAAAAAGCGTAGGAGGGATTTTGTAAGTGTGGCTAACTTTGTCATTGGAGTCAAATGGTACTCGAGTGAAGGCTTCGGTCCTTAATGCCGATCGCCACTATCTTTATATGTATAGACTATAATGGTATTGATGGGCATCTTGGAAGTTCGCGGGCAGCCCTTTATGAGAAAAGCCCCTGCTGAATCACACGCCAAGGAGAGCTTTGTCCAGCATGACAAGAGTTTTGTTACTTTTTCATTTGTTTTCTTCTTCTTTTTGAAGAGAGGGCACCATGATGTCTTATAATATGATCACTCGCACCTGCTTTTGTATCCACTTTATTTTTCTACTTGTTTAATAGCAACATACAAACAATACCTCCCAAAAGAAAGTAACATATGCTTACAGTGTTTGTTGAATAGGTCCCTAAATCCCGTGTATTTGTTAATACTGTTAGTTATAGATAATTTAGAAAATATATTTAACTAATACACGGTTGTGTATAAAAAATTTCACAGTATCATTTAACCATATTTTGTTATTTCATTGAAAATATTTAACTCTTATAATATCATGCATATGATAATAATGCACGATTCATTAGTGGTATTAAAAATTTGCATACAGATAATATATTAAAAGTTAAGACAGAACTCTTAAAAATAATCATTAGCTATTGAATGCACAAAATTTAATAATTTTATTTCCTGTTTTATTGTTTTTATAATGGCACATGCTTGTTAGAGGGCTTTTTGTCTATCCTGAAACAACACCATCATAATTTTTGTCTGATCATGTTAGAGCCTCCTTTTATAGCCCGCAGGATGCATTTTATTTATTTATTTTATCTCTGGGTCATGGTAGGATGTAGAACTGAACCTCTGTACTCCTTTTTATTTTTTCGTTTTCCACATGTCTGCATTCCAGAACTTAAAAAAACATTTGTTATGTGCGTGACCACTGATAGCATAAGAGGCCCAAATTCAGGGTAGGGTAATGCTGGGCATAACCAAAGATAGAAGATGACAAAAACAAAATAAAATAAATAAACGTAAGACAGAAGGCCCTAGTCGTGATCCTCAATGAAGGGCTTGGTTCGCAGGATTCGACAGGGGCGCAGAACTTGGTGATTTTCCATGTTTTAGATCTATAGCTTCACATTGGACTATAATTTGTTCTATTGAGTTATGCCTTTTACCCTTTGATCCGAAATATAAAATTGCTTCAATATAGAAAACATGATTAACAAGGTACGAAGCTGGGCATGTGGGGTTCCAAAACCCAGAGGGAATAATCTATTGGGCCCAACGATGAATGTTTGCCAAGTACCACAATTTACAAATTGAGTGTTTGTTTACCCAACGAAAACAAAATACAGAAGAGACAAGGGAGTGGTCGTGTGATTTCTGATTAGGATCTGTCCAAATTAGATATAAGAGTTTTGGGCCAACCTCATGTGATGGTTTGGGCTGTGTTGGCTAGTGTTCAATTAAAATAATGAACAAATTGTTCCCACCAAGATGAAATGACAGATCACGTCCCACAGACTGCTAGCCATTACCACAAATTCACAAAGACGCCATATGGTCTGTCCTGTGAATGTAACGATGGAGCTTAACGCCGTGCAACATGGAAATTTATTCAGTAAGGCCCACGAATTGGTGATTCAAATTCAAGTTTAATTTTACGCTTTTTTTTTTCCCTTTCAAAAAACAAAATTGTATTTTTAAGGGAAAAGTTCCAACTTTACTTACCATCGGTCTGAGTATTCAACTTTCGAACAAAGCCAAGGGATAATACAATGGAAAATGATTGATGTAATTACAGTATCGATGCAATGTATTCGACACGCTTTTGAATGTCTTGATAAAAGGAAAATCAAAAAATTAAAATATATAAAAAAAACATGATTTGAATTGTTGATGCAAATTAAAAGAGTCAGGTTAATTTTACTCATATGAAGTCTTTGTTAAATGTCAGTGGACAAAACTCATGGAGATGTGTTTGGAGAAGGAGACAGACAAAAAAAAAAAATCAAAATTATCTCCATTCTAAAATAATTTGAGCCTAATTTCTGTTTCTCGAAAAAAGAGTGACCCCAGAGACATGTCTTTGAGACACTGGAAACAAGTTTCTGATACATAAATTTAAATTTTATCTTAAAAAATATCCTTTTAAACATTTTATATTTTATTTTTACTTTTTTTTCTCACTTTTCAAATTCTCATCAAATTATATAATATTTTTTTTCATTTTTCATTAATCATTATGTCTTATATATCATTACCACACACATTTTTATCTCTATTTCCAATATCATCCCCATCTCTACTGCTTCATTGTTTTTGTCCTTTTTATCTCATAACAGGTATCAAACATGGCCATGGGGTGTGAAATATCATACAAATTCATAACTAATTTAATATTAGATAGGGTGCTTACCTTATTTGTTAGTAGGCTTCCCTTTTCATTGGGCCAACAACTAATAAAAAAAAACCAAAAAAAAAACAAAAGAAAGGAAAAACGCCAAGTGTAGCGTAAAAAGAAAGTAACAGAAAAAACGAGAAACAGAGGCGAGCGTGGGAGAACCGCGGAGAGAGGAAGAAAAAGGAAAAGGAGAGTGCAGTGGGTCCATCATTAGAAGGGATAAACATGCTCTGTCTATCATAAAAATTTAGTATATTATTTCGAATGTTAACCTTGATAATTTGATATAATATGTTAATTCTTATTGCTTTCTCTAGTGGTTATTTATAATACTCATATTATGAAGCTATATGATTGTGTTCTACTCATTGGGTAAGTATTATATTGATTGTTGAGATTTTCTAGTACTACTTAAAAAATTGATTGTATTCTCATTGATCATAGGTGAAGTTTTTACTGGATTAGGTTCTATAGATTTTTTACCCTTTTAATTAGGAGTTTTTTCACATTAAAAATTACGTTATCCCTTGTTTTATTTTTCTATTAAATTATTATATTGTCTAGTGTATTTTTTGTTCTACCTCTTTAACTGCACAGGAGTGAGGAAATATTTTTTATTTTCATTGTTGATAACAAGTTTATTCCTAAACTTTCCCAATACTATTTAAATATGGTTCACATTTCTTCCAATAGTGGATAAGGTACAAGTTGAAATGATATTTCAATAGGGTCCATATCCTATCTCATTCTGGATGAACTCTGAGTTAGTATGACATCTCATAATCCACGGGTATAAATTTTTTTATTTTCCGGCTAAAAAGTGGTCAAACAATGAGATGGTGCATTGTGTACATACATCAGAGGGCAGTCATATGCAACATACTGACACAATTATATATGTTTTGGAATAAATTCTTGCATTTGTACTCGAAAATATCGACATATTAATTAGTAAAATAATAGCATAATTCTTTTGAAAAATATCAACCATATTAATTTATTTAGAGATTAATTTATCTGCCACTGATATTTTCAGCAACAAAAATAGGAATTATTCTATCTTTTTGTCTTCAATTGTTTTCTTCCGAGAGTTTGGGCCACACAGGCTACGAGAAAGAAACCTAGCTGTCTGCTTAAAAATCAGAATTCCAGAATAAGCATCATATCAGGGTGAGGGGAGAATAGTCGATAATATTCTTTATTGTTATTTTCTTGGCCAGGAAATAAAAATCAGTACAATGAGATGGTATTGATATAGTATCGTATTATTTATTGTTTTGGTGTGACACGCTACTGCTGCATTCCCTCAAGTTTTCAAGATTGAGACTTGAGAGAGTCCCGCGTGGCCTTTTTCTTCTTAAGTCATTTCTACTTCTTGTTTTCAACTCCAAGCTGCAGGGGCCGCGCGCGCAATTATGTATACTATACATTGATAGAATCGAATGCCTAATCTTCTAGTTCAAAAAGTACTGCAATGCATGTGTATGGCATGGTAACTAAGCAATGCATGTGTATGGCATGGAAATTACACAAAATAAGTTGGAATCTCATGCACAGAAATACTGAATTGTCCGCATAAGTATTGGAAAAATTTGTGTTGAAATCATCTCTCGCATAAGTATAGAAAAGACCAACCAAAGTCTTTAATGATATATTTTGTGATAATTGATAAATAAGTCGGCTGATGTCAGGCAACGTATTCAAAAAATATGTGAGACCTGTTTAATGGTCTCCCAATCCAAACATAGCAAATATGTCAAATAACAACACAGCTGCTGTGTTGATATTTTGCACAAATTCAAACATGATAGTAACAAAGGTATTTGATGTGTTTGGGGCGCGTATGTTGAATTTCATGATAATCAAAGAATATAGAGCAATAATTGCAAGAATAATGAAATAGAAATTTTACGAATGATGAAAAAGGATGAGGTAATACAAGTGTAATGCATCCTTATATAGATTAAGGAATATAAAAGCTACTAACTAATGATATCTAACAAATTAAATCAACTCTCATTAATTTCTAGTATCAACCAAATAGCCCTCTACAAGCTAGAGCATGCGTACTTTAGTATTTTTAGCTTGAGATAAAAGTACAATGCAACTAAACTATGAGAAAAAAAAAATACAATGTAATCAAATGAAATATGAATGAAAAAAAAAATTTGTGAGCAATGGTGGCATAGTGCCTAGTTTTAACTGAACGTCTCTACAGCACTTGTTGCAAAACAAACTCCAATGTATCAAGCAATGGCAATGGTGTCTTTGTAATACGTCAAGCATAAATACCTTAAAGGGACCTTGAGTGGCCTTTAGCGTTGCCCTTAGGACCATGTTCTAGATTCCTTATATGTTAGGTGAAAATTGGAACGTTAGTTTTAAGATAAAGCTTTGTTATTATGCTATTAACATGACCTCTTTTTAGCATTTTGCAATTATTTGAAGCTAGAGATGTTTGAGACGTGATTTTTATGCCATTAGAAAGCTAATTCAATTCTTTGTAAGTACTATTTCTAGCTTTGAGGCCAAATTCCAATCACGTTGAGAGTTACAAAGTACACTCGCCATGGCGAGCCAGCTCGAACCAAGTGACCCTTTTCTGGGTGCACACTTTTGTAGGTATAAAAAGTACACGAGAAGGGAGGTTGAATTATACTTTACTATTTTTTCTTGATTTGAAACATTTAACAAAATACTATAAAGCATTTAGCTTGAAGAGCATCGGAAACAAAGTTAGATGTTTCGGAAAATAGATTTCTGAAGTATGACACTAATAAACAACCAGATAAAAAAGTTTTCAGTATATATGAAATAATAAAGCAGAGCAGAAAAAATAAAAGAGATTAAGGAGAAGAAGATTATGACACAAATATTTTTATACTGGTTTGACCAAACCTATCTACATCTAGTACTCAACACATGTTACGATTCACTAAACATCTTTCTCAACCTAAGAAAGAAAACCAAATACTTTTTACAGTAACTTTTCCAAACTCTAACCAATAAACAGTTGACAATCCTTACTGTCACAATCTAAGTAGTTCTTCCCAACCTCTCCAAGTTGAATCGTGACTAGTAAACAACCTCTACAGTCACGTTACAAGTAGTTCTTCCCAACCTCTCCAAACTGAACCGTGATGAGTAGAACGCCTCTATCATCATGTTGTAAGTAGTTCTTCCCAGCCTCTCTAAGCTTAACCGTAATGAGTAAAACGCCTCTATCATCACGTTGTAAGTAATTTTACCTTAGCCTCTCTAAGCTATGTCTCACTAATCACTACTAAATCAAAGATACAGAGGTTTTGTGTTTTAGTTCCCACTCAAACTAACTTACACTCAAGTTTCCTTACAAATATATAATAAATAGTCCTGGGATAACTTGAGTGATTTATTTCTAATATCTCTTCGAAGGAAGAGTATACAAGATGTTTAGAAACTAGAAAGAAGATTTTTACACTTCAAGGAAACTTTTTACATGATATGATGAACCTTACTAGAAGTGTAGAGGAAATTTTCTAGAGTTTTGACTTTTATGTTTTCAATCCTTTCATCAGCTTTTGAGCACAACATCTCCATTTATAGCGGTCTACTTTTATGACCATTGCCTTTGATCAATTCTCCAAGTGACATGTGTAGATCATCCATTTGTGTCTTGGAAAAGCAGTCTAGAAGTGTAGGTTGACAGTCTGTCACATCGGTTGCAGAAGTCGTTGTATAGTTAAGGTTTTTTATGTTCCTTCAGAATCTACCTTTTTACTTTCTGATCATGATTTTTGAACTCCTCCTTTTAAAAGCTAGGATGGTTGACCAAATAAACAGAATAGATCACATATCAGTTTTGAAACTAAGTTTGACTTGAGATTTGAAATTTGAAATTCAAATTTCTCCCATTTCCTATAATGTTCAATGCTCCACAATGAAGTGAGCATTTTGTCATGCACTATCAGTTCCTTAATGATTTTTTGGTTTTCTGATATTCAATATGGGCTTAATGATGATGAAAGAATTATGATTATGATGATTGAAGACTGTGTAACACGTTGTACTCAGATTTTGTATGATATATTTATTCTTAGCATACTTTCTGATGTCTCATGCTACTTTCTGAAGAATCGTACCTTGATTTCTTGTTCTTGATTTGATTTACTTCAATCTTTGATGCATGTAATTGTACTTTTCATGATATAATGTTTACTTTTATTAAGTTCAGTCTCTTAACACGAGATAAAACATGTTTGCACTTGTAAAGTAAAATTATTATTGCTTAAGTTCGTGTTATGCATTTCGAAAATACCTGGTATACTTAGTCAAGAAATTCAAGGTAGCCATTAGTCATTCTTTAAAATATTTTCTTTAAATTAGTTTTGTTGTAATTCAAATCATACTTTCTGAAGGGTTTTGGAGCTTATACAATGTTAGAAAGTCATAGAAATGCATTTTTATGCATTTTAATACCTCCCCACTATAAATAGACATGTTATAACACCCATAAACACTTTTGATGAACTCTAACTGTCCTCAAGAGCTCTCTTAGCTCTGCGCACAAATTTCCAAGCATCCATAAGTGATTTTAAGCTATTCCAATTGATTTCCACCGATTGAATTTGGTAAGTATGCTTTTCTCGTTTCTAACCCCATTTTTAAGTTTAGTAGTTGTTAGGGCTCTCGTGGTTTAGTTTTCTCTTCTCCAACATTTCCTAATCAAGTCTAATAGTATTATAATGATTATTTGAAAGTTAGAAACACTGTTCCAAGTTCTTAGGCTCATGTAGGCAATGATCAGGTACTCTCGACAACACATAGTGAGTTGGTAGTTGCTCATTATTTTAGCCATTAAAAGTATTTTATAAAATGATTATTATTATTATTATTATCATGAAAATTATATTTTGAAAAACTCATGGGACCATTGTTTGTACATGGTTGTCAAAAAGTGTCTTTAGTTAAAGTAATATTATATTTTACAAATATATGATTTCATCTGGCATGGTATGAATCTTTTTATCAAAGAACAAGTTGACAGTTATCATGGTTTGACAATTAAAAGTATTATTTAATTTTTAAATACAAATAGATGGCAAGACATCATAGGGCAACTTGTACAAATTTCATAAAATATTATTATTATTATTATTATTATTATTATTATTATTATTATTATTATCTATTTAGCTTAATATCTAGTGAGTTACAAAAAAAAGACAGTTAAGAAGATAAAACAGTTTGTAACTACTTAATAGCTACCATATGAATAACAGTTAGAATAGTAAGAACAGTTTTAATAATGTGTAAATTTTAATTATAAATAGAGCACAGCCTAATATTAGAACTTAGTTAAATAACTAGCAAAGTGCTTAGTTAAAATGAAGTATTATTAATATTTAGCACAATAAAATTCAGCCAGTTGACAGAAATTAGTTAACAGTTAATTAAGCTAAACAAATAGATTACCACATACTTATTATTTATTATATGATGAGTAATATTTGGAATAATAAGAATGGTCTAAGTAATAGTTAAAATTTTAATTAATAAGTATTCATAATAGAACTTAGTCTAGCATCATAATTTAGCTAGATAGTTAGTGTAGTCTCCTAATTAAATAATTAACTAATTAGGTTTTATTATCAAATAACATGATAGGACTTAGTTAATTAATAGAAATTAACTAATAACTATTGTAATTTTTATGATCAAGTTATAAATTTATTATTGAGGTACAAGAAGTGTTCAATATAGCAAGATTGGTTTCAATCTTATGGGTATTATTTAATTATTACCAGTCTCTAGGATTAATTCATTTATATAGTATAAGAGAACCCAAACTTTTAGCATTAATAAAATAGATAAATAATATAATTAAAATTTCACTATTAAATCACTATTATTATTATTATTATTATTATTATTAGTACTACTAATGGATTAGTAGACAAAATAGCACAAACAGTTTCTATGACATAATATTTAATATTTAAATTGTTATAACATAATCAACAAACAAGATATGAAGAATAAGATATAGTGTTTTGATTTTATTGTCTATTCAATTGAATTATGTACTGTTGACATTAGTCTGAGTAGAGTTGATGTATAAATATCATCGGTTTATGCTATTAATTTATTTACTAAGCATTTTAAGAACCAGCCTCTAGGCAAATAATAATTAGACATGTATTGCAGTTGCAAGTGAGTTATTATTTTACTTCTTAGCATGCGAAAAATAGAGAGAGCCTTAGAAATAAATTTTCTTATTGCTTGATTTTATTCTTTATTCAGTTAAGTTATTTACAAAGAGTTTTGCTAAACCAGAGTTACAATTTATGTTTAGAAATTTGTTAACCTTGGTATACCTAGCTATCAATGAGGTGATGTACCAAGCAACTACGAAAGCAGTCTTGTAAGGTGATAATAGCCTTGGTATACCTAGCTGCCAAGGAGGCGGTATACCATGCAACCACGGAGGCAATCTTATAAGTTTCTAACCTTGGCATACCTAGCTACCATGGAGGTGGTATGCCAAGCGGCCATAGAGGCAGGCTTTTATGATTCAGATATACCAAAGAGTATGGTCCCTATGGGGACAATCCTATAAAAATATGTTCATGATGTAAACTGAATGCTTATTGAATACAATTCAATTTTCTACTCATTTCCTTAAATTAGATTTTGTTTAGTTAAGACAAGAATTAGAATTGCATGTATGTAAATATTATTATTATATAATTACTTGCATGTCTATGTTGAATGTATTAATATTATGTAGTTCCTTGTTGTCCCATATGAACTGTGGATAGCTATTTGCTTATTGAGTTTTGATAAACTCACTTCCCATTTTCCTCCCTTTATAGTTATAGTTGCAGATATAATTATTGTTTAGATTCGATTTTGAAAACATTGTAGTTGTTCTAGTGGTGAGCTTCATTTTGGAGTGAAGTTTATATCAGGATTATGGTAGAATATAGTGCTTCAGTAGTGTGCAGGCAAGGTCCTCAGATATCATTCAGCATACATGATTTTTTTAAAGTGGTATTATTTTGTCATAATGTTGATGTTTTATGTAGTTTCTTCTAAGAGCATAGTTTAAGATTGTCTATTTGAGTTATGGATTTTAGACGATTTGGAAGAATTAAATATTTTATGTATTTTATGAATAAAGTTTTCAAGAAGTTTTGATAAACTTGTTTATTTTTATGATTTATTATGAGCATTATTACCAATAACTTACTACGCATTATTGCATGAAATTAATTCCAAAAGATTTCCATATTAACAGACAATATCTTTTATGTGACGGTCATGATTTTTGGGTCGTGAGAGCCTAGTCCCAACTCAATGTCTCCACGGCACTCATTATAGAAGAAATATCAAATTGTCATCCCAAAATGGGAATATCATTAAGAGCTTAACCACAAAGCAGAAGTTAATCAGTATTCAAACTTAACCACTTGACATAAGTAATCACAAAAAAGAGATTATATTCATGTAAGTTTCAATGAAAGGTTAATGCCATAGGATGATACAAGAGGTAAAAACCATAGGGTTGTCTGAAGAAATCCCAATTTAGGGAACAATAATCTTCAATGCATAACTATGCTAGCTTTTTGTAGAAACTCTAATAGCTAACATGTAATATCCCAAATTTTAATTGAAAGAGTTAGATTATTTTTCGGGCTAAAAGGTGTCAGTTAATGTTATTTATCACTCTGGGTCCTGAAATTTTTCTAAGTCTGGACCTTACATGCCCTTGGAGGGCCATATAATAGAGTCATATTCTTGGGACCAAAAGTCCCGGTAAATATTCCTTAGAGAAAACTGAGTTAAAAAGTGATTTTTAAAGAATTTTTCGAAATCTTTAAACGCCCCATTTCTAACATCTAAGTTTACAAAACCGTGAAAATTTTCGGATTTGAACTAAAACCCAAAATTTAGATATTGATTTGTCTGGATTTTGATTTTTTAAACATTTTATTTAAATCCAAATAGGGGGTATTCCCTTATTTACATTTATGTTTAAAAATTAATAGGAAATAGAAATTAAAAGGAAATAAACGATTTAACTTTAATTAAGAAATATAATAAGTGAGTTTTAGAAAGTGGGAGACTATAGAGACCATCCTGTGGAGTAAGAGACCATCCTGCATGGCCAACTAAAGTATGCAGACCATTTTTATGCTCTCTGGTGAACGCTGCAGCACTCAACAGAATAGTAAGGGGGTGCGCAATATGCTCTCGGGTGAGCGCCGCAGCACTCTTTTACAGCGCTCGACAGATGACTTAAAAACCCCTGTTCGAGGTCCAGAACCTTCAAAAGCATCAAAACACACCCTCCACCTCCTCCTTTGCAAAGAGACGCGATTCTTCCCCCTACACCTCATTTCTTCATCATTTCTTCATCATTTCATCATCTAAACTCCACTTTTCTTCCTTCTAAGGATCTAAGGTATGCTATTATCTTGATTTCTCTCTCTATTCCCCATTCCTTCTTTGTTATTGGGGGGATTATTTATGCTTCTCAAGGAGAGAAGTCTTCTAGTATATTAGAGATGGTTTCTTAGATATTTAGAGGATTTAGAGGTTAATTTAGAGTTCTATTGCCTCTATATCAGATATTACTGTCAGTTCTGCTTCTAAGAGTCCTGTTGATGTTGTATCTGTGCATCTTACCCCTCCAGGTGAGTGGGTTCACACTTGTTATCTCTATGTTCTGCATTAAAGTTATTTTCATAAAGATATCATGTATTATTTGATTTTAGAGATTTCTGCAAAGAGGATTGAAGTTTACTGTTGATTTATATGTTTTAGGATAGCTGATTTTAGAGCATGAAACCTGTTTTTGAGAAAACTCATAGGACCATGTTTGTTGAATTGATTTTAAATGTATTTGATGATATTGGTGATTATGGAAAGCTTTTATGAATGTTTAATACTTGAAAATGGTATTTAGAGAAGAGAATGGAATTGAGATTGTGACCATAGCTATTTTGAAATATGATATTGAGAGTTTTAGTATGAAAACTTGATGGTTTGAATTATATTTTAGAGAATAAACCAAAACAGTTTTAGAGCTTGAATCGTTATGAGATTCAAAACAGTTGACGGCTACATATTCTGTGAGCTGTTAAAATCACAAATGTCTGCAGAGGGTGATCCCTTGGGCATGATTTCATAGCCACAGTTATGCTAAGGTTAGACTATTAGAATCAGATACATTCAGAGCTCACAGAGAGTTAAATGTTTTAAAGGTTCTTACATTTAATTGTTTATCTAGTTTAGGCAATAGCTATAAAGAAACAGACAGCAAATTAACGGTTGAATGATCGTTAACCTTGGTACCAAGTTGCGTAAGGGCAATCTCATAGAGCAGACCAGAGAATGGAACCTAGTTAGGTATCCAACTTCGATTCTATAGGAACCATAGAGCAGAGAAACATTTATATCATAACTGATATGTATAATTACAGAGCAAAGACTACTGTTTCTCTAGGAGCTACTATATTGTGTTATTTGTATGATTTTGGTCGTTAAAATAAATTTAGAGAAATTGTTTTAAGTGATAGCCTGATGATTATGAAGGTTGTTTTTAGAAATATATGTATACTTGGTTATGTGAGATCTTTTCTTATATTATTAATGTTATTATGACTTTTGTGCATTGTTTTCTTGACGTCCCATGAAACAAGGTTTCAAGTAGAAATTCACTCACTGAGTTTTGGTTACAAAACTCACCCCTCTGCCTTTCTCTTTATTACAGGTATTATAGATGTTGTTATTTTGGCCATCCGTGAAGCAGCACTAGAGTATAGTCGGTAAGCTTCACTTGAGTGAGGCCTTCCTATTTTGTTAGAGTGCTTCAGTACATTGCAGACAGGGTTCCAGACCTAGAGCATATTTTATTTTTGCATTTGGCATAATACAATTATATTTTGATTTGTATATAATGATCTGGACATTTGACAAAGTGTATTTTGATTATATGTATAATTCATTCATGATTTTGAAATCCAAAAGGTTAATACAAAGTTTTAAATATAATGACTTTGTCCCAGAGAACAGATGATTGTTATGTAAAAAAAGAGAAAATTTTTATTTTTTATGGATAATAAAGCAGAGTATGCATGCAAAATTAGTAAACAGGTCATGAGGCTTGCGTGAGAATGAGATTTCTCACGTGCCGATCACGTACCTAAATCGGGTCATGACATAACAACTAAGAATTAATAACCAAACCAAGTTGAAAAGAAAACTCACATATCCAACTTGTTTTTGATTATGACTAACCATTATAGCAAATCACAAAGCTAAAAGATGATGAAAAATTATCAATCTTCAAACTGACACAAACCCAATCCAAATAACAAAAAACAATTGCAACATTTTCCAGCCATATACAAGTCGAAGGCAACACTCAACAACAAGAAAATGAATCAAAAACACATGCAAACATTGAACACAAAATGAGGAATCATTGGTAAACTTAACCAATATTGAACATGAAGCTAAAATCAGATAAAATTCAAACCTTACTTTCCAAACCAAGGGTTAGATGTTACCTAATCTTGGACCAAAATCACCAATCTGAATTAGAAAAAGAATAGCATAAAGAACAAATCAAAGATAAATGGAATCATGAACCACTATGCTAAAGGCGAAGACCAAAAAGAGAAGCACACCGGTGAAGAAAGAACTGGCTCATAAAGCAGAGACCACTAGCAAAAAATTAGATCTTATCGTAAAACTCATATTCATCGCATACCATACTAGAGAATGTCACAGAGAAGGCGAACATAAATCCGTCACAAACCACGATTAGAGAAACCATAGTACTGACCATTGCGAACGGAGAAACGACGTCAGAAACAGGAACGGAAAAGCACCGGTGACGAATAGATGTAGCGGTCGAAACTTGAGCCAGAAAATGGAGAAGATGAAGACAGGTCTTGAATCTTGTTGCTAGAACCAACTTCAAAAAGTATTCCAAAGATCCCAAATGCAGATCACGATGTTGGTAATTGTGATTTCCCCAAGCAAAAAATCTTCTTGAATTTTCAAAATAGATGAACAAATAAGAAATAAATGTTTGTTTTAAGTTGTGGAAGAATGGATCTAGGATGAAGTAGAAGATTTGATATGAGGAAAATATTTGGAAATTTAGGGTTTGATTGTGTTTGGAAAGAAAGAAAAAGTGAGAAAGTGCGAGAACATTAAAGAAAGTAAAGTAAAGTAAAATAAAGTGAGTTCAACAAGAGCTCAACATAGCAGCAGAAGAGAAGATTCAATTTGGATGGTAAGGCTCTGATACAACGATGAATTTCATGGTGATCAAAGAACAGAGAGCAATAATTGAAAGAATGATGAAATGGAAATTTTACTACTCATGATGGAAAAGGATGAGGTAATATAAGGATAATGCATCCTTATATAGATTAAGGAGGATAATGAGCTACCAACTAATACTAAAAAACTAAACCAACTCTAATTGGTTTCTAATATCAACCATATACTATAATACTTTCCCACCCTAAATTTCATGTTAAAAAAAAAAGGGTATTTGATATCTTTGGTTCATCTTTTTGTTATTATGAGTAACACTTGATGTTATCCTTTGCTTGTCAAAGCGCTTTTACTTATCGAAAAAAAAAAATCTACTATTCTATTTGATTACATTATAATGTTAGATGCACTTTTATTTTCCATTATGAGTTTTAATATTCATTTATATAACATCATAAAACTAAATTGCAAATTCTTTATTTTTCCCTTTAAGTATACTGCTGCTTTGAGTCAATGGCAGTAGGCATGAAATTCTAGAAGGCAAGCTCCCTAAAAGTCATAATGAGAGGCAGGTCGAGGGAAACATGTGCCAAAAGAGAAAACTTTTTTTCTTGACTATCAAGAAAATTCTTAGAAATTTGTGATATATGTAATATTATGTTTGTTCACACTTTATTTTAAGAAAAAAATATCTTTTATGAGAACAAATAACTTCGTAAATTTTTGTGGAATGTTTAAATAAAATTATAAAACAATCAATTTTTTCACAAGCAAGTAGGAGTTACTTACGAAAAATTTAATTTTTTTTAAAAAAAATCACCTCTAAGTACAATCTTAAAATTACTTTTTTAAAAAGTTTGTCCAAACAGAGTCAATTTCTCATGCAATTTTGTTAGTATGTACGTCGATTTACATCAATAATCGTTGTCGTACGTGAATTCAAGAAAACTCCACGCATGCTGAGTACTAATTCAATTTGTATTTTGTGAAGCATTGTATTATATTTATATCCTCTTGATTAAGATGATGATTGAGCTGACTGTTTTAAAACGGTACTTAATATATATACATGAAATGATCATGAGGCCACACGCACAGTTGCTGTCCATCATTGACAAAGTGATGATAATTAATTATGAGATCGCTTAATAATTGATGGGCAGTTCCAATCCATCAAATAATTTACAATGGAATTCCGTTTACAGGCCGACAAAGTAGCTAACTGAGGACAAATATCTTTGGTTTAGCGCGGGACTTAGTAAGGGCATTACGTGTGCGTACACGTAGTAAGCAAACAAAATCTACATAAAATCATTCCATCAAAGAGGTGAACTGTATAAACATCAAAGACTTTTAGCAAAGCTGCTTTGATTCTGCGCCCACGCATGAATTTTATCCTTTTTGTAGCTCTTTTTAAAGTTCCAAAATAGGGTCTTTTTTTTAGATATGGTTTTTGAGTTGTGTATTTACATCAATATGGTGTTTTG
Organism: Dalbergia cultrata; assembly: GCA_031216105.1. Classification (NCBI taxonomy): domain Eukaryota; kingdom Viridiplantae; phylum Streptophyta; class Magnoliopsida; order Fabales; family Fabaceae; genus Dalbergia; species Dalbergia cultrata. Next base: position 8,443,831 of record CM062344.1, on the reverse strand, counting down.
AAGAAATTTTTCACAATATGGTGTTTTCAGTATAGAATCCGCCAAAGGCGGATTCAACACTGAATCCGCCAAACGCGGGTTCAATAAAAAAATATTTGTGCACTGAATTCTCATTGAATTCAGCGTAAAAAATATTATTTTATTGAATCCGCCATTGGCGGATTCAATAAAATAATATTAAAATAAAATTACGCCATCAAAATCAGACTCAGAATCCATCAAAATAATAATTTTTTATTGAATCATAAATGGAATTCTAAAACACCATATACAAGTAAATTTACTCATTTTATCATATTAGTGTAAATCACCTATACAAACACCATATATAAATTATTTTTCCTCCAAAATACATATACTTGGTATTATATACCATAAGCCCGTTTCCTTTCCATTTTTCTTTCCTTCTATCTGACAAAGATAGCCCCTTCATCACGCGAAGATTAAGCAAGAGAAATAAAAGACCTAGGACTACCATTGGTCATGCGCACACACACACACACACATATGTCCAAGGACAAGATGATTCAAATAGCGAATTAAATAGTAAAAGTTGTAGACTAGAAAATTAATTCTTTAGATTTTATACGCAGTTTTCACACTATTATTGGGTCGTCGATCAGCATTACCATAAATTTATAAAATTATGCCTATATGATATATGATATATGTAAGTTGAAGTTCAACGAGGGCGTTGAAGGGGGGCCTCATGTCATGATGATGGCGACGGGTTAAAAATGGTGATGAAAGTGATGATGAGGAGGCAGATTAGCAGTTTCCAGGAAAGTGTCCTCTTTTCCCGGAAAGTCCCTCTCATGACATTTATTGGTCCACAGCATCATGAGTGATGTGTGGAATTCAATAAATTATTATATATTATTATCCTCAATGAGATGTATGCATTTATATATTCAATTATTTTTGTTTTAGTATATGTGGGAGTACTAAAATAATAGTTGGGTGTTAGGAAGGTCTGGCTCAGCATTGAATGCTCTAGTCTGGTGTCCACTCCAATCATGATGGTGTGGGTGGAACGTATGATGTGGCGTATGAGAAATAATGAGAGGGGGCCGAGAGATCTACACCGTTGATTGTGATCCATACGGGAACCTGAGATGACTTGTGAGGCGGAATATGAGGGCCTTTTTGGGTCCAGGTTCATGGCAAATTAACCAAAAAGAAGGGGAAGAAGACCTTAGCTAAGTAAAATCTCGTGTTTGAGATTTTGAGAGAGTGACCCATTCCCATTGGGCCATCACGTGGGGGCGTGACCCACCAGTCCCCTTAAAGGCAAAGCATCTCACGAGACGGCACCACATGCACACATAATATAATGAATAATGAGATAATCAACTCCCTATCTCATCAGATCTCTCATTTCAAAGTGAACCAGCCACTCCTTCCTTTCTAGACAAGTTCCCCTCTCTCTCTCTCTCTCTCCCCCCACACCGTATCTCTCTCTCATTCAATCCCTCTTTAAGCAACTGATTCTCAGACAGAAACACGTGAGCTAACTTCCCTACACACCTTGGGCAGTTGGACCTTTCCCTAACTTAATCATAACCTCCAATCCAACTCAAATATTTATAATCAGCATTCATGATTTTACATATATATTAAATAGTAATAAATAATGAGTCCTCGTATTTGGATACTATAACATTGAGTTCCAATCTATTTATTGGGATTTTTTTTTTGGGGTCAGATATTGGGATCCATATGTAAATAAGTAGAAAAGTCTCTCGTACATAATTAAGGAACTAAGTGATAGCGATGGTAAATAATAATCTCTAGCAATTGATTAATGCTAAGAACATATATATATATCCAAATAATATTTTCTCATATAATATATATTATATGCATTAGTATAAATTGCATTAAAAATATGTAATAGTGTAAATTATTAAATAGATGTTGAAATTTATCTAATAATTTAATTTATATAAAATATATGAATGAAAAATTTAGAAATATCATCGTTCATCTCCCTCATCATTTTATAGCATCTGTTTTCTTCGTTGTTTTACTTTTCTATCATTAATTACTTTGTCCCTTTGACTGCGGTTTATTTCCGCCCGGTTAGGTTAAGACTTAATATATCGACTCACACTAATTAATTCAATTGACTAATTCTAAATAAATCATAGCAATAGACTTTATTTTTAAATTGTGGGTGGAACACTGTTATTTTATGCTTTAACTCAACCACGGTAAACTAGTATTAAGCCAGTTGAAAAGAAAATTCGAAAAATCATAATTATTTTAAGAGAACTGAGCTTTGGTTTCTCATTACATATGTAATATAAGAGAAATACTTAGGGGTAACGAGAGCAAGATAAAATACTTATTCTTTGATTCATTTATTAATTGACATATAAGTTTTATAAATTATTATTGTCTTATACTTCATCTATATTTTTAATACAATAAATAATTTGTACATCAATAAATAGAGCACAATAAATATTTTATCTAAGTCCAAAAGCACCTTAAGAATTTTTAATAATATAAACGCCTTTAGATAAACTACGCACCAGTTGTCCAGTTCATCGGTAAGGTATATAGGAAGGAAGTTATGGGTATATTTCTCATTTTGCTTTGTCCCGTTTTGTTAAAAAGGTAACAATAGAAGAATAATAAAATTATATAATAAATACATATTATACATTTTATTATTATTAGATATAATAAGGGAGTGAATGAGTAAGAATTACTCATCACATCTAATAATAATAAAATATTTAATGTACATTTATTATATAATTTTATTTTTTCGCAGACATTTTTTTCTCTGTTAAAACTAGATATTGTAGGACATGAAACCTTATATATATTTATTTAATTTGACTCATGCAGAAAATTATTTTAACCGGTCTGTTAAGAATTGCTTAATGAAGTATAAAGACCGGCCTCTTAGCTTGCAGAATTAGGAAAAAGAAATGTATGTTAATAACTTGCAGCCTTGGAACAGATGAGGAAATCAGATTTAGCCCCGTCAATCCGCCAAGCACCTTTTTTCTTTTTCGGTGAAAGTGGGAGAAAAAACAGCTATTCACAACATTAGCATGTGTATATCTATACATACTGACATACATACACGTAGGCCAAAAGAATTTCAAGAATGAACCCAAAAAAAAAGGGAAAAAAACGCTTCATAGATCGAAGTCTTCTATAATGATTTATAAACATACAATAAAGGAAAAGCAAAAGCAAAAAAGTAATCTTAATCAGCAGTTACTATTTTTGATCGACCGTATTAGTTAATTACATCGTTTCCCTAGCTAGCTAGACGTATCCCTCAACCAAAAAAAATACAATGGTTGAGAGGAATACTCAATTTTTTTTTCTTTCCGTTTTTGTCGTCGAACCTCTTCGTTATCCCTGACCTGATGAAAATTAATTAAGTGAAAACCTAATTAACTGGAATTGGTCATCAACATGCTGCGGAAGGATTGGTGAAGGGATTATAGAAGTGAGGCTTTGGAGCGATGGAGAAGGGGGTCTTATTGGGAGCGGTATCGTTGAGCCTCTCGCAAGAAGGGCACATGGTGAGTGTGGCGGCAGGCAGAGGCATGTACAAGGGCTGCGCCAGCTTCAGTGCCTTCAGCTCCTGCAGCTCCTTCTTTAGCCTCCTGTTCTCGTCCGTCAACGTCTCGCAGCACTTCTTTAGGAACTCGCAGTCCACCTCCGTCTGCTTCAGCTTTGTTCTGTAACCGCACAAACCAAAAATCTTAATGATTAATCACCTATATATAGCATGGCACACAACTTAATTATGTATCATGCCACTGCGTGCCACACGTACGTATATCATTTAACTTGATAATTATACTTAAAAATTTTTTGTGTATATCATATATATATAGACGCCATAGGCATACCCTTAATTAATCTGTAGATATATATAAGTTTTTTGGACTCTTGGTGCTGTACGGAATATAGAGAGCTAATGATTTTACTTTTATCAGAAGATTACATACCTAGCTCTCCGATTCTGGAACCACACTTCAACTTGTCGAGCCCGTAGATTTAACTGCCTGGCCAAAGCTTCCTTCTGTTTCTGTGAGTCAAATCCAAGAAAAGAATATTTATATTAACATATAGTTGTTAATTAATATAAGCTGTATAGGGAGAGAGGAGAGAGATCAATTCAATATAATTATTACAGGATTGAGAGTGCTGTGTTGTTTGAAGCTCTCCTCTAGCAGCGCAGATTGCTCTTTGGTAAGCCTGAGCTTCTTTCTGGCATTGGTGCCGTCTTCATCTTCATCACTCACTCTGGAAGAAATTCTATCTGCAGCATCTATCTCTGCCTCTTCACAGCTAATATCCCTCTCCCTCTTGACCACCCTGCCACTGGAGAAGGACGAAACAACGCTGTGAGGTGAAGTCTGTCTAGACAGTTCAATAGGGTCCTCACTGTAAAGAACCTTGTTGTTGATATTATTCCCAATATCCATCTTGTTCTTGGGCACTTGGTTCTGAGGTGTCACCTGCTGATGTTGCTGGTAACTCTCACCAGAAAGACCCAGCGTTAAAGATGGCTCAGCTTCAGTTTTACTTGTTGTGATGATGAAATTTGAGGAATAAGGCTTCATTGGCGTTGGCTTGATACAAAGATTATCACCTGCGGGTTTGCTTGATGGAGGAGGTGGAGAAGTAGTGGTTTCCTCCGCAGCAGTAGTACTAGTCAGAGATAATCCTAGAACAAGCTCAAGGCTTGAGTTATTGGCATCATGATCGAGACCCATTTGAGAGAATGAGGAGTTTGGAGGGAAAAAAAGTACGTATATGTGCTTGAGTTAGGAAAATTAGATGGTGTGGCTTAAAGGGTGGGTTAAAAGGGTCTTAAGAAGAGAAGAGAGGAGGAGGGGGGAAGAGAAAGAATGAATGAGACTTATGTGGGGACGTTGGGTGGGTGGGTGGGTGGCTATGATTATTATTAATCAAAGGGAGGAATGAGTAGGGGAACGAATCTTGATATTGGAAATTATGAAAGCCCCTTGTATATCTCTTACATAGGTTGACCATTTGAGCCCCACTACCAGTATTACCTCCATTATAATTAATTATTATTCTATAATAGCAGACAAACTTTGGAAAATCCCCTTCTATCTACCACTCTATATATGATCCAATACTACAAGCTCACATGGCAGTGCAAAACACACCAAGCAGGTTGCTTGGCTTCTCCACCTCACGGACGTACCAGATATATATATATACTCTATTATTATCATTACCATACTTTCTTTACCTATATATATATATATGCTTCCTTGCGTAAGAAGCTTCACTTTACAATATTGTACCAATTATTGGCCCCTTTAATCCTGCTTTACTAGTGTCCCAGCAGCCTTTATTTTGATTTTTTTTTTCTCTTTTTTTACTTCCGTTTGGTTTAATCAGTTACTCATATTGTCATCGTCTTAAATTAATTTATTTTCCACCTTACCCGATGACACATATGATAAATTAAATAATAAACCATCCATATGTATTGGCACTCATCAAAAGATTGCTTCACGAGTTATTTTAATTTCGAAAATAAATACATATAACAAAAGCGAAAAATGGAGAGAGCATGATTAGAAATTGATGTAAATACAAATATGCGCGTGACTGTGCTCCTCTATAACTATAACAGACCCACATGAACTGTCTCCCACTCCATGCCTGGTTGAACTAGTTAGAGATGGGTACCATGTCACTTTGCTTACCAATCTTGCATACTTTTTAATGAATGAGGAATATGAGAGATGGTTGGACGGTTTTTCTCTAGCTTATTATGAATGTGGAGATTAGAAAAGGATGTGCACTATTTGTTTGTTTCCAATAGGAAAAAAGAAGATAAAAAGAAAAGTAGGTACAAGACACAAATGGAGTTTCAAAGAGTTATAATGGTGCCAGAATATAATTCATCAACAAGAATCCGGATCTTTGCTTAACTAGAAAGTTGATGTGGAGGCTTCGGGACCTACTTCTCTGTATTAGTACTATAAGCACTTCCAATAATGTATTGTCGGCGATGCTGAACAGAAGTTAGGTCATCCATAATTGATGATAAACCTAAAATAATTATTCAGCAGGAAAATAACGGCGTTTACACACCATCTCCTATATAATGATGCATTGTTTAATTTGCCTCATGTCAAAAAAGAAAAGATATTAGTCTATTTTTTCATGGACATGGATGCTTATTTACTTAGCATCTCTCGCTAACAAATATATAAAATAGGATATAATTAATTAAATTGAATATATATATATATATATAGAACTACACATTGTTGATCATAATGGAATGATCATAAACTGGTGGGTTCTTACTGGATGTTGTGCAGGAACGTTCTTTAAAAAGATAAAATAAAGTATCAATATCTTTAAGCTGCTGAAGGTTAAATAATTTGAATTGGATTTGAAGTTAGAAACCAACAGGGATTTGAGAAACACTAATCAATTAATTGAGGAGTATGTTCGACGGGAATAAGCCCACGCATCTTTAATGGGATGCATCATCATGGGTATACAAAAAGTGGGCGGGGGTCAAATGATTATTTTGAAATTAAGAATGCAACTTGTTTTTCTTTTCGGTACCTGAATCTAATTCCAATCTCCTCTTCGATCACAACAAGGTCAAAAAGGAGACGGAAACACGACCTTTCAAACAACAATAATAATGCGTGTGGACAATTTTTTTTTTTAATCTTTTTTCTGAGCGCAGGTTTTTGTATCTTAGTAATAGTTTCTCGACAGGTGTGGGTGATTTTAGGAGAATAATTTATATATTACGTCATGAATGAGTATTTATGACATCAGGTATATTTATTCTGAAAATGGGAAAAAAATTAATAAGTGTTGGGAAGGTTCGACAGATACACAGTTTCAATTGGTTTGCTTAGAAAATAAACTCAATGATTAACAAAACCAAAAAATTACAAATTGTTAATCATAGAACGAGTAAAATGATCAGGCGTGTACCAAATATTTTAAAGAGGATTATATTGTGCAATTGCAGAGAGCTTTTGTCAGCGAGTGGCTGCATACCAAAAAGAAAAGTAGATGTGTAACCGTTGCTTTGTTGATTCGGGACCCAACCCGAGCAGATAGAATTTGACTTTGGAACAGTGAAACTAAAATACTATGGAAAGAAAGAGGAAATGGTTTTGTACATGAACGCGAACATGAGATGGGGATATCATTATATAGTATATATCGGGTATTATTCCCCCCAAATTAAGTTTGGCTTTAAAGGGGATGATATGATACGATAAGGCATAACCACAATATCCATGTGACAGGCTAATGACCTATGCATCCATGGTGTTGGCATTAATCAAATCACAAATTTAAGCAATCTGATTTCGCATCACATCCACACAACAAAGTGACATAAAACCCAACAAACCAGTGGTGGTTCTCATGTCATCTCCACCCTTGGCTTGTTGTCACTCTAATAAACAATAATCTTATGAAAAATTGGACATATGGAACTGTAACAAAAAAAAGCGAAACAGGTGGCGAGCAAAGATGGGGGGCACGAGGAGGGGGTGAGGGGGATTAGTGTGGGGCACAGACATATGGGTCCACCAATGATTTGGTATGATGGGCATTTGATTCCGTGGGAGGTAGATGATTATGGAGCGTAGAAGTTGGGAGTGATTGAGGGATCAAGGAGGGATGAGAATTTGAGATAAGGTTTTGGTGATGTTTGTTTGTTCCAGCCTTTAAGGCCAGCCGACCATGTTGCTTTCTTGGCGTTAGACTCTTCTCCAATTTCCCTTTTCTCTCTCTCTTTTTTATTTTTTTGTATGAATAATTTAATTTAATTTTCCTTTTTGAATATTATGTCTCAGCTCAGCGTGCGTACCAAATGTCCTATTCAAGGAAACAATGGTTTACTCAGCCTCTGCACTACACTACATGGGTCCACGCTGCCGTGGCGATTGCCACTCTCGCTAACTCTTCCAACTTTATTAGCTGCCTCATTAATAATTGGTCATGTCAGTTCGTTTAAATTTGAATTCGATAACAACAAAAAATTAAGAGTTTAATGTGTATATATGTAATATAATAATCTTTTAATGTTATTATTTAATTGTAACTTTAATACTCTTTCTATTTTAGTTTATCTATCAATATATATATTAAGAAGAGCAATAAATTAGTCTTCATAATGATACAAAATCGTATAATCAGACAAAATTATTCACGTTTACTTCCATTAATATAGTTGATACATCTCTCCATTAATATACTACTTTTATTAATGCAATTAATTGGATCGATGGTATTATTGGAAGAAACAAAACTAATGCTATATTGATATTAAAAATAAACAAATATTATAAAATAATAACTGTTGAAAATTTGAACAAACCCTAATATTTTTACTCTCTATGTTTTATATGGCCTTCTTTTGTGAAGTGTTGTTGATGGTGACTGTCATCTTGTTCCCTTTAATTTGTGGATGTCTTCTTTGTTTCCGTTATGATTTTTTTTTTTTTTAATCTCATTTGTGGTGTTTTTATCTTTTTTATGAGTGTTTTGATTTTCATTTTTTGATGGTCTTATTAAAGAGACCAAGATGTTTAAATTTATTTTTGAAGAAAACGTAATATATTTTTTAAGCTGCAACACTTGTCGTGTTGATCTCTATTATAAAAGATATTTTGACATTGATAGTCTTTAGATGAAGAGTAAAGCCACAAAGTATTAGTCAATTCATAATATAAAATACATTTATTTCTTATTCAGTTTAGATTTATAATTTTTTTCAATTTATAAGTATCATTAGACTTATTTATTACTAAAATTTTCTTTCATGTAAGAAAAATTGTCGAAAACTTAATAGGTAAAGTAAAACACAGGAGTATCTTATATAATGATTTAATTATACAATTTAATTTTTGCACATTGTCAATGTAAAAAAGTTTTACTCAACATCCAATCATGCATTGTTATATAAGGAAAAAAAAAAAGAAAATAATTGTCTCATTCACATACTGCAAAAAAAAAAAACTTATAAATAAAAATATGTAAGTTGATGACAATATAAAACTTGTTTGCCCTATCAAAATTAATCACTTAATTGTATCAATAACTGTATAAAATAAAAACTTATTAATTTGATGGTTTTACCTATAAAAAGCATAAATGTTTTATTAGAGCATTCGACCCTTATTACTCTCTTAAAAAGATGAATTTTTTTATAAATAAATTAATAGTGAATGCAATTCTCTATCTGTATTAAAATAGTCCACACTAGGTATTTATTACCCATACAAACATACAATTATTACACATCTCATTATAGTTTATAACTAAAATTCACTTTTATTAATCAAAAGATATAATTAAAAATATTATTAGTTAATCAAAAGAAAGTCAAATTAAACATGATAAAAAATAGACTCAAATTAAATGACATAATTTATATAAGAATATCAATTGAGTGAAATAATTAATTCTAGTGTTCAAAACATAATAATTTTTAAAGTAAATGCATAATTCATATAAGAATATAAAGCAACTAAATATATTACTAATTAAGCAATAAAATTAGTTTTAGTGGTTAAAGTATTATGAAGAATGATAATTTTTTTACAAACAAAAATGATAAAAAGTACTCAATTATGAAAATAAATATTTTTTCTCATAAGAAGCACATTGAAGCAAGTTCACTTTGTAAAACAATTCAACAAAAGAAAATTCTTAATTTATTTAATTTTTAAATATTATAATAAATTTTAAAAACAATCACAAAAAAGAAATTATCACAAAAAAAAAAAAACTACGAAGCCCGTGCAACACAGACATTATCTCTAGTACATAAGTAAAATTTATTCTGTTTGGTATTTAATACTCCCACTAACTTCTAATTATTTCACAACCCATTATATTTTACAATTAAAGTTCAAGTGGTAATGTAATTATTAATTTAAACTTGGTATAATTTGTAATGATTTAATTGCACATTAGGATTGATCTTTTACTTAAAATTAAATAGACTTAAATTTAAATAATTATATTAATTCCTTACCACATAATAACATTTTTTTGTAATTTTAGTTTTGCTAATTAATCTCCTTAATTCTTAAACATTATAAAAATTAATTTTATTATCAAAATAAAATATTTTTTATTTTTATAAATTATACCGTTGTGTTTAAAGAAAAAGCGACCACAACATCTTAAAATAAATTAGTTTAATATAACACGTTATTTAGTTGTCCATAACAATATTAATCTTTTAAGATCCAAATTTATAAGGTTAAAATCCAAATTATTATACAATTCATAATAAGTTAATCTTTGTAATTTTGATATTGACTATCAATCATTTTAATTTTTTAAAAAAAGGTAAAAAAAATAAAATCAATCAAATAAGAATTTTTTTACTGTTAATTTATTTAATAAGTCAATAATATGATACTACTGATAAATGATTATTTACAATAAGCTATGTCCAACAACACATACATAATGATCAGTGAAAAATATCTTAGAGAATGAGAGAAAAGATTACTCCCATAAATAATACTACTAATGAAATAATTAAATGGTCATGTATATGACGGGATTGAATGTCAAACAAAATAGTGCAACAGTTTTCATGGACAAACATGTCACGACCCGATTTGGAAATGTGATCGATAGCGAGAAATTTCATTCACACGTAAACCTTACGACCTAAGTTTTTCTATATGCACGATTATTTATAAAATCATTTAAAATGCAGTTTCTTTTTTCCACATACAAATCCCTTGTTCTTTTAAATCAAAATAGTCAAAACTGAAATTTCATAATCTGTCTCCAAGGTCTAAAACCATAATATCAACAATTATATATAAAGTCTATTTTATACAAAACAACCATAAGCGACAAAATCATATAAGTACAACCTAAATACCACCATATCATGCAAAAACATGAAACATGTTCTACGGTCCGTGATCCTATCTACAATATAATGACACTGGAGCACTCTAAAACCTCTAAATCCATGAAACCTTAACAATCTGACCTTAGCATAACTGTGACCGTGAAATCATGTCCAAGGGATCGCCCTTTGTAAATATCGTGATTCCAAAAGTCAACAGAGTATGTAGCCATTAATTGTCATGAATCACATGAGAATTTCTACTCTAAAATCTTTTAAGTAAATTTCTAAGTCACCTTTTAGAAAATACTTTCATCAGCTCTAAAACCTTTCAACAACATAAGTATTCAAAAGCCAGATCCCTCTCTATTCCATTTCCATTCATAATAACTCATTTGATATTCTAAAATCATAATAACATTATTGTAAATTATAAAATTTCCAGTAATCGTATTCATAATCAATTCAACATAAAAATCATTCTCACAATCATATATCTCTAGTAATCACAATCATAACTAGCTTTACATAATTTCATTTCATCAATAATATTCCTAAGAGTTTTCTCAAAACACAGTTCATGCTATTCTGAAAACCAAAGTGTCATCAATTAACAGAAATCTCAACTGTTCTTGAAACAAACTCTGAAATCATGTACTATTTCACATTTTGATGAAAATAACTCTAATGGCTAACATAGAGATCACATGTTTGAACCCACTCACCTACAAGGTGAAAAGGGAGGGCTCATCACGAATAGGACTTTGAGATGCAGGAATGACACCCGTATTTGCCAGAACAATCATAATACTCTAAATTAATCTTTAACTATTCAATTCTAACTCTAGCAAGGATGAAAGAACACCATGACATGGAAACCACAGAGAACACTAATCTAATGCCCAAGAACACAAGAGATTGAGGGGAAAAAAGAAGCCAAACTACTAAAATAACATACCTTTAAGCTTGGAAGATGAAAAACCTAAGTTAAACTTGAAAGAAATGGAAGAAAATAAAGATTTAGGGTGAGAACAGGGTAGAAGGGTGAATTTTTCGTGTTGGGGGTGAAAATCGTGTTTTGGGTGGTCTGAACCTCGTAACGAGTTTTTATCAAAAGCTTAAGTGTCGTAGCACTCACCAAAGCACCACGTTTTCTAGTTTTTCATCGCCTTACTGTTCACAATTGCTCTCTAGAGTTTTTTTCTTCACCCTTTGAATTATAATTCAAGTGGGACCTACCACTAACACTAGTGGGCCCTAAGGAACCCTATGGCGGTTCCGAATTTGCCTAAGAACACATGTGCCTGGGGTATTACAAAACAACAAAGCATTTGATAACATAACTTTACAATTAAGGAGGTTACATATTTAGTACGATTTTTCAGAGTCCTCTAAATTTGGCTAGGTTCCCACACTATTATGATTTGCAACCAAAGGATGAGGAACCGATTATGCTACTAAAAAACATAAATCCTCAAAAAAGGATGTACAACACAATAAGACTACTTATTACACATATGTATCTGACAGTGGATTGTAAAAGCAACAAGGAAAAAAATTAATGTCGGAACAAAATCATATACCTTTCAATTAGTCTTGAAATAAAAGGAATCGAAGTCAGAAGAAAACAATTCCTAATAAAATTGTGCCATATGATAATAAACATAAGTTATTATCTTGAGTAAATTAATAATTGTTAGGGAAGTGTAATTTTAATGAATCCATCTTTAAACATTCTCATATTTGATTCACGATTTTCAAAAAAAAAATTGTTCAAAGTTATATTTCTATGATTAAAAATTTTCTAAGTTTTATTCCTAATCTTCAAGTGCGAATGTAGGATTTTGTAGGAAATATTTCAAAAAATGAAAAGACTAAATAGCTCCTAGATCCTAAACCTTATCAAACAACCATCAATCCCTCATAGCCACTAGACCACTATTGACTGATGTTGGCTAACACTAGACTATTGTATGTCAACATTAGACCACCTCTTGTTGAGGTAGGATCACCGTTAGATGGCATTGGGCCACCATCGGTCAAGGCTAAACCACTGACTCTAATTGTCAATGGTCGATACCATTTTGTCGTGGCTATTTTCGTAAAAATATATATATTCCTGGGAGTGTCGCTTTTAGTTACACTTTTATAATGCATTCCCAGGAAAGCTATATTCTTGGGAGTACTATTTTCAAAAATGAAAAATCATTCAGCAGTCCTCATGCTCATAAGAACTTTTAACAATAATCTTTTGCAAAGGAAAATACTAATGAGCCAGAAATTTTATCAAAATATTATATTCAAAATAATGTAGTACAATTATTGACCTATAAATAAATAAGTATGTTATATAATCTTATTTCGTTTGACGATAATCATGGTTTGTGCCAAAGATTTTATACATATTTTTTAAATGTACTTTATTACTTTTTCTGTAAACAAAGAGATGTATAGTGTAGTACTATAAGAAGAACAAGAGAATGTAATCCACCATGTCGTCCGTCAAATTCATCATTGCTTGATCTTACCTAAATTATCTGCCCCCAACAAAAAAAAGACAGTTTTTATGTGCGGATTTAGGAGTAAAGTATCACTTTCATCCCTGAAAATTGCACAGATGAGTCACTTTCGTCCCTAAAATTTGGAAATTAACTCTTTAGTCCCTGAAATTGCATTCCGTAGGTCACGTTAGTCCCTGGTCAAACAATCGGTAGTCAACCGTTACAATTTGATGATGTGGCAGGTTGAGTGACACATGGCATGATGGCTTGGTATGCTGACGTGGCATCATATCAAAACAGGTTCAGATTAGTTACTGAAATTTTAAATGTGTCAAAATAGTCCTTGAAATTTTCCAAAATATGTCAAATCCCAAATTTCTTTTCTTTTGATCTATAAAATCTAAATCCTCAATAATTCTTAAACCCACTTATTTATCTCTCATTTTCACACCTTATTTAAATAATCCAAAATTTTAAATATCCTAAATATAATTAAGAGCATGATTAGCCCAAATTTGAGACCTTCCATGTTTAGCTAACATAATCAATTTATTATGAGACCTTTAATGTTGATAAATAAGAGACACAATTCTCTACTTGAGCTTGATCAAAACTCTCATATTTGAGATAGTTTGTGAGTGCATTTCACATAAGAGCATAGTTTCCTTTCATTGTCATACAAGATTCTTTTAATACCAAATTTCTTCTCAAATTGCTATTAAGATATTTCAATGGGCCCCTTGATGAACTCCATCTATGCTTGATAATACAATGTTTCCATTGAATCCCATTTTTAATATTTTAAAACCCATTTTATTCTAAGAAACATAATGCAATAGCTAATAAATTAGTTATATTAGCTAAACATTGAAGGTCTCAAATTTGGACTAATTAAACTCTTAATTATCTTTAGGATATTTAAAAATCTAGATTATTTAAACAGTGTGTAAAAATGAGAGAAAAATAATTAGGTTTAAGAATTATGGAGGATTTAGACACAATAATTAAGTAGATTTGATAACGTAGCATGTTAAGGAATTTGGTATCAAGCGTAGATGGAGTTTATCAAGGGGCTTATTGGAATATTTTAGTTGTAATTTGAGAAGGAATTTGATATCAAAAGAATTTAGTATGACAATAAAAAAACTCTACCCTCATATTAAATGTACTCGCAAACCATCTCAAATATGAGAGTTTTAATCGAGCTCATGTAGAGAATTGTGTCTCTTATTCATCAATATTGAAGGTCTCATAATAAATTGATTATGCTAGCTAAACATGAAATGTCTGAAATTTGGACTAATCAAGTTCTTAATTATATTTGGGATATTTAAAAATTTGGATTATTTAAATAAGTTGTGAAAATGAGAGATAAATAAGTGAGTTTAAGAATTATTGAGGATTTATATTTTATGAACCAAAAAAGGATAAATTTGAGATTTAGGACTTTTTTGACACATTTTAGAAAATTTTAGGGACTATTTTGACACATTTAGAATTTCAGAGACTAATCTGAACCTATTTTGATATGATGCCACATTAGCATACCAAACCATCATGCCACGTCAGCATGCCACGTGTCACTTAACGTTCCATGCATGTCATCAAATTGTAACGGTTGATTGACAGTTGTTTGACCAGAACCTAACGTGACTTACGAAATGTAATTTTAGAGACTAAAGAGTTAATTTTTAAATTTTATGAATAAAAGTGACTCATCTATGTAATTTCAGGAACGAAAGTGATACTTTTTTGCGGAGGATATTGTTACTGTGCTCGAACCGAATTGTAGCAGCGTAAGTTGTCCTTGGACGTAACTTAGATGTTCCTGCTCCTTAAAAAGTGGATACAGAATATTACCTAAGTTAAAAAGTGCAAAAAAAAGTGGCCCTTATCTGAAAACTAGCTGATAAAAAAGTTCACCTGATAATGCCTTTGAACAGCTTAGAATCATTCGTGGGAAAGGACAAGAAAAGGAGTAAATTTCTTTTGCTCTATGATATTAGATGCCTGCTAACTTCTATTATATTATAGATGTAATTAAAGTGAAAAAATAATGATCTGATAATACGTCTATAATAAAGGTGCTATACACTTAACTTATTAGGGAATTTTTTTTCTTTTTTTTTTGTTGTTTTTTACTTCAATTACATATGATAACGACTAATCAAATTGAAATAGAAAATATTATTAATCAATGGTTTAAATAAGTTTTAAATTCCTATATTTTAGTCCTGTATTCATTTTAATTACTCCTTGCTTTTTTAATTTATTTAATTTGATCCCTTATTTACTACCAAATATATTCAAATGATGATCTCCAACTGAATTTTTGGTTTAAACTAGTATATTAGAGTTTAAATTTCAAACACTTAAGGTGTAAAACTTTTTTATATTGTCATTCAATTATGTTTTATCATATCAGTAAAAATAGTCAAGTCTTACCTCACTACTTGAAAAGTAATTTAAATGGAATGATTTGATTGAATAATAGTATAATTTTTTTTTACATTATTGATGCATAAAAATTATACTCATCATATTAAATGATGACATGTTTAAATAATAAATGATGTCACAACCTTAGACAAAATATACAAAATTAATTTCTGCATATAAAACAAAAAAAATCCATTATTAAGAAAAAATTATAATTAACACTTACGACCACTATTGGACCGTTGTCGATCAAGGACAAATCATTTTCAATTAGTGTCAGATCACTATAGATTGAGACCAGACTTTTTGGAAAAATAAACTATATTCCTAAGAATGTCACTTGATATTCAATTTTACATATTAAACACCATTATATTGCATTCATGAGAGTTTTTCCTAAATAAAAAATGAAAAATCATTCCACACACCTCAGGCCACTTAAAGAAAAAATATGTAATATATATAGAATCTTCCTTTGACGCAAGTATAGTGTATTCGAACACCTAAATATGAGAACGGATCATAACTTTTCATACATCTAAATATAGTGTAAAGGATATTTTATAAAAATGCTCGAAAATTAATCTCACATATACTAATAAAATTATTTTGGAAAGAAATGACACACAAATAATAGATATTGTTAAATAGTTGTTTAGTATTATTATTTATATCAATTTTTGAAGCGTATTTTTTGAAAGAATATTCTAAATTGCAGTGTCCATTAAATATTGATTAAAAGAAAAAAGTTAAGATCCATTTTGAACTAGTAGTATTTAACAAACACCTTAAAAATATTTTGAAAAGTATAACTAACAATTTACTGTGTTAACTACTGTACCTAATTGTTTGATATTTGAAGTCGTAATGAAGTCGAGAGAGCATCCAACAAACAAACGCACCGACTGTCGGTAAAGCATAAAAGGCTTTAGCTTGCCCCACATCAACTCTCTTTTCCAAGACTTTGCTGGGCAGAGATTTCACACATAACCATCATGCTTGCGTTTAAAAGTAGGGAAAGCAGGGAGAGCCATGTCACCCCTCCACTATGGTGACTGCGCCCACTCAGCACGATGATGAGTGTGAAAATTGATTCAAGAACCGAGAATAATTAAGGAAAAGGTGTGTGCATAGAAGCAGGCCCCACACGGAGGGACACTTTGAGGGGTGGATGTGTCCTCATGTAAACATGGCCCAAAAATCAATCAAAAGGATTGACTTAGTTATGGTTATGGATACTAGATATACAGATAGATAGGGAGGTTAAGGAGCAAAAAACAGTTGGAATGCTTTGCCGGTTTGTATATTGTGGCACAAAGTTAAGGCAGCAGGGGCCCATATTGGGGGCAAGTGGTGCATATAATATATAGGAGGCGCTCATCACCTGTGCAGAGATTTGCATATGCACACACATATGTCCATAGGATGATAAGCATAATAATATGATACTTGTCCGTGGATGACCTAGCAAAGTTTGCGAATGAGTGTGAACTTTAATTTGGCAAATGCATGCTTTTCATCATGATCATAAAGTGATGCCATTTTTAGGATTTATAAATGTTCAACTCAAATATAGTCGCTTTGCATTGTCACAGCAAAATTAAATGATTATCCATTACAAAATACAAATTAGTGTGAAAAATTATTATTTAATAATAATAATAGAATACTATATCGCTAATACTATAAAAAAAGAATACTATATCGCTTATTGTAATAATGATGGACAAAATTATATAATTACACTAATTAAATGCATACTTAGATGAGAAATATATAGGGGTACACTACTTATAGTACTACATAATAGTACTACATAATATTTATTTAAGTGAAACTAAGATGAGAAACTTAGCCGAAGTTTAATTATAGGGGTAAATATATTTTTAGTTTCAATATTTTGAAATTGATATTAGTTTCGTCCTGGAAAGGTTTTTAATATCAATTTAATCTTATCACCTTAAAATTTGATACCAATTTCATTCTACTGTTAAATCCATATTCTCTCTTTTCCATTATATGATTCATTCTAATTGTTGGTTGAGGTTTGTTATTTATGTGTATTAACATAAAAATAAATAAAATATTTACGATGCTGAGAAATTTTGTTGGTAAGAATTTAATTTTTATTTTTTTAAAAATATTTATGAGGTAAAAGTTATCCCACTTATCACTAAAGGAAGACATAACCAACATAGCTCACTAATCCGGATGAATCATTACTGAAATTGTTGATTATTTGATGAGAGGGTATAATTGATGTCAAATTTAAAAGTATTAAAAATAGATTGATATAAAAAAAAATCATAATCAACCTGATATCAATTCTGAAATGTTAGGAAAAAATTCATATTAATGTATGAAAATTTAGACAATAAAAACAAGAAAGATAGATCAAAATGTAATGTTCTATGGTTTTCAAATAAACTAAGTATAAAACCATATCGTCTCTAGCTAACACAATTGTTAGTTAGCTAGATTCCTTAAATGTTTTGTTAGGCACTTGATTCTTAGTGAGTGTATACATAACCAACTGTTTAAATTATGAGTATATTAATAAGTAAAATAAGAGAGCATTCTTTTTTTTATTCTTGCAACTTTCATGTATGGGTTTATCTGCCTAGTGCTTTAAAGGCATTATTTAAGGAAGAAAAAAAAAAAGGAAGAAAACTTTGGCATTAGGAAAATAAGATTTTATGTTTTTCAAAGCATGAGGTCTACTAAAAAGTTTTATAATTTACTTGTTTCGGTGTCCTTAATCAGTATCTCTATGGCACTTACTAGAAAAAACTTTTATGCATTATGTATTATTTGAAAAATAATTTGGCTTGGTTACATACGGATCCACCCCTAGGCCCTAGCGGGTGCCCCATGATATTAATGACTCCATTTTCTCCGTACGTTGTTCAACAAATGTGGGGCAGGATCAAGAAGAGGACATATGTGAGATATGGTCAAGGCATTCAATTATTTTTCATCTGAATTCCAACGAATATTGTGCTGAAATTATGGTACAGGTGAGCTTACAACACCTTAATTTAATTGTCATATGACCAATTTTTTTTAAAAGAAAAATTATTGATATATTGTGGAATGGTCAATCACGCGGATGCAGAGGTTAATTAACATGACTAAATGGTTTTTAATATGATACTCTTGTTCTGATGGACATACTCACGAGTCAAGAGATAGATGATGGAGCCGATGACCCTAAGTCTATGCCTTATGGACAAGGGCAATTGAGAACACGAGGTTTAATTAGACCCGGACTTGGAAAGTATTACATTTCTTCACTTTATTTACGCTAGTTTTGAAGATTATTGGTGTTGACTGTTGAGGTTGAGAAAAGCCTGCCGCCAGAGAGAAACTTTCCAATAACTAATGATCTCTTTATCAATTTCTCTTTAGCCAATCACGGTATATACGTTCAAAGCAATTTCTGAGTTTTATCATAATTGTTTTGATTTTTGAGTGACTAACAGTGTTTTTGTTTTCTGGCTGCCCTGCTGGTTTGATTCTTTGATCATAATTGTTTTGAATGATTAATTCACAAATCTTGTGTAGCACCTCTGGACTAGTTGGTAGCTTGAATTCGTTGGTGCTAGCAATAATATTTAAGAGCTGCGAGATAGCCGGGTTCTTCTCATTTATATTTGACTCTTATTGTTGTACAAAAACTATGAGGTGTGGCGTGGTGGCAGCTCACCTTGTCCCTTAACCATGTAGTGTGGCTCAATTCGACGATGGGAATGGAAGATCTCATTGGCCACCATTCGCTCTTCGAGGAGCTCCCGCGGTGAGGGGAATTAGTTTCTTTTTTTTTATTATTTATATGGATTGTTGTACAATGCTTGCCTCCTAGCTTCTATGCATGTACTGCTGAAAACGTTATTGGTTATGAGTAAAAAGAAGACAAGTCACGTGACATCCACTTGCGTACCCAACAAGTAATAGTGTGTTTGGATTTTAGTCTGCGCGGGACAGTAAGTCTTTGGTTTCGCTTTTATAGAAATTTATTTTCATAATTCATGTAAAAGTTATTTATGGGAGCCACTCCTCATTGTCTATTTCCACTCTCAATTTATTTACTTTTTCAAAAATATCTTCTTTCATCATATCAAAGTATTGTTACTTCTGATCTTATTTAAACTCAATATTATTAGATTATTTTGCTGAAACCTATTATTAATGAAATTCTCTAGTTCCGTAGCTAGCCGCTCCTATTTTGTTCTTTAGTTGCATTCCTTAGGTTTTCTTTCTTATTTTTCTTTATAAAAAAAACCTAATATTATTTTTTCTTATAAAAATGAAAAAATATTATATTTTCATAAATTGATTCTCCTAATCTTAAAAGTACTTTATAGATTGAGTTAAGCTTTTGATTTCACGTAGCTTTTCTTTAAAAGTAATAGTATTCTATATTTTTTAATATTCTATATATAATATATAAGATTAAAATAATTTCACTGAATTTATGATAACATAACATACTTCGAATTAAAAGTAGTTATAGGTTAAAATTTTAGTTAATACTCATTGTCAATGTAAAATAAAATTATACTATCATCCAACTATATTTTTGTCATCATGTTATGTATATGCTTGAAATCTTATACATTGTTGAAACACCTTAAATGATGTGATAATACATCAACAACTGTTTGCATAAATTTTTAATTGTAATAATTAATTTTAAATAATTAAAAATAATTTAATATATTATACTTACTTAATTTGTAAGTTTACAATTAAAAATTAAGGGGATTTAAACAACACAGACTAGTCTAAGTTGTTTATTCAATATTTGATCAAATTATATTTATTGGATATAATATTGGGCACGTATATTGTGTATTACAATTTAATTTTCTCATTTTATTATTTTTATTATTTTCATTTAAAACATTCACTATTATGAAGTTTATCTTATAAAAATATTAGAACTTAAGTTAGTATTTATATATAAATATATATTAAACATGTAATTTATATATACTTATAATATTTAGTGGTAAGATAATAATGTAATCAATAATAAATATTTTATGATTAAATTAATTATCAATATTCTAATAATAAATTTATACCAAATTATTAAGGAAATTTTTCAAAAGTAAAAAATTTAAGAAATAAAATAAATAAATTTAAAATATTAATTTTAAATTAATAATAATAATAATAATAATTTTGAATAGTATATTGAAATAACAATAAATTATCAGTTGTATTATCAAATAGAAAGAAGGGTATTTTAGGGCATTTGAATAAAAGTTAGTGTAAATGGTAGTGACATTAGATAATGTGAAGTGACAATAGTCATTCTCTTTATTTCTCTTTGAATTAATTGTAGATACAAGAATAATTGATTTTGATCTTAGACAAGCGAACACGATAAAAAAAAAAATTAGCATAGAACCAATTTAGGAGGGGGGAATAATTTTAGAAAAATATTATTTGTATTAATTGTGTATGGGACACTGTGGCGACTTATATTCTATCTACCATAGATATGTGTGGCCCTCACTCCATCAGTGGTGGATAGGATGTGAGTCAATACGGTATCCCACACACAGTCTCCAAACACAAATCCAAACATATTATCAAAATAAAAAATATTATTTATATTCATAATGTATGGCATATCATGTCGACTCACAACTCATCTACCATCTATCAAAATTGAGAGAACAAACTTAGAGCAACCTCAAAATAAAAGGAATCTCAATTTCATGGTTTTGAGTTTGTTGTTTGATGTTCGGATTTCAGCTTGAACGTTGGGACCGATTCTTTTTTTTTTTTTTTCATTTTAAAAAGCACCGCCAAATATATATTTGCACGTGCAATTTATGCAGATGGAACCAAAGCATCTTAATTTCTCCCCCTTAATTAATTTTAAAATGTAGTTATAGTCACTCTCAATAAACCATATAATTTTGATATATTAAAAAATTAATATATCTAGTTATAAAATTATATGGTTTTTTGAGAACAACTATTAATATAGAATGATGGAGAGTACATACGTTCTAAGATTGATCATCAAACGAAGGTGGTTAGAACTTGAAAGACGTTAAACCCAAAAAAATACATACACACCGAAAAAAAAAGGGAATTTGAAAGGCATATAGAACCTTGAAGATGATGTTTGTTAATGATCATTAAGGGTGTAATGTGCCCTTAATGGGATGCAAATTGGACAAAATGATATAATTCCAATTCCAATAGAATAAAGGTAGCTGGAATCCTCAAGTCGGCATGGTATTTCATCGATTTCTTTAATTATTTGGATACTTTTGTAAGCCACCAATTTCGCATGTCAAATGGCATAAGCATCTAAATCATCCTAATATTCCCTGATTCCAAAGCTATTACAAACGTTAAAGTGGGTTGACTATTATTATGCGTATATCTTTCATTGAAGAGACAATATATGTAGATTAAGACTAAACAAGTTTAATTTTAATTATCATGGTGAGTATATGTTTCAACAAATATTTTTTCGATAATTTATGTTTCAACAAATACCACAAGCATATTTAGAATACTCAATGGAATATATAAAGAGGTAAAACTTTAAATTGTTCTTTGAATAAACAATCTTTTTAGTCTTTAACAATTTCAATTTAATACTAACAAAATTTTTTATATCAATTTATTCAAAATATTTTTAATTTTAACATCAATTTGATTCTAACAAATTTTTTGACATCCATTAATGTTATAATCAAATTGATGTCAAATAAAATATTAGGACTAAATTATTATTAAAAAAATTTAGTTTGAACCAAATTAATGTCAAATTGAAAATGTTACGATGAAAGAGGTTGTTTAGTCTTGTTCTCTTGAGTTACATAATATTATTTGGATTTTAAATTATTTGTGACATCAATTTATTCTTTGAAAGACTAGAGTGTGTTTGATTTAAGAAAATAGCTTTTATTTTTTATTTTCTGAATTTATGATGAAAACATTGAAATATGTAAATGAAAAATGGATTTTATAGTTTTTACCATTTTCTTTACAAAATTTTTAAAAATAGGATAGTAATTGAAAACAGGAAATGAAAACAAAAAAAAATTAATTTTCACAAACTTAAGGCCTGTTTGCTTGTAATCATCAATTTTTTAATTCCCTTAATTTTATGAAAAAAATACTGAAAATTATAAAAATTATAAAATCTAATTTTTAATTTTTAGTTTTAGTTTTTATGATTTCCTTTTTAGTTTCCACTATTTCTTTTTGGGGTCAATCTCAGAGCAGGACTGGGTGCTACACACATATGCAGGAAAAGTGGTGAAGGGGAGATCCAAAGGATGCAGGTCCGTTCTGTTCAGTTTAAATGGGCCTTTTCGTTAGATATATTATTGGTTCAGTTAAATCTACCTATGTATGACCCCAAAATAAAACCGCTAATATACCCGTGTACATTATTGGGCTAACTTTGACCAAAAACGAAAACGAAATGTCGTTCGGCCTGCTAGAAGCAAATCAAGCGTTTCTACCAAAACACAAAGCAAACAGGCGTTGAAAATCACGGAAAAAAAAAAATAAATCAAGCAAGTATACTACGAAATAATAGCTGTGCGTCAAATACTATTATTTTCTTCTCTCGTTGCAGAAATTTATTTAATATAGTAATAAGAGTTTAATTTTAATATATTAATAGTATAAAAATATTTTATACCATTATCTAATTCAAATATCTTGTTTAGATGACTTTTTAAGTAATGAATGTAAAAGTCCACTATTATAGCTTATGTGGCAATACATGATTGGATAATTGTATATAATTTTTTATACTATGAGTGCATAGCAATTAAATCCGTAATAATAATCCTATATCTCAAGAGTAAAGAGTTACAATTTTTTGCTTGTATATAAATTAAGGTAAACTGATTTTATTTTATATACCTTTTACTATTGCTTGTATTTTTAAAATCTACTTAATGATGGAAAAATTTCAATTTGAATTGCCACATTATAGAAGATAAAATCCTCAAATATATAAGCATTATTCATTAGAGGTGTAACCAGGTTGGTGCAGGTTGATTCGAATCGAGTCATTGAATTTACCTTTTTTTAATTTTTTATGCAAAAATTCGATAAAAATACTCTCGGTTGTAAAATATCAAAATTTTATATAAATAAATTTCCATATATTAAGATGCTATGTTATAATGTGGCATAAGTTTACAATAATAATTATGTGACGTTTGTTTGGGTCTCAAATTGCATATTAATGATAGTAAATAATAAATAAATAATGAATATAAACAAATATTATAGTTAGCAATCAATAGCAACAACAACAACAATAATAATATTAAGATTGGTTCTGATTGGAGAATGTAAATTTGATTATCGAACTGACTGACCCGATGACCCAATTCAAATTAGACCAATCTAATCGGATGTATTGATTTGATCCACTTACATCCTATTATTCATAATTTGATATTAACTAATTGATGAAATTGTGACCGAATCCTTTTACATTTGAAAGTAGAAAATGAATCACATTTAATAGTGATTTTGTCCAATTTGAAAAGATATCTATCATTTATCACAAGTTAAACACAAACTTGCGAGCAATGAAATGTGAAAATGAAAAAAAAAGAAAGAAAGTAGAATATTTTTTCAAAAAAGTATTTTCATTTTTTATTTTAACGATTTTAATCATAAAAGTACTATATTGTTTTCATTCTGTTTTTTAATTGTTTATTTTTGACAATATGGAAAAAAATGGTAAAATTAATGTGATAATTTTTAAAGTTAAACAAACCCAGGGAAATACATTTCAGAAAGGAGATTAACTATTGTCACTCCCATTTTAATGGCTTTTATTTGATATCTCTAAAATGCACTTCTTTCTTCACTTTTTTGGGTTTGTTTAGTTGGATGGTGAAAAATGGGATAAAAGTTACATGAATGAGTTTCATGAATTATTTTATACATAAAACTCATTCAAGTAATTTTTATTTCTTTTTTTACCTCTGAACCAAACACACCTTTAATTGAAAAATAATTTAACAAAATCATTATAAATTACTATTATAATATTATGTTATTATTAGTTCAATTAATTCTAATATAATCATTTAAAAGTTTTGTTATTTATCTCGGTTTAATTTTTTTTATAGGATCAGAACATGATATAAGCATTAATAATTATAATTTATTTATTATGATCCTTTCAATCTATCTATTAATGTTTTTAAAAAAATATGGATTAACAATTATCTAAATAATGTAACAGTAACCACTTTTTAGAGAAAATGTTAAACAAAAATGAATAATAATAAAGATGTATCAACAAA
This sequence comes from Dalbergia cultrata, assembly GCA_031216105.1. Classification (NCBI taxonomy): domain Eukaryota; kingdom Viridiplantae; phylum Streptophyta; class Magnoliopsida; order Fabales; family Fabaceae; genus Dalbergia; species Dalbergia cultrata. The sequence goes on along the minus strand of CM062344.1, from coordinate 8,418,689 downwards.
TTATAATATACATCATAGATATAAGTTTTTGACCTACAGTGTTTACATAATTAACAGAATTAAATAATTATTCAATAAACATAAGATAACAAATTTTGTTACAAGTGACAAATCAAATTTGACTATAAAATTTTTATTTATTTTTCTTAAAATTTAAAGTAATTTAAGACATTAAATTATTTATTAATCACAAAAGGAGTTTAAATCATTAAAAAAAATTATTTTATCACTCACTATTACCAACATTCACACATTATAAAGAATAAATTACTATTTTTTATCAGATAAATTATATTTTAATATTACTAAATAAATTAACAATCATAAATAAAAATCAAACATGTAACTAAATCAATATATCAAATTGTTTTATAATGAGTGTAATGAAATTATTGTTATTATTATTCATTTACTTATTATTATTATTATTTTATTTTTAAATATTTGTTCATTGTTACATATTTAAGTAACTAATGCATTAAAAATATTTGAATAAAATAATTTAATATGCATATACATACATATGTAAGTTAATTTTAAATAATTATAATGTTTAATAATTAGTACGAGGATTAGAAAATTAACGGGATTAGCAACTAGAATTCCAAAATTTGAATAAATTATTAGTTAATTTATCAATGACATATTTAGATAAATTTACAAATGATGATACAACTAATTAATGTTAAACTATTATTTTTGTTGATGAAGAAAAGTAAAAACAGTATTCCGAAAAAAAAAAAACAACTAAAATAAGAGAGTGACCATAAAGATTTAGGAGCCTCCAAAAAGGCTGCAGAGCAGAGTTTAGAAATATATAGAGTTTAATTTTGAGTGTAATATTATTTTATATTATTATTGATTAAAATATTTTATTTAGATTATTTTTTAATTAATAGATTAAAAATTACTTATCATAATTTATATGACAATATATAATTAAATGATATTGTAAAATATCAGTTCATCACAATTAAATCCAAATATATGTCAGAATCAAATCATAAATTGATGTAGGTTAGAACGACGTCATTATATTTGCATGAGAGAGGAGACCGTCACGACGCAAGAGAAGTAATGGAAGCAAAAGTGGCGAGTGGTTGAGTCGGAAAGAAATTTTAATTCTCAATTTTGGTATCTTTTTTCCTATCCATTAATAAAAAATAATATGTATAAATTATAAATAGATATTAAAAATTGATTTAAAAAAATTGAGAAATTATTTTTGATAATGAAATAATTACCATCATATGAGTAGAGAGAGGCACATGACATTGGGACAGAAGATCTGAGTCCGGTTGAGTCAAGTGACAGTCTTCACTGCCAATGCCGTGCCGTTTCAACGTCTTCTTGCTTTCGGCGTGCTTAGTTTAGAAAGAGACAAAGCGCGATCGAACTCATCGAAGGGTATCCTTAACAAGACTCACAGTAGATAAGCGTTTAAGAGGTGCACAACACAAAGAACGACAATTAGCGAGCGCGTTTTGGTGAATGGCGACTCCTTGGTCGATTACTCCCGGTTCATCTGCGAAGCCTCATTGCAGGGTTTTGAGAAGCCCTCTCAGTGACGGAGAGATTTGGAGGCGCCTTAAACGAGCCTGCTTCGATGAACATTCCATTCAACACAATTACACAAAGACAAGGCCGCGCTCGTTGCCTATATCGCCAAGCTCGAAGCTCAACTTCCTTGCTTCCTCTCATCAACTACTTTTATTTATTTATTTGTTTGTTTTCCTATAATGTATACTAACATTCATTGAAATCGAATTTCTCAATTGTTATTATGGACAAGGTCAATAGGTCAATAACGATTGATAAGGTATCTTGTTGTTTCTTGTGTGAGATCTTTTTTTTTTTTTTCTCCCCATGGTGGTGCTTAATTGGTATATCACTGTAATTCCAATCTCAACTGTTACTTGTGCTTCTGTTTAGCTAGTGTAAGATAATGTTTTGACTTGCGATTGGACAAGAAGCTCTTGTGATCATTGTATTCTTACATTATTCTCTTCATGTTTATACCTAAAGCAGTTCCTGGTGCTGCTAGTTTTTAGGCAGTTATCATGACAATGATCACAGACATGGTTATGGGGAGTAGTGTCATTAATTGCAAATTTGTGTCCAAATTTTGTGTATTAGTCTTTTGCAACTAGTATTGAGTAGTAGAAGAATGACGTATTTTCATTCGCCGGGCAAAGGCAATTGGGCTTTAAGCAAATTGCGTGCCTCGTTGTTTATAAAATTGCTTGTTAGCCTCGTTGCTTATACTATAGTGAAGTTATTATTTTTGGCAAGCTCAAACTATTTAATGTTGATGTCTTTTTGTTTTCTTTTAAGCAGTGGTGGCATAATCTTTGTTTCTCTGCTGGTTAGTATTAGTCACTTGCAAAATCAACTGAGAAAATTGATTTTGATGCCTAATTATCTAGTGACAGTCCTGTAAGAGTTTGTTATCACTCAAATGCAAACCCCCTTTCCCCATAAATTGGATAGTGAACACTCTATAAAAGATTTATGGATTGTTCACTGTAATGCGTTATAGTCATTACCTTTTGCGTTAAGTGCTTGTGAGACTCATCATTACTTACTTGCTTTTCTTCTTCTGACCCGAATTTTGTGTAGAAATATGATCACCAGCACCACATGAGCCGTCTCATCTTGGAGAGAAAGGAATTGGCTTCCAAGTATGAGGAAGTAAAGGCATTGGTTGACTCATCTGAGTTTATGCATAAGCATGATTCAGCGATGAATATACCTGCATTGATTGAAGCAAGGAAACAGGAAGAAAGTTTGAAGAAGGCAGTAGAAGTCAAAGAAGCGTGCATAGCAAGTGTAAGCTTGTTGGATATAGTTTTATTTTGTATAATTTGGTCTTTGCTTCCCAAATGCTCATTTATTTACTCTAACTTTTAGAGTTTTCTTTTTTTTGGGTTGATTTCTCTAGCTCGAGAAAGCCTTGTGTGAGATGCGTATTGAATGTGCCGAAACAAGGTTTCAGCAGAGAATAAATTTTCTGAAGCACGCCAACTGATGGATGAAACGCAAAAACAAATAACCGAGGCTGAGGCCAAGTTGCATGCTGCAGAATCCTTACAGGCCAAGGTTAATCAACGTAACAGTGATGCAGACATGAAGCTTCGGGATGTTGAAGCATGTGAAGATGACCTCAGGCGAAAATTCATCTTTAGAGTATGTACTCGTGTAATTTTAATCAACACGATTATAACCGTCTATTGTTTTATGTGGTCTAGTGCATATCAGCACAGATTTGGCTCAACATTGTGTTGTTTAGAAAACTTTCCTTGGAGGGTCCTGTGCATTACTTTATACACAGATATTATAAATATGATAATGTGATAATCCAAGAAGGAAAATTTAGTGGGTTGGATGTTGCTTTTTTGGTGGCAACCCATGGTTGAACCTTTTTTACTGAACACATTTTCTCATGACTTGATATTGTTGCAAAATGATAACTGATGCAGCTAGCAATTGATGCTGCTATACATCTTTTATACAACATCTGTACTGAAGTTTTGATCACGTTTTGGTGGTATTTTGAGGTTCTGTATGTTGTGTGTGTAATCATAATCTACCTACAATGTTGTATATTTTGATCGATCAATATTTGTTGAGAAATTAAGTTGATTTGTGTCTCACATTCTTTCTCAGTTGTGCTGAAAAAGCAAAGGAGACTATTCTTGAAAGGCAATCCCTTTCTGAAAGGCAAAAGGGTTTGCAGCAAGAACAGGAAAGGTTACTGCAATCACAAGCCTTACTCAACCAGAGAGAGGATCACCTTTTTAGTCGATCTCAGGAATTGAATCGACTTCAGAAAGAGTTAGAGGACACAAAAAAGAATATAGACAAAGAGCATGGAGCTCTCTGTGATGTGAAAACCAATCCAAAATTGATGGAGGCCGCCATGACAAGGAAAGAAGAGGTTCATATTAAAAATTTCTCAGTTGTGTCAAGATGAAACTAGCATTGTTTCTCTATATTTGTTTTGTTCAATTTCTGGATTAATACAGGCTATCACTGAACTGGAAGCTGAGTTGAACAAGAAAGAGCAAGAGTTGCTTGGTTTTAAAGTGAAACTTGATAGTAGAGAATCTGTATGTTTCCTCTCTCTCTCTGTTCATTTTAACTGGAAAAATTTCTCAATATTAATACTTTTAATTTTGTTTGATGGAAAATGTAGGATGAAATTCAGAAAGTTACAGCTGGTCAGGAAGCTGCATTTAGAACAAGAAAGATTGATTTTGAAGCTGAGCTACAAAGTCAGCTCAAATCGGCTGAAAATGAAATTGAGATGAAGAGACAGGGTTGGGAACTGAAGGAGGTTGATTTTAAGCACCGGGAGGACCAACTCATGGAAGGGAGCATGAGTTGGAAATTTGGTCAAGGGTGCTGGGGGAGAAGGAGCAGGATCTGGTGGATATGTCAATTGCTTTGATAGAAAAAGATCAAAGCTTGAGAGCTGCTGAGAAGGATTTTGAATTGAATAAAGCGCTTTTTCAAAAGGAGAAAGTGGAAAATGACAAAGCAATGCCAGATCTACAGAAATCTTTAGAGTCATTGGAAAATAGTTTTAGGCAAGCTGAGAGTGCGAAGGAGAGAATGGAGGCCATGAAAAGCGAAACAGACGACATTTCAGTTTTGGAAGTGAAACTAAAGGAACAGATTCACCTAAAGCCTCTTGTATACCCACTCTCGTAATAGAGTCTATATCTTGTACTTATTCTTTCATACTACCCTGCACATAAACAATTGATCGTATTTATAATTGAGTATCTTATCTCCAAAACTCCTTCCAAATCCTAAAAGATATTAAAATCAAATCTCAACCGATTTTTTAAATTTAAAAGGATTTCTCATATCCTATCAGACTCACATATCCTACTAGATTTTTCATATCTTATCGGATTTACCATATTCTTAATTTAAATATTTCTAAATCTAAGGATACATATTTTAGAACATACATGTTATAATACACATATAAAGAATATATATATATATATATATATCTGTGTGTGTGTATAAGCCAACTTTTCCAACAAATTTCTACCTTGTCGAATGTCTCACCACTATGGAAATTGTTAGCAACTTCACTTTGATACAAGTCGCCTAGTCACGTGCAGAGTGCAAATCATTAGCCTCAATGGATACCAACTAAACACCATAATCATCATCAAACATGGCTTCACATTGATTCGAATATTTAGCCAATGAACATGTATATCTACGCAAACCATTAGCATCACGTACAAGCTATACACCTCTAATCCACCATAAACCATGGCTTCACATTGATTCGAAAAATTAACCAATAAACGTGTGTAGCCCCAACTTCCCATCCTTAAACCAACATGTATGATGCTTCCTTTTCCAACAAATTCTCCCTGGTAAATTCACAATATTGGACCTTGTGCCAAACATATTTTTTGGATGGTACTGAGGTCTAATGAGTTTTGATACCGGTTGTTGGGATGGCGTAGCGAAATGAGTTAAACAAATACATGTGTGAATCCAATAAATAAAAAATAAAGCACAACAACACAAAGGGATAAAATAAACAAGATGAATGTGGTATAGAGACACAAGAATTTAAACGTAGTTCAACAAATCATATACCTACATGCACCCCCAGAGAATAAACATCTTCACTATGAGAATAAAAATAGTACAAGATTCTAGCTTGTTCCCATATCCGATCCAACGCCCCTTGTACACCCACTCTCTTAATAGAGTCTATATCTATCACTTATTCTCTTTCGCTACATCCACCTTGGCCATTGATTTTATTTATAACCAAGGGTCTTATCTCCAAAATTCTTTCCAAATCCTAAGGACATGTTTGTGAGTTTGGATTTTAGAGGGGAAGGGAGAGAAGAGGAGGACTTATAATATAATTTTACACTATAAGCCCTCCTCTCCTCTCCCCTCCAAAATCTACACTCACAAACATACCCTAAAAGTTTTTAAAATCAAATCTTAATCAATTTTCAAAGCTAAAAGAATTCCTATATCCTAACAAACTTCACATATCCTATCAGATCTACCATATCATACCAGATTTACCATATCCTTAATTCAGATATCTCTAAATCTAAGGATATATATCTCAGTATATACATCTTATCTTAGGATACATATATAAATAAAATTAATCAATATCCCATCAAAATATACATGAGTTAACTATCCCAACAATAATAAATAGTAGAGTAACATTTTAGTTACCGTTCATTTTTAACTTATTATTATTTAAAGTGTTATTCTATTATTAGACATGGAGTATTACAAATCTGCTTCTATTTAATGAGTTTTAAATATAAATTCATTTGTAAATCGATTCAAATCTTGGTTTTCATATCAGAGTTTCAAATATAGAGTATGATTTCTATATCAAATTAAATTAAGGGTTACTTTGTATGAATTTCTAGAAAAATATTTTTTAAATGTTCTTATGAAAATGTAAAAAATATATTTTGTTTGAGTATAAAATTAATTTTTATTTTGATTTAATATTACAAGGTTTTTATTTCATTTTTAAACATATTTTTATGTTATAACAAAGATTTTTTTCTAAAAAAAATGAAAAATTATAACTTCCGAAGAAAAAAGACTTCTGTGTTTTTTTGGGTGATTATATTTTTACTAAAAAATTTATACACTATATATTTTTTAAAAAATCATTTTTTAATAAAAATAATTTTTTTATCAAAATAATGATGTACAAACGAGCATAAAATATTTTTTAGGTTTAATCTTTTCAAACGCATTCTATATAATATAATATTTATTTGGGTTCAATTATAGAAGTTAATTATACGGTCAGTAATGCCTTCAAACAATTTACATATATTGGGTAGAAGCCTTCAAATAATGTTTAAACAAATGTGTTGGAACTTCTTATGATTGGAATCAAGTGCTAAATAATTACTCTAAATATTATTAAAAAGCTGACCCGATTCTTACAATAAAAAACTAAGTAACTAACAACAAGAATTGTAACTTGAATGCTTTTAACTTGTGTTAATTATTACCTAATCACTCCTTACCAAAAAGAGAAAAATTACTACCAAATCACTCTCTGAGTAGCAAATTTCCAGAAATAAATGTATATAAGCAGAGGATGCAAAGAATACATAAAATAAAAAGTTGTATTATTTATATTCATTATATATGAAATATTAAATTTATTTACATTTTAGTTTATTATTAAATAAAATATAAATCTTTATCTCCTATCCAATAATAGGATGGGATGAGTCAACACACTGTTTGCCACTAATGAGTAGCAATAATAGGATTCTAACATAAAATAGCCGCCCTAGGTTTAAAAACAAGAGGCAGGAGGCATCCTCATCGAGTCATCGTGGCTGACACTGCCGTCGGCCGTCGCCATTCTTTGAGCTGACTATATACATATATTGGGTCAGCAGAGTTAGGTATGCACCTTATCGCATATTTAATCCACGCGTTCAGTCTTATATTGATTTATTGTATATGAATATCAATTTATTAATGTGTTAGCATAGCGAAGCGAAGCAAAGCAGCCTTTGTGTTGTGCTCGGACAAGAGGAGAGAGGAGAGGAGAGCGAAGAGATTCGCAATCACGTAACATATCCCCACGTGCTCCACTCTCACGCCCTTTTCTTCTTCTTCTTCTTGTTTGTCGTTGTTCGTCTCTGTTTGGAAGTAGCTAGGAAAAATGGAGAGCAGCGCCGTCCTCGCAGGGATTCGACTGAGTTGCCCGATCTGCCCCTCCCGCCACTCTTCTCTCCTCCCCCTTCCCTCTCTCAGGGTACCGTATCGCTATTCATTCATTCATTCATTCACTCCTTCCCCATTTCCCTCTCCTTCTTCTTCGCCTCTTTTTTCATTTTGATTTTTCGCATTCTCAGCTCCGAAAGCAGTTCCCTCTCCCTTTTCAGTCTCACAGTGATGTCCTGCAAGCCGCTTCTCCTCTCAGGCTTTCCGCTTCTCTTTCCAATGCCTACAGGTTTCCCTCCTTCGTCTCTTCTTCTATTCTTATTATCTTTTAATCGTTGTCTTTTTTTGGTTCTTTCTACTGTTAGTTAATTGCAAAGAAATTGAAGCTGTTGAATGGTGCAGTGAGACTATTGAATTAGTTGACATAGACTGGGACAGCCTCGGATTTGGCCTTCAACCTACTGATTACATGTACGTCATGAAATGCCCACAAGGTGGAACCTTCTCCAAAGGTGAACTCAAGCGCTTTGGCAACATTGAATTGAACCCGTCCGCTGGAGTTCTCAACTATGGCCAGGTTACATTCATTCATTCAATTCCATGCTTGCATCATTAACCATGTATATCATCCTTTATGATGTCAATGTTTATTTGAAAACAAATAGAATGGGGGGTTATTCCTGTGGTTCGCAATTGCAGGGTTTGTTTGAGGGTTTAAAGGCCTACCGGAAAGAGGATGGGAATATCCTCCTCTTCCGTCCAGAAGAGAATGCCCTGAGGATGAAGATGGGTGCCGAGAGGATGTGTATGCCCTCACCCACTGTGGAGCAATTTGTGGAAGCTGTGAAGGATACTGTTTTAGCAAACAAACGTTGGGTATTATATACAATCCTATCGTTGCCATCACACATTTTTATTTTTTGTAGTAAGTACATAGCCAGGTTGTTGAGCTGAAATATGGACACAGGTTCCCCCTTCGGGTAAAGGTTCCTTGTATATTAGGCCATTGCTAATGGGAAGTGGACCTATACTTGGTCTTGCACCTGCTCCGGAGTACACATTTCTGATATATGTTTCGCCTGTTGGAAACTACTTTAAGGTGAGGTATATTTATTGCTACGACAGAATGTGCCATCTTAACTCCTATTTGTAAAAGTTTCTCATTAACTGTTTTTGGATTTCAATAGCAAATTATTGTCGAGATCCCATAAACAAGCAAACTTTGGAAGATTTGCTAGAAAACTTCTTAGAGTTGGGGAGTTGTTGAACAAGTAGAAATTTAATTTATATATGTTTCTGTTGATGTGACTGAAGGGGTTGGATTTGTAGTTTGGAAAGATAAAGAAAACTTGTAGCAGCACTCTAAGGGTCCAGATGTTATCCCATTTTTCTTCTTTGTATGACTTATTAGCTTACGCTGAATGAAGTTGTCTAGTGTTGCATTTGTTTTTTCATTTTATATTTTTTTGTTTTTTCTACTTCTTTGATTTATTCATATTTGTTATTATTTTCAATATTAACAGGTGCTCTAATCTCTTTCTATATCTTCTGTTGTTGTAATTTTAAACATACGTATGACACGTTCCTTCCAAAATTTATATCACCACAGGAAGGTTTGGCCCCAATCAATTTGATTGTTGAGAACGAATTACATCGTGCAACTCCTGGTGGCACTGGAGGCGTGAAGACCATTGGAAACTATGCTGCGGTAAGCCAGACCCTTCTCTTTTCTTGTTGCTTGTGCACTAGCATTTGGTTGAGATGTTTCTTCTGTTTTCATCAAGTTAAAAGTTTTATACTATTATCCAATCATATGCTTCTATTTGTAAGACTTTCAAGGAAGTTAGTAGTTGAGTAAAATAAATTTGTTAATGTGACAATATATGGTTAGATATTTATGTAAAACTTTTCACACTGACAATGCATGTAAGTTAAATTCTAAAGTTAAATGGTATACAATTTCAACCTGAAGGTTTTCCTCACTTTTTGTGATTTCAATTATGCAATTCATTTGTAAATTTTAACTAAACATAGGTAAAAACTGAGGATTTTCTTGTACTATTTTTGTTTTACAATATTGGCTTTAGTTATCTGTTCGATGGTTTCTTAATTCTCATTTCTTTCCATTGTCTGGCATACTTTTCCTTATTTCCCTTATAGAAATCCTGACCCTTTCTCTCTCTTTCTCTGCACATATGTGCAATTATTTTTTATAGGTTCTGAAGGCACAATCAGCTGCAAAAGCCAAAGGATACTCTGATGTTCTATACCTTGATTGTGTGCACAAAAGATATTTGGAGGAGGTTTCTTCCTGCAATATTTTTGTTGTTAAGGTATTATATTCTGAACCAGTTTGCATAAGATTATATTTACGTTGTTTTTTGTCATTGTTAATATGTAGGGCTGTTACATTTACCTGCATATTATTTCCCACTTTTACGTTTTCTCACATGATCAACAATTCACCTAGACATTAACTGCTTAGAAAGTGAAATCGATACCTTTATGAAATCAGAATCGCATACTTTTAGTGTACTACAGTTTGTCAATTTCCTGAATGAGCTTGATAGGTACTGGTAATAGAACTGGAAAATTGAAAGAGTTTGATAGGTACTGGTAATAGAACAGGAAAATTGAAAGCACACTGATATACTGGTGAGGAAGCGGTCTGTAAATATTTGAAATAGAAGATGAAAATGGTTTCTGAGCAGTTGGAGGGGCTCAGCACCTCCTTGCCTTTCCCACTAATTTCCAAACTGAATTTTTCTCCTATTGTCCTCTTCTATATCCTACTCACACCCTTACATTCTTTTACATTCGCAACATTATGACTAGCACAGAGCATCCCCGCCCCCACCCCCACCCCCCCTTTTCTCTCTCTCTCTCTCTCTCTGTGAGAGGAATTACAACTAGGGCCCAATTATGATTGACCTGGTACCTATGAGCCCCGTTGCTATACTTGCAAATCAGTTTAAGTAGTGGTAGCCTATTGGTCCATGGTGCTCACTTCAACAAGTTGGTGCCTCTGCAAATTGCAAGCTTTTAACAACTGAAATCCTCTCCTTTATGATATGTGCCTTTGATTATCACCTTTCCTGAGTAAGAATTTCCAATGGCTTGTATAAATCATTTTTGCAAGAATGCTGATGGGGTGTTTGGCAAACTTGAAAAAACAAATATATGGGTATGACGGGACTAGGTCTTAATTAGATGTTTGGTAACTACCAAAAATGGTCTTTTTATCTAAACCAATTTCAACCTAAAACTAGTTCTGAAGAAAAACCAATTTTAAACTGATTTTAACTAATCCCATCTTCTCTCTCTGTCTCTCTCTCTCTCTATATATATATATAGAGAGAGAGAGAGAGATTACCTTATCCTTTCCTAAAAAGTTGATAAACTTATTAAAGTAGTTTCCTAGTTAGTTTCAAACCAAATACAATTTAATGAAAAATTACTTCATTTTTATACAGTTTGTCAAGTCCAAACAACCCCCTAAGAGTCTTATTTAGAGTATGCTGAGCGTAAAGTTGTACCAACATGACTCACTTCTGGGCTTCTGGCTGTTGATCTTTGGCTCTTTTACATTAATCTGAATAGATTTGTTAATTGCATACAACTCATCAATATGATTATAAAATTATTTAATCCTGTCTTGTGGTATATTTTCTTTAGATTGTATCCTGGTTAAAATTCATTGGTGCTAATGTGTGCATCTTGTAAACACCGCCCCTCCTCTCCCTCCCCCCCTTCCTCCCTCCCTAGTGTTCGTCAGAGCTGACTGCAATCTTCTGTCATTATTTCTGTTTGCTTTCAGGGTAACATTATTTCAACTCCTGCTATTAAAGGGACTATCCTACCTGGCATTACTCGAAAAAGTATAATTGATGTTGCTCGAAGCCAAGGGTTCCAGGTACAAGATTTTTTGGTTTTGGAGATGATTGATGGATATTATCCGTGCCATATTTGATGTGTGATATTTTATTTCTTCCTAGGCTGAATTTGCAAAAATTTAATGAAGGGTATATCATATATGCTTCCTCGATGCTAGTAATAAATAGTGGGTGTTGTTGGCAAATTTAGATCCACTTGATTAAAGCATGGGCTTTGGGATTTTGTTTTGTACTCCATGTCTGTCGTCTGCTACCAGATTCACACCTTAGGCAGTTGCCAATGCCATGATGAGGAATTCTTGCCCTGAAAAGAAATCTACAGTGATGAATTTCAATCTTTAACTGTTCTTTTGATGTTGACCTTTTGTGGCCGGTCCCCTGATGATGTTATAGATTTGATTGGAATGGTCGATGTTAACAACTTGAAATTTGGAAAATCTCATTTATTGGATGAATAATTTTAGCATATAGAAAACTGTCTCAGATCTCCTTTGAAGCATGGGTACTTCAAAATGGCTGCCGTACCCGTACCCGGTACAGGTGCTTGTTGGGTACTCTGGATACTTGTTAATCAACAATTTCAATAATTAAATGTTACTTAAATGTAAATTAATTCTTATAAAATATTAAATTTTATAATTAAATGAATTAAATTACTATTTAATCTCTTCAAATATCATGTTTTCTTTTATATTTTTACTTGAGCATGATAAAAATTATTTATTTTATGATATAATTATTTTATTAATTATAATTTCATATTTTTATATAATATATCTTCTCGCACTGCATTCCCAGCTTTTTGAAAAATTTTCCCCGTGCACCAGATCTGCACTGCATTCCTACGCAACATAGCAAATCTCCTAAGGGTGTGTTTGTGTGGGAGTAAAATAGAAGGAGAATTTCCATAGATGATGTTTATGTGTAAAATTACATATGAAACTCACCCATAAAATTTTTTCCCCCATTTACCTCACAAGGTGTGTTTGGTCGGAGAGTAAAAGTGGGTGTAAATTTTTCACAGATGAGCTCCATGTGTAAATTTACACATGGAGCTCATCCTTAGAAATTTTACCCCCACTTTATCCTCAAACCAAACACACTGTTGACCTTTAGGGTGTCTCCTTAAAAATTCTTGGATGATTCCGGAATGTCCTTTGCAGTATTCACCACTTATCTCTTTCTTTCTCTGTTTCTTTATTTCTTAATCGTGAGAAATGAGTAGTGTCCATCCAATTCCATTCAAAGACAACAATAATCTTGCTATGATTCTCACAGAAAATACAGGCTTGTTTGGAAGTATTTTTGTTTTTGAGTTCTTTAAAAGTTAAAACTGTTTTAAAATATCACTTTAAACTCTATATGAAAAAATAAAAGAACAAAAAACATGTAATTTAACTCCTAAAACAGTTTATAATGGTAAAAAAAAAATGTTTAAAAGTAATACAATAAAAAAAAACTTGTTTGGCAATCCACCAACAGTCATCAAGTATTGAACACTAATCCCTGTTATATAATTATAAATCCCACAAAAATTGAACAATCCTCAGTTTTATAATTGTCACAAATAAAGCATTGAACACCTTCCTCCATTCCATCCTTCATGCCTTCCAAATCCCTGTAATGTCCTTCAAATTACCTCGAGTACACCTGAGGACACCAATCATGTTAATAAAGCCACACTAGAATGAAACCTGGATTAAAATCCTATGTTTTTGTAGATAGTCATCTTGAACCAAAATCCTCTAGAATGATGGAGCCAACCCATTAGTAGCAAAGAGTGCTAGAAAAGAGATGGATGAGGGTGAGAGGCCCAAGAAAAGGGATGAATAAGAGCAATACCGTGTGTGAGAAGAGTGATGAGAGAAGCCTCATATCCTGTCAACGATCAGGAACAGTAGCCAGTTTCCTCTGTGATGAGGCCTCGAGAAGAATGTGCAAGGAGATGAGAGGGGAGATGTGGGTTTCATCTTGGGATTTTCTTCTTGACCCCAAACTAGAATCGAACCAAGTTCAAAACTAATAAAACAACATAATTACGTTATGTGCCACTGGATTTTGCTATGTTTTTCAAAACAAAAAATCAAAAACATCTCACAACTTTTATTGATTTTCTGTCCTTAAAAAACAATATAAAAAAAAGTATCAAACACATTTTTTTGGTTTTGCATTTTTTAAAACTAAACTGCTAAAAAACACTTATCAAACAGGCCCTACTTCACTGGGTCATGTTCTACATTTTTGTATGTAGACTACGTTATACTTGGTTTCTTGTTTCTATTGACATTATCCCAGTTACATAAATTTATTCTTCACTTCGGAATGATCACCTGATAAGTACAGGTTGAGGAGCGGCAAGTGTCGGTGGATGAATTGCTAGGCGCTGATGAGGTCTTCTGCACGGGGACAGCTGTGGTTGTGTCACCTGTAGGCAGTGTAACTTATCTTGGCAAGAGGTATGTTCCAGTAATTACATAAAACCCTTGTATTTCGTGCATCAACTAATATGTCAACTGAGGGGAAAGCCAGACAAAATATTTTGTTAATGAGGAAAAAAATTCGCCACTAGCACACCATTCCCCTCCATTCAGCTTCAACGAAGTATTGCAACAACACAAATTTTCCTTAGCCATTCCAATAATTGGCTATACAGTGTGACTAGTGTTGGGATTAGATCATACTGGGATAATTTTTGGGGTTGGCATCCTATGAAAGCGAATTTGAGTTAATGATTGACGTTATTAAATTTCTGTAGGGTATCCTATGGAGACGGTATTGGGGTGGTGTCCCAGCAACTTTATAGTGTCCTTACCAGATTACAGATGGGTCTTTCAGAGGATGTGATGAATTGGACTGTTGAGCTGAGATAGTACCGCGCAAAATTAGCTGGCAGTGAAACTTTAGTGAATTCTGCAATTTAAGATCTCTAGCAGTAGTTTTTAAAACTGATTAATGTTATTTTGATTTACACGGACACCGTGCCGACACACTCACATCTACTATTGAATTAGATATGGACCCCACTTAATTTGAGTTCCACAATCCATCCAATAATAAATGTGAGTGTGTCAATACGGTGTTCCATAAAATTTGTGTCAAAATAATATTTCTCATTAAAACTTTACTTTCGTATCTTATGAGTTGCTGTAGATAGTTACTATGATGAGTGCGTGTCTTGCTATTGAAATGACTTTTTGCAAGCACGTATTAAACAATTCTACGTTTGTTTATTTCCTTGCCAGCTGGAGAAGTCTGTATCAGTGGATTAGTTTGGCTTATTTTGCGGTTGAAAAATAGACAAATGCTGTTTTATTTGTTCAACAAAAATTGACGTTTTAGATGCGGAATGTGTGCATAGAGATTGGTTACGGGAAGACTTTTTCTTTGTTTTTTACATCTTCGGGCTTCGATGGAAGAGAAGCAAAAAAGAAATTGCATGAAGTGTCTTGGTGCAGAATGGAGAATGGAAAATGACGAGTTATAATTCTGTCCAAATTTATTCTTAAAAATGAAGTGACCTGTATATCTTTAGATGGTTATGTGGATTATATCAAGTAGTTTATTTAACAATAAAAGAAAATTGGCTGCTTTTTCTGGAGTGTAGCGTTACTTCGTTTGTTGATTTCCAGGAGCGTATATACCTTAATTTTTTTTTAAAATTTTTCTTTTGGGGTCATAGTCACCCCAAAGGTTTAGAGCTATCTTTCTACTAAATTCTACCCTTGTTAGGAAACTAAAATGCAAATGGTTCCATCGATAGGAAAAGGTCCAATTTCCCGTTGGCGCAAGCCAAACGTTGCTCAATAAATCAAACCATATGGTCAGTGATACACTATTAAATAACTTAATCATATTTTGTTAGAATCAAGACATCATAAATTAGAATCATCAGCCGTTCAACAAATAAGGGATGGATTTTGGAGTGTGGCGTGACCTGTATTTGGCATCTCATATTGATATTCACCCGATCAATCACAAAGACAATAAGCAAGAAGACTGCAGTAGCAACATTTCTCACTCTCATACTGTAATGCCATGCCATTATTGTTGAAAATCATGCTTTCTGGCCAAATCTCGTCGTCTGACGCTCCAACTATAACACCATCGTCTGCTAGCTGTTTCAAGCCCAAGGAACATGGGATTCTGTGGTGTAGGTAAAACTTTGTACACTCTTTTCACACTCATACTACATACATCATCGAAGTGTGTACATTAAAATATTTTTCACACAAGAAATTAAAGCTTCGAAGGACATCCAGTGTATTATTAACGTCTTTGGTCTAACCATCAAGTATTTATTTACTAATTGCTATATGATTAAGGATTTAATTTTTTTAACTCACCTTTTAAGGATTAATTAAAGGGTCGGCTGAGTTAATCTGTGAGTCTCACAGAGATACTTTGGTTCCAGTTAGAAAGTGCATAGCATCTTTTAACAATAGAGGTCATTTGCAAGCACCTGTGCCTCTGGCCGTGATCGAAAAGTAACAAAGCGAAATATTTTCTTAAGGCACTACTTTTTTCACACCTCTCTACACCTCATGTATTTTTTTCACACCTCTCTACACTTCAAGTATAAAAAGAATGGAAAAGGTATCTTAAAATGTATGTTTTAATTTCAATATTAAAAATAGAAATAATGTATAATAGGGTTTAATTTTGATGTAGTGACTGTCATCCAATCAAATCTCTTCTTTTATATGACTTTTTAAGTAGTGAGGTATAAAAGTAATCGTATTTGTTGATGTGTTGTTACATGATTAGATGAATATGTAAAATTTTTTTACACTATCAGTGTATTCCAATTAAATCTTATATAATAAAAGTGTAATAAAAATAGTGTATAAATTATACTAAATAAATCTTTTACTACTAAGAAGACAACGGTGCTACTAATCATTGGTACTGATGAAGAAGAATACATATAAAGACAACAAGGGGGTTTGCTGAGGGTGACAAACAGCTGCTACCCAAAAAAAGGAGCTTTTGTGTGTGGGGGAGGAAGAAGTATAAATTGGATGTACCTTTTTTTATTTGATCTGAATTGCACATACTTTTAATTTCTTATTCTTATGAAATGTTCGATTTGAGGAGGACATAAAATGAAAACTTTTATCTGGTCAATAGTTTATGTTTCTTAATGTTGTACAACATCGTTAATCAAGCTAAAGTCTTGTTTGATTCAAATAATTAGTCAGACAACACCAAGGATCAATTTACTATATGCATGTATGTTCTTGACAGGTGTCTCCCGCGCGCAGAGTATGCCACTAACAATGCCGGTAGAAATTTCAATAGCGCACAAAGCATGCTTTTTCGTTTGTACTTGAAAATTCTGATATCTGGGGCTTTGTCTTATATGACATTGTCTTTTTGACCTCTGCTCCTCCATTTTCATTATTTTTATGCTTTTTAACTCCGCAAAAGCAACCGTGAGGAAGAAACCGCGTCGCTGACTCGTGCTACCCCTTTTTCCATGAAAAAGAGAAGAGGATCGTGATAAGACACAAGAGATTCAGTGCCTTTCTCCTTTGAAAGGATTTGTAGCAGCCATTTGAAGCAAAGGTTAATCTTTCCACACAGTCACCCCTGGCCCTTGCTGACATTCAGCCCTTGTCATGCTTACATAAACAGCCACAGATTAGTGTTAAAAAATCAAAATAAAAAAATACTGAGCCAAATTTCGTGATTTAAGTAGGCATAACGATGTAACATGTTCATTTTCACAAGTTGATCGTAAAAGTTCAGTTTGCTAATTGCTAGAAGATTCGTCCTTTCACATTTATCAGATAGCATGTCTTGATAGTAGTTAAGAAGTCCGAACAAAAATTCGTGGTGTATTACTGCGGCTTTTTTTTTATATATATATATATTTGAAAATTATAATTGAATTAGATTGATTTAACTTTTCTAGTTAACCTACAGATCATAGTTCAAGTGTAAATGGAAAAAAAGAAACCGCGCTTCTCATCACCTCAAACCACAATTTACAAACTATATTATTGTTAGGGACTAAAAATCACTTCCCTAAATCATTTATTTTCAATGATTAGAAAATTATTACCTATTAAAGGAAAAAAAAAGTAACAAATAACAATAAATGTTCAAGAAAATAATAAGAAAGGAAAACGAGACTCCACATAGGCATCCAAAAAAAAAAATTCCATATATTCACAAAAAAACGAAGCAGAAATACTTTTTGGATCGAAAATAATTCTCGTATCCCAGTACGAAAGAGTATGATTGACCATATTTCCCTAATTATAGTCAACTTCCGTTTTCTCTCTCCTGCTTGTAGTTTTCAATTTTTCATCTGTGTTGTGATTGGTGGAAACCAAGTTCCCACTGTTTGCACGAAAAATGTATCGTCCAAATAGCATTCCTGAAAACGAAATTACAAAAATCAAACTACGAAAAGGACGAGGACCGGAGGCCGCAGTGGGTAAAGGTGTGAGCTTCAAAGATGAAGGGTAAGAACCGATCAACAACGTCAAAACAAAGACAACTCAAGCAAATTTACCCATCACCGGAATCAAATCCAGATGCAACAACGATTTTTACCTTTTTGTAAAATTATATTTCATTTCATATTCTACCAAATAAGATAATTTTGTTAAAATTGTTACTAAACTTATATTATGTTTGGAACTTGGTTAATGTCACACTAAGAGAAACAGTCATATGTATTTTGGGAAACGTAACAAACTGGTTCTTTCAATTGCTTTTCAAAAGTTGCATAGTAAGTTCAACATAGGGTATACAGTGCTTTGAGAGAGTATTACAGATTCATTAGAAATGTTCATTCATGGAAGCTTCTTAATTCATCGTCACTTCACGAGCCTTCACTGGGTCCAACTCTCACTGTCAATTACTTTGTCCTCAACTTAAATTAAGTCCCTCCACAAATTTGGATGCTCAGCTTCAAACTGGGTCATACCTTGACGTAGTTTGTCTGATCTTCTGAGTGAAGGAGAGAGATGAGAGCTAAAAATTAAGATTTAAGAGTCTATCTTCGTTTTACAATCATTCTTTGTCAAGATCTGGTCACACAAACACAGCAGCCACACCTGCCCGAAGGTTCGACTAGAAACTTATTGAAGATAAAGTGGGGGCAAGTTAATTAGCGTTGAAAATTAACAAGGCCAAACATCATCTACAGTGCAGGAAAATGGCGTGCAATTATTGACTCTTGCAATCTGTGAATGTATGATATATTCATGTTTAGATATAAATTTAATACGTTATACTTTGTATATTCATACTAAAATTAGATTTTACTAACGTGATCAACGTACTCTCATTTATTTTATTTTATTTCTTATATCACAAATTTTATTTCAAGCGTATCTAAAAATAATAAGATATTAAATTTATATTTAAGGTGTGTACTTGATATGAGGAAAAAAATAGGACCGGAATTTTTATGAGTGAATTCCATGTTGCACATTAAATTTTATACACTTTTATCCCATTATTCGATGACTGTATATCACAGGTGTTTCGTACAATGTGATAACTCAAGGTTTCTGAACATTGATCATGATCCATGGTACAAATTAGACAAAAGGGAAAACAACTTCTACATATCCTTATTTGTCTAATTAATTTTATATTTGAGCATATGCATATGCTCGCAGGGCCTCTCTCTACTCTTCCCGTTGCAAGCGAGTAACATTACTTACACACAGATCCTCAGGCTATTAACATGTACAAAATGAAAATTACTTCATGACATGCCACGCATTTAATTAATTTTTTCAAACAACTGAAATTATCAAAACTACTATTGTTCCTTTTTTACTGCTGTTCGTATGTAAGCACAATAGAACCCACCTAGTCATGAAATAAAGATACACTGAGCTGTACGTCATGGTTGTTTAACAATAGGAGGACCCTGTCAAAAAGACTCTTTCAAACCTATGAGCTAGGTCCACGATTACGCACGAATGAACATGGAAAGAAAAGGCCGCAACTATGTCTTTCTACTTTTCTCCATGCTCTAAAATGTTAGTTTAGCCACGGTTAATTTATTCTCGTTGAAAAAAGAGGGCAAATGAGTGAGAACTCATGAGAAAGAGACGGTGGCATATATCACCAAGACCGTTTCCTTTTCCATGTTGAAAAGTTGTTTACTTTTGTTTCTTCCACAAACCCTTTGTTTACTTTCTAAGCACATGAAAGCTTGCGTAACAAATACAATGAAAATTCAACCGCTTTTGCATTATAAATGCTTTGTTTGACTTTCACCCTTTTCTCTCATTGTCAAGTCAGCTCATCTTTTTTCTTTTCTTTTTTATTTTTTGTTTTCTTTTTTGTAGTTTCTTTGTGTCTAATGGATGGGGGAATTCGGAATTTTGATCCTCCAATCTTAAGTAATTAAAGAGAAGGGAAGACTAATTGAGCACTAATCAGTATGTATGTGTGTGTGTGTATATATATATATATATATATATATGTGTGTGTGTGTGTGTGTGTGTGTGTGTATGGATAATGTGCAAACGGTACCCCACCAAACCCAGAATATATCGTTCGTACATGCCCTTCTCCCTGTGATCTTGTCGATCGTCATAATTTAAATCTTTCTGCTTTTATTCTTTTTCCTTTTTTAATTTCCTTTAATTCTTTTTTTCTGCTTGTAAGGTTAGGCTGTTCCGTTTAAATAAAAACTTTTAACAAACCAGGACAAGCTAATTTATAGTAGCAAGAACTTGCATCAAGTAATATGACATGGTAAATAAAGATGGCTTTTTTCTTCTTTTTTTTCATAGATAAAGATCGCTTTCTTGTAGCTTAAGAGTATGACCGGGCCTGTAATTGTATCGGACCGCCAATTTTTTTTTTTTTCACTTAAAATATACTTTCAGAAGTTTAGTGTTATCACCAACAATCATCATAATTAAAGTGTCAATAAAAGCATTGTCAAAAGAAATAATTTTTACACAAAGTGATTATTGAAAATAGTCATAAATTTTTATCGACAACTAGTACATATTCAAAATATCCAAAAGAATTCATTTTTGGTATTTTTGATATGTACTAAATGTCAATAAAAGTTTATAACTATTTTTAATGATTACTTTGTATCAAAATTATTTTTTTAACAATATTTTTATTAATATTTTAATTATAAAAAACCGTTGAAAATATTTATTCTTCTTGCACACTGAAAATAGAATTGATAATAATAGGTAAAAGACAAATTAAACTGTAATAAACTCTACATATAAACTATGACTCTCTCTCTCTCTCTCTAAATATATATATATACACGCGCACTATGATTTAGCAAAATATATTCTTAACATTACATAGTTGAGCAAACTATGAAATAAGGATAAATTACACTGATGTTTTCATAGATTTGATAACATTTACATAAGTTTTTCTATTTTTGTAAGAATGACATTGACCTATTTGAATATAATGTTTATCATATATTGAAGAGGAAATTGATATAATAATTTTATAATCCATAACAAACTTTGCAAAGATAAGAATTAGAATAAATATTATCGAACATAGAGAAAGATCAATCCAAATTGTCCATATAATTCATGGACATAGTGATTAATGTAGCCCGAATGAACGCAACATTATTCATAATTGAATGGCAATCAAGAATTTGTAATAGGTTTTCAATTCAGGGATTTGTGATAAAAATAAATATGAGTGCACAAGAGAAGTATATTTAGGCCAGCTGGTTTAATTTGTGACATAATAGATGTGATAGTGGGAATCCTACTTGTTGACTGCCATATTCAAAAAGTAATTCATTAATCTTTATCTTGTCCTTTTTCGTTGAGAAAAAAGGCCAGTAGGATGGTCGCCCAGTTGCATGTTTGATTAATCTAATTAATTTGTTCATAAGTTCATGATCGATCTGAGGGCCTCAGGATACCAACTGTGGTCTAAAGTTCAAACTAATTGATTAACATTACATTTGCAAATTAAAGCCATCTAGCAGGAGTATATTATTGCCATGCTTGCAGAGGTACAAATGAAATTATTTTTAAAGGATTTTTTTTTAACCCTAAAAACACTAAGTAAGGAAACCCGGCCAGGAAGACAAATTTTTCAAATATTCATATGTATAGGATGTAAATTAAAAATTTAATCATAATAAATATTTTATTGATACATAAGAATGACAAATATATTATGAAATATTTTGGACCATAAAAAATATACATATTCGCTTTACTTTAATTTTTAAAATTAAAAAAATGGCCACTTAATCCTTCAAATTTGGAAGAAGAAAAGAAAAATTTAAGTTAGTCCCTAAGGCAATATCCATACACATATTAACTTAGCTTGAATCATCGGGATTAATTTGATGATTCAATTTTTACAATTTTATAAACTAAATTGTTGATTTATTTTAAAATTTTAGACACTAAAATGAAGCATTATACAATTTTAAGATCAAAAGATAAACTTTTACTCATTTATTTTTAAACTTTAATGGGTAAGGAATTCATGATAAAATTTGAAAACGAAAAAATCAAAGTTAGTCCCTAAAACAATGTTTGCATGATCCAACTTAAACCACCAACAGAAATAATTTGATTCAACTTTTTCAACTTCATGAACAAAACTCTTAGTTTTATTTTTAAATTCTAGGCACTAAAGTAAAGCATTATAATATTTCAAGATCAAACTCAACTTTTACTCATCTTTTAAAAACTTTAATGGATATAGAATTCACTTTTATATTGGAAGTAAATGTGTTGGTTTCACTTTTATGATAAAATTTATTTTTAAAAGAGTTTAATTTTTATGTACTAACAATATAAATTATTTTATATTGTCAACTAAGAAAACAACAAATCATAGTGGATAGTTGTTATAATAGTAGTTAATTAGTATATAGTTTGATGATTTTTTAAAAATTTTATTGACTGATAGTATAAAATTATTTTATATTTCCATTGTATGAAAATTAAATTCTTTTTAAAATGTACAATAAGACATTGATTAAGGAATCAACCAAGGAAATGATCATATTAAAAAGATAATATTTTATATTTTCAAAATATTGAATTCATAATAATTTTTTTAAACTTAACTTTTTAATAACCTTAACAAATGCACTAGGACACTGCATACTGATTAGCAAAATCCCAATTTTTTAAATCTGTTTTTCCTTTCATATTCCGTACCATGTTTCAGACCTGGGGGTATGTTTGGACCATTTAGCAATAGCTAATTAATGGTCATTTGGCTGATTACCTACCACATGGAAAATCATGCACGCTTTAATAATATAATACTGATTTAACAGTAAGCATGATCTATCATCTATGTGTAAGTTCACAGCTCTTTCGATGTTTCTTCTATAGCTTTTTTTCGCTCTTTTCTCTCTTTATTTTTGTTTTTCTTGATAATTTGATATCTTTTAAATAATTCTCTAACTATTAAAATAATTGATATTAAATAATTTTACCTTCTTAAAACATTAATCAAGTTATTTTACTTAAATTTTTATTCAATACTCATTATGTCAAGACATTATAAAAATTATATATTTTTTTACTTTAATATAGTGTAAATAAATTTTACATTGTCATACTTCTATTTGTAAGATTTTCAAACAAATAAACTGGCGAATTAAACACTTTATTAATATAACAATTGATAGGTGAATGTTTGTATAAAAAAATATTACACTACACAATGCGTATAAAATAAAATCATAAAAAAATATAATACGTGAGAGTTTATTGAAGGTTATAGCATTTTTTTTCCCTAATGAATAAATACCTATTTTGATCAACCATGGGCCCCAAGTGAGATGAAAAGAACTTTCTCTTTCATTGACTAAATGTCTAAGGTTTGATTCTTGCTTTGGAAATGGAACAACTTTAAAAAGAGTGACTAGCGTTTACTCCTTTAAATGGACTTACGATACATTAAGGAATTAATCATAGCATCCAATGACAGATACCCTAACAAACCCAAAAAAAAAGCCTATTTTGACCTCTCAGAATTTGAAAGTATTATATTACTCCCTCACACTTTAGCAAAGAAAAACAAATTGGTTTCTCCATATAAATCAACAGTGTTTTTTTAAATGTATATATTTGTACACAAATTTTAAATTTTGAAGTACTAATTTATTCTCTAATGGATTTTTGAGGTATCAAAATGGATATTTAGTTTTTTTTTTCTTAGTTGATAACGTATATATGATAATTAAGCAAAAGCCACAAAAATGTTACTCTAATTAACACAAGCTCTCCTATCACTATTGACGGGAGTTTGTAAGCAAAACCTCTTGCTATATATAACTTGCATAACAAACTAATATTTCAAAGCCCCAAGATGCATTATCTAACTAAGCACAATATATTGTTTACTAATATTCAGCGTTGTTCAAAGCCTAAAAACTTGAAGCGATAAATTTAGTTCTAATAATTTCAATAGCTCGCTGGTTAAACAGATTTTACTTTTGGGCGAGCGAAGAGGATCCACAAGACAAGTTTATGACATCTCGGGGATGCGTAATCAGAGTCTCATTCTTCCTGCACCAAAAAGAGAGTCATTCTTCGTCTAGGCATGATTTAATCGAAGAACCATTCAACCAAAAAAGGGGGTATTGATCACCTTAACCTTCCAACCTTGGACCCACACTCCCACTAATTGCACCATGCATGATGTTTATGATTATCATCCATCCATCCATCCACAACAATAATTCATTTCCCCTTTGCATTTTACAAAAATAATAATATAAGAGAGAGACTGAAGGAGGGATGGTAGGATATATATATATATATATAAACTTTATTATTTCAACATTCAACATTCTCAAATTTCCTAATTACAAAATATGTAGGTCCTATTATTTACTTTTTTTTCTCAACTTATTTTCTTTTTATTACCCCTCTCATACCTACATGGATCCACATGAGTGTCTGACATAACATTACACGATATATATATATATATATATATATATATATATATAGGGGTGAATTATAGATTCTAGACTAAGAAGGACAATGAGAAAACCATTGTTCTACTCCACTGGCATTTCCAATTTATCCATTATTTTAGACAAAAGCTAATTCATATTTTTTTAATTTCTTTCCAACAGCACCTTTTTGAAACCCTGCCCAAAAGTCTCTCTCTCTCTCCAGGCTATTTCTCTCCTCATGCCCCCTCCCCTCCCCTCCCCTTTATATATAAATCTCATTATTACCATTATCATTATCATCGGCTTAATAAAGCTTGGCTTTACTTGAAAGAAACTCAGACCAATTCAACAAACACAGGGGCAAGAGAGAGAGAGAGAGAGAGAGGCATAGCTGATATGGGGAGGGCTCCTTGCTGTGACAAAGCCAACGTGAAGAAAGGGCCATGGTCGCCTGAAGAAGACGCCAAACTCAAGGCTTATATCGAGCAGCACGGTACCGGAGGCAACTGGATAGCTTTGCCCCAGAAGATAGGTATGAATGATCCATTCATCAAATTGACTCCAAATTAATCAAACTTCTCCACACACACACACACACACACATATAAAAAACAACACAAGTATATATATGCATATAATTCCTATAGTAACTTCCCTATCTCAATTCAGAACCCAAAACATATATATTCGTGTGTTTCTTACTTTCTGTGCTTGATATGTGTGTGGAGTAGGCCTTAAGAGATGTGGGAAAAGCTGTCGTCTGAGATGGCTGAATTATCTTCGCCCAAACATCAAACATGGGGGCTTCTCTGAAGAAGAAGACAACATAATCTGCAGCCTCTATGTTAGTATTGGAAGCAGGTAATTAATTCATTAATTGAAATCGTTGTTGATCCAAAAAGAAAAATTACATTAAATTAAATTAAATTCTTTATTGGAAGCCTGTATAATAATAATAATTATTATTTAATTATAGTCATGTACACTTAATTATAATTAACTGTGGAGTCCAATTATTGATCGCTTGAATTTCCTTGGAATAATACCATGCAGGTGGTCTATTATAGCAGCACAATTACCAGGGCGAACAGATAATGACATAAAGAACTACTGGAACACGAGGCTGAAGAAGAAGCTCCTTGGAAAGCAAAGGAAGGAGCAACAGGCTCAAGCACGCCGAGTCAGCAGCCTAAAGCATCAAGAGATGATGAAGAGAGAACCCCAAGACCTGGTGGTGATGGCTGCTTCTTCTTCTTCTTCAGGAGGACTCATCACCCAACAAACTCCTTATTGGTCTGCAGAGCTCTGTGTGCCAGTAATGCCAAATAATGCTTGCAATAATATCATCCAAGACTATGATCATCTCATCACCAACCAAACATCATCCTCCCTCAGGAACATGCTAAACGAACTAGAGGGAATTATTAGATTCCCCCATGATCATCATCAACCACCATCATACGGTACTACTGCCATTAATTCCCATGAGTCAAGTGAGATATCCTTTCCACAAGACCAGGTTTATCCAACAACCATGATAAACTCAGTGGCCATGGTGAGTACTGATGCAAACAATAATAATGGTGGCACTTCTCATCATCAGCCTTCCATCATATTTCAAGGGTATGAAAACTTCCCAAGTGATGATGATCTGAGTCATCTGGTTTGTGTGAACCCGCAACAAATAGAAGGATCAATGCAAGGCTTCTATGGAATGGAATCCATGGACATGGCCAGTGGTAGCACCAACACGGCCTCAACGGATCAAAGCACTAGTTGGGGAGACATGAGCTCTCTGGTTTACTCACCTAATTTGGTTTCTGACTATCAAGGTGGCTGCCGACAAGGAATTCCTCAAGATGCTGCTTTCGAGGATTCTAGGTACTTTGGAATTCAAATGCAATAACAGTTTTCTGTATATGGGGGGGGGGGGGTGTAAATTAATTTAATTTGTACCGCTTAAAAAAAAAAATTGGTATCCGACAAAACCCTAGTGAGTTCACTTTCACTCGGACATTTAATTTTTTGGTTTTATGGTTTCTTGTTCCATTCCAACTGTTTCGAGCTTCTTATATTTGCTTGATTATTGATATTGAGAAAACTCTTTTGTTTTCGGATTTCTTTGCATTATAGCCTTATATATGTGGATGTTACGGAATAAGGAATCTTAGTAATAGTGCGAGGCCCTGGAATTCCTAAACATGTCAGTTATCTACTGCACCTAAGTCGAGTGCCCCATGTTTGGATATGCGACGTATGTTATGCCACTGGAGTTTAATTATGCTCAAATCAATGTTTTGTTATGGATCAGTTTCTCATATCCCTGAAATACATGATTGAATTGTACCTTTCGCAAAGTTCTTCTCAAACCCCCAAGCAAAAGGCTGTGCAAAGTTTGAAAGGTGCTTAGCGTTTTGGCTGTGACTTGGCAAGCTTTAGCAACCAAGGCATCAAAACCTGGCTGCTTCCTTTTATAGTTTTCTTCTTGTCTTATATATAGTAGGCATACATCTCATGTGAGTCCAACTAGAAACAATGGAGCATTAAGTCTCGTTGTTGCCTCATATAGAATCGATCTGATAATAACAGCACATCCATGCTTGCAACTTGAGTTAAGCATACGTGCGAAATTTCCACCTTTTTTTTACGTATATCTTCATAGAACTTATTATTATTGCACCTTTTCATCGTTTTCATTTTTCGTAATTGCGTCTTGTATATACATGAGTCACTATAATTTTAAGTGAATAATCAAACGGTCAAGTAACTAAAACAAGGACCCAATTTATGTACACGATAAAATTAGAAAAAATTTCATAAAAATGAATGGCTAATTGGATAATCTTGTAAAAAGGAAGAGCTGTTTGAGATTTGTTGTTAAACTTATGTGTCAAAGTGTAGGATATCCCTCACATTTTTCCAAGCACTCATGATTTTCTTCGTCCAATCAATTAAAATTGTGCCACATTGTACTACCTGTGTTTCTGACACAAATCTTGGGGCATTTCAGTTGGGACATGTAGCACTACTCAAACAAAAATACGAGTAATGATAAACAAACGGGCGCACTATTTCACACAAACAAAAGTACGTAGATTGGTTTTGATAGAAAAATAAAAACTTAGAGAGAGTCACGCTGACGTGTTTCTTCACTATTTTCAACTCTAAGAGTAAGAAAGGGAGAAGATAGAGGAAAAAGCGTCGTGAGACTGATACGAAGAAAGGAAAGGAGTATGAAAGAAAAGACCAGCTCTTCTCGGACTCGGCAGGGTTCAAATTGGAATTTAATTGGTCAATGTTCGCCCTTTCCATTTGAAATTGTCGCATAATTAGATAAAGAATAATAAAGCAACTTGTAATTCTGTACGGAAGTAACGTATTTGAGTTTGGGAATTCCTACTTCATGTTATTATCGCAATATTATTGTAAAATTTAGCTGTGTTCAGTTATTTGGCACAAAATTTTCACACTGGAGCTAACACTAGTGTGATATCATGACTATTTGCGGCTTTATGCACATATTAGTGTTTGTTTTTCAATGAAATCTAGCTAAATGTTACTTTTGATTGAAATTGAGTTGAGAAAGAAGTCCTACGTTGCTAAGAATTGGGATGGGAGGGGTTCTCAAGGTTATAAATATAAGCTCAAGTTCTCCATTTCAATTTGCACTAGTTGAAAATACTTTAAGCTTGTATCTGACTTTTCTTCCTCTGTACTCTTGTTTTAGAGTGTTGTGAGATGTAATTCAAATATTTACTTTGAAGAGTGTGGGTGTTTAAGAGAGAAGTCCATGTATGTTGTAATAATTTTCACTTAGTAATATTCTCTGGTTGTCTTTTGGCAGAGACCATGGTTTTTCTCCTATTTTGGAGTTTTCCACATTAAATTCTTGTGTTGTGGTTGTGTTCCTATTTTATTTATTTATTTAGGGTGGTTCTTAAGGAAGGAAAGTGACGTATTTTCCCAACAATTGGTATGAGTAGCTTTGGTTCGGTGGGATTCATTCTTAGTATTATCTGTGGTTGTAACTTAGTCTGATCTTCCACATCAGAAAAGAATTTGTCCATGCTACTTGAAGATCATCCTTGGTTGCTGTTGTTGGAAGCTAGTATGATACTATGAGAGTGTAGTTTGGAAAGGTTCTGGCTAAGGAAAGATTTGGTATTTAAGCGTGTCCATTAAATTGTGACCCACCTCTCTTTGCTGGTTGGGAACCCTCCTATACATGGTTTATAATTGATTTACACTATTGCAGTATACGGTTTCAACAATGTCAAGTTTTTCAAGTGCTATGAAGTTTGACATACAGAAATTTTGATGGAAGAATTAGTTTTGGCTTGTGGCAAATACAAGTCAATGATGTGTTAATACAATCAGGATTGCATAAGACGCTGAAAAGGAAGATCCTCGATATGGATGATGAAAAGTGGGAGAAGCTAGATTTGAGAGTAGCAAGTGTAATTCGTCTATGTTTGGCTAAGAATATTCTTGCAAATGTGCAAGGAATATCAATAGCCAAGGAACTTTGGGAGAAACTAGAAGGGTTATATCAGGCAAAGGGTATTTAAATCAATTGTTGTTGAAGGAGCAATTTCATAATCTACACATGGATGATAACATGAAAGTCTCCAACCATCTTAGTGCTGTCAGTGGTACTATCTTTGAATTAGAGGCAATTGGCGTGAAGATTGATGAAGATAAGGTACTAAGGCTTATATTGTCTCTTCCGTCTTCCTATAGGCATACCAAGCTTGTTTTGATGTATGGGAAGGAAACTTTGAATTTTGAAGAAGTTGCCAGTAAAATCATTACTGAAGAAAGAAGAATGAAAAATGAGGGTAGCACTTCAACAATTCATTATTGGTAGCTAGAAGTGACACTTATAAAAGAAATCGTGGAAGGATTGTGATGTGCTAGAAATGCGGAAAGCCTAGGCATGTAAAGAAAAATTATTCAAGTAGCGCAGTATTGGAAAGGGATTCTCAATCTGATGCTTGCAACATTGCTCTCTTAGCAAGAGACGATGATCTTTACTAGAAGGTAAGAAGTGTATCCTCATGGTATTACTACGCTGCCATGGAAAATGATAAGTTATTGTTGGCTAATCCACAATTGCACATGGGCATTGGTTGATGTTGAGATGCAAGGTGTGTAGTGGGGGTTATGTCGATTACTGAGGAACTTCTGAAGAGAGCCAACATGGAAGTTGCATCATAAATTTTTCAGCAAGGTTTTGACATGTACCAAGGTAAAATTCTTGAAATTGTTTCATTCCAAGTGAGTACATTTTTTTTTTTATTGTAGAGTATGATAGTTTTTTAAACTATGATTGTCGATATAGACAATGACAGAAAGGGATTGTCGGTATTAAAAACAGAAGCTGAAGCTGTGTTTATTTCAATCAAAATAGAGATTGTTAGTTTTGATTGAAATTGAGTTGGGAAAGAAGTCTCACATTACTAAGAATTGGGATGGGAATGGGTTGCTAATGTTATAAATATGAGCCCAAGTTTTTCATTTCAATTTGTACCAGTCGGAAACACTTTAAACTTGTATTTGACTTTTCTTCCTCTTAACTTTTGTTTTAGAGAAAAATATGTGTGTTGTAATAATTTTCACATAGTAATATTCTCTGGTTGTCTTTTCGGCAGAGGCCGTGGTTTTTCTCCGACTTTAGGGTTTTCCATATTAAATTCTTCTATTGTGGTTGTGCTCCTATTTTATTTCTCTATTTAGGGTGGTTCTTAAGGAAGGAAACTAACTTATTTTCCCAATACTAAACTCATAGTCATATTAATGAAGAGTTTGTGATGTAAAGACAACATTTATAAGGATAGTAATTGTGTATTAAAAAAAAGTGGGCAATTCATCAAGTGATTGGAGTGATTTATTACAAATGATTAAAAAAAATTTAGGTCATATAATTGTACATGAATAATCAAGTTGAAATACAAAGTCATATGATTTTTATAAGTGATTATTATGTGATCACTAAATAATTTTTAATCTTCATATTCTATGTATGATTATATGGCTAAAATTTACCGTTCTTTCTTTTAATAAATCACTCCTCTATTTAATCACAAAACCTAGCATAGTTGATAACTAACTGGATTCCTTAAACTTTTAGTTAGGGTTTGATTCCTAGCAGTGTATATGGAAATAATTTTGTGGTAAAAGATTTACTCCTTAAGAGAGCTCCCACCTTAGAAGGATTAGTCATGCTCCAGGAAATTAAAAAAAAAAAAAATTCCTTCATTGGTTTTGAAATGACATTATTATGCAGAACAATTACAAAAATTAATATCCTATTATCATATCTAAATTTTAATATGTACTATAAATTCTAATAGAGAGCATATATTTACACACAATATTGTAACTTCTTCTCTATATATGTATATATAATTTTCGTAACGATGACACAATTGTCTCGATAACATAATATAACAACTATTTTTACACTATTATTTGGTTGTTTTAACAATATCTACAAACAGCAATAGTGAAGTATTTTTGTTTACAAATACACAAAAATGAATAATTTTAAACATTATTACTTCGTTTTTTTATGAACTTGAAAGTTATTTATAACTTAACTCGATCCATGTCCTAAAGTTTCAATATATCTCAGACCAAGCGCTTACTGCAAATTCTACCAATAGGTCAAATCGGCCAACTCAATGTATGAATGATTGTTGTCACAGCTCACAAGGAGTTGTTGCAACTTGCACTTCCTTGAATAAAATTACCAATATTTAATCTTGACTTTCCTCCTCACGTCGTTTGGACCGCAAAGCTTCTCGAGGGTTTTCTTATCGTTTAATAATTGTTTTTACTTTTCTCACATAATCTCTGAAGTGATTTGATATTGATAGTTGATTTGTCAACTTTAAAAACTTCAAGTCGAGCAGCTGATCCAACTTTCAAACCATTGTTAAAAGAAAATTATTTTTTCTTTGAAAAAAGTAATTGCTCATGATTAAATAATTTTCATCATCTTGTACCCCAAAAAAAAAAAAAAATTCACCATCTTATGCGCCGACATGCATGTGCGCAAATCAATACGTTTAGAAACAACTAAATGATATATCCTTTTAATAATTACTTAATTATTTTTATAATTTAAAATTTCATTTACATATTATGTAATAAATATTTAATATATATGTGAGATTTTAAATTAATTTTTTTTAGCTAGCTACATCAATTAAAAAGATTTATCGTTTCTCTTTAAAAATATTATGGACTAAATATTTTGTCCAAATTTACTTATTAGAATAATGTAGTATATATTTTAATTCATGAAATAAGTAAATTACATTATTTTATTTTAGGACAAATTACAATGGCATCTCTTGAGATTTGGTGAAACTTATCACGTCTCTCATCTATTTATTAAATTTGCTCTAGAGATTCTTAAGTTTATAAAATCATTATATTTTTCTTCTCATTTATCACACATTGAACAACAAGATTTGAATTAATTTAGAAATATTAGAGTACAAAATTATTTATATATCTCTATTCATCAGCTTAAACTTTTAAGAGAGATGATTTTATGACATGATATCAAAATCTGCATGATCAAATGGTTTAGTTTGGGGTTTGATCTCCATTCTAATAGAATTGTTCATGCTTAGCCTAAAAAAATATTTACATGAGAAGATATCTTAAATATAAAACCATTTCATATGATTCTACCATTAGTATAAGCTCCGGGGAGTGATAATTTTATGATAATCAAAATATTATATTTTGAGTTCAATTAGGTAAGAATATATTTGATTTGTTTTTGTTATTTTAGTTCTCCACCCTTATTACATTATTGTTTTTTACCTCTTTCCTTTTGGAATTTTTAAAATTTAAAATAATAAAATGGTTTCTTTTCAAATATTTAAACTTAAAATCAATTCATTTCACACTAATCCCGTAAAACATAAAAGAATTTCAAAGTTAAAAGAAGGCATGGAACTTTATAGATTCAAATAAGTTCGTTTCTTTCTTTTTTTTATTCCAAACACTTATCATTTTTATTGTTAATCCTTAATCTTTAATTAGTTTGTTATCCTCCATTTGATATGTAATCCTTGCTAGAATTTTCCCGCACATTCATCACTTATATTTTTTATTTTTCGATAATAAATAATGCTAAACTTTGAAATATAGTAGCAAAAAAAGATGCAAACCAAACTCATGCTTAATCTATATATTTATTTTCTCTAAATACTATGGGCTAGGCTCTTCTCTGATTTACAGTCTATCATATAATTATTCTATCCTTAATATCATAACAAAAGTCACAACATCTCTAACATATATAATCATAAGCATGCTTTGGCTACTTATAAAAATCATTTTAGCAACAATGGTCCCATGAGTTTCTGAAAATATAATTCCATGCTCTTTGAAAACCACAATCTCATAAACTTAAAAGGAATCGTCACCAATCTCTAATCCGTTCTAAAATAGCCTCAAATCATACATTCCATGATATTCGAAAATCACGATTTCATAAAATTAACATAATTACTATCTATCTAAAATCTTTTTGAAATATGCTCCAACATTATATGTTATACCGCAGTATGCGGAAAATAACTCTAATGACCAAAAATAAAGATCACAGGATTGAACCCACTCACTTGGAGAGGAAGAACAAAAAGGAACAACTACGGTAAAATTCTGGGGAGGAGGCATTAAACTCATGAATACTCTTTGGGTATCTCTAGATTACTCTAACAAAATTAGGGGAGTACCCCCACTTGACAATAATGAGATAAACAACAAAGCTCATACTCTAGAACATGTAATAGAAAGGAAGAGGATGACAAAAACAAACAAAACCCTTACCTTTGATCTTGGAGGGTGAAGATTTGATGATAGATAGGAGATGAAGAGAGAAATGTAGGAGGAAGGAAATGCTTTGGGTTCTGGAATGAAGGGAGCCTGATTTTGGGTTTTTAAAGAGGAAGAGGATCTTATGTATTAAAACTATGTCGTTTTGCACTGTGCTGACATCAGACACGCTTGCTGCAGTGAGTAAATGCCGCTGCAGTGAACCTGGAGAAACAACAATTGTTCTCTGCAATGAGCTTCCTGGCCGCCGCTTCACAGAACGAGGTCAGTTTCTGCAATTATGCAAAGAACAACACCTAACAACATTATTTACATTTCTTAATTTTAAGTTAATGTAACTTTAAAATATAAATGTAAATAAGGAAATACCGACCATTTGGATTCAAATAAAATATCAAAAAGATCAAAACCTCAACCAATCAAAATCAAATTTTTGAGTTCTATCAAGACTTTTGATCCCAAGAAAATAGCTCTATCATCTAGCCATCCAAGAAGATGTAGACTTTAGATTTAGCGAAATCCTAGACCCGGCAAAATGTGGGGGTCCTAGGTACCTTGAGGCCGTACAGAACTTGTCTACTGACACGTGTACACCGGGTATTACAATAGTACGACTCAATGATCTTGAGGTTTACGTGAGCATGATATTCCTTGCGTGCCGGTCACATTTTCAAATCGATTCGTGACAGGAATTGCGATGCATCAAAACAAAAAAATAACAAGAAGACAATCCTTCACATATACCTTAATCATTTATAACTATATTATTCTTTTTATTGGAGTAATTTACACCCATCTTCCCTAAAATTTAGTGTAATTACACTTGATATCCCTCTATTTTCTAAAACTATCATTGACCTCTACTTAGGTTTATTAAAATTACATTGATCTCCCATATAGATACTAGTTCGTTAATTTAAATAATAAAGAAAGATAATGTGAGATATATATATATATAATAATTATTAATGACAAAATTAAAATATTTTCACAATATTTGACATATGTATTAACTAAAATATCATTTTTTATCATAAGGTATAATTATAAGTTTCATTTTCATATGATAAGAAAGTATTTTATTCAATTAATTTGTTGAATATTGCTAAAATATTATAATTACATAATGAATAATTGAGTTGTGTTATTTAAACATCCAAAACATGGGCGTCCAATGAGACACTCACTTTTTGGGTGTCTAAATAACATTTTTACAGTGATTGTTCTGCAAAAAATAGTATTAAAAATCGAATCGGTGATCGACTTGATCAAAACATCGGGTCATTGAGTCACTGGTTCAACCAGTGGGTCAGCGGTTGAACCGGATTTATATATATATATTTAATAACACTATATACATCAAAGGAGCACTTGGCCTAGTGGCTAAGTGTGGCCCATGCATGTCGGGGAGTGGGGTTTGATCCCCCTATTTTGGAGTTTTGGGATTTTATTTCAAAATTCCCAATGCATAGGACGCGCAACTCCAGTGGAAGTGGTCAACTACAATTCGATTCCCGCCCGTCGATTCGCTTGCCGATCAACTCTAAGTTTGACCAAGGTTTGACCGGTTCGATGCTTGGCCGATCTGATTGAAGAATCGAGCTGGACCAATGCCTAGTTCACTGGTTTCCGGTCTGAACCAGTTGGTTTGGTTTGGTTTGTAATACTATGCTGCAAAATAGTTGGGTGCTAAATGCAATTACACTAAACCTTGAAAAGGGTTAGTATAATTTTCTCACAATAAGAAACACGCGGGTTACTAATGGAAAATAAGAAATTCGAGTAATTTTTTTTGTTTCAATTATTATCAATGAATTTTTTGTCGGTAATCTATCTATAAAATTCGCGTCAAATTGCACGGAATATACCAACGATATTACTGACGGATTTTCTATTCGTGACATAAAATAGAATATATTTTAAAATTCATAATTACTGACGAATATCCATCAATAAAATATAAAAATGAAAAATAAAAAATGGACAAATAACTAACGAGAATTCCATCGGTAATAAAGGAACATCCGCCAGTAAAAATTAACACTTACGAATTTGCTAACCATTATATCAAGCTCATTACCAATAGGAATTTTTTGCAAAAATTTGTCAAAAAATTCGTCAGTAAAAATTCTGACGGATATTTTTCCGTTGATAATGCTTTATGACAACGTTATTACCATGTAAAAAATCCGCCAGTAATTCCGTTGGTAATACAATTTTTCTTCGATAACCACAAAATCCGTTGGAAACAGCAGTTTTCTGGTAATGTCTCTTTCTTTTAGTATTACCTCAACATTCTCAATAAATGTATTTACTTTTAGGATTTAATTTGAATGCATTAACAAAGTAAAACTTTTTTATATTATTATTCGATCAAATCTTATGAATGACTTTTAAAGTAGTTGGGGTGGTGACAAAAAAAATTTAAGGTGAGAGAAAGGCGACCTAATTCAAGGTAGGGAAAGTCTCCTTGAACCTTTGACTTGATATATATGAGGCTCTATTATGCACTACTTGACCAATCTCGTGGGGTTAACTTTTAAAATAGTATGATAAAAGTTAAACTTGTTTTACTTATATGTCAACATGTGATTGGATAATTATGTAAAAACCTTTAGAATATTAATACATCAAAATTAAACTGTTATTTTTTATTCTTACCATGTTTTGTGTTCATCCATCTAATGCAATATCTTTATCTATGAAATACTAAACTTATTTTTTGTTTTATAACACCCTCCACAACCTATTTATATGTATAAGGTGAAGAAGTCATATTTTTAAACTGAATTTAATTTTGATATATTAATGTAAAAGTCTTATACATAAATTATTCAATCATATATTGTTATATCAATAAAAGTGTTTGATTCTCACACTTATTTTCTCAAAGGTTTTACATATAATAATATTGGCTTAAATATATTTTTAATCCCTATAAATATAAGGTGTTTTAGTTTTAGTTATTCTAAAAATTTTGTTGATTTTTAAGTTCATATCATTTTTCTAATATTATGTTTTCAGTCCATATCATTAGTTTGTACTATGAAGTATTGATGGTTATAAGGACTGATTAAATGAAGATTTTGAAGATATTTAGAATCCAAAGAAACAAAATATTCAAATTTATATTCTAAACTATTTTTAGGGACCTAAATATAATGCAAAGACCAAAAATATAATATAAGAAGAAAAGAGGAGCAAAAAAGTTATTGAAAAAACTAAAATTAAAATAACATATATGTACAAGAATAAAAAATATATTTAAACCTAATATTATATTATTGAGTGATTAAATAAAACTCTTTTTATAATAATAATATATCAAAATTAATCTATTTGTTTGTCTGAAATTATTAAGTGCAAGTAGGCGTTATTCATGGCTAGAAATCTAGGAGGTCATTCCAATCCAAACAGAGTAATCTTTCATATATGATTTGGTACCTTATCACCGAACGACTCACGGAATATATACATTTATACTTTCTTGGCGAATCTGTCCCAGTCTATAAACAAATTAATTCATATTTCAAACATCCATAACAAACAGCAAGAAGACAAATGAATTAAGAAATAAGATGGCTATCATGCGTATTTAATTTCTGTTGAAGAATAAAAACGAAAGAGTATTGCTCAAAGTTTCCAACCACTGAAAATTATTGTTTTATGAAGCTCGGGCGTCTAGTTCACACAAAAAGCCAAGGTCTGACACGGCAATAATTAAAATTGATTAATTGACAAATTAGGATTAGAGACTAATTTTGCTATATAGCTTTAACTGTTAATCAATCGTATACTTTTTATTTATAAACTTTAAGAAGTGATTAAGTCAAACAATTTTATTCATGCGATAATACATAATTAGATGTCAAAATTGAATTCTTAGGATTAATTGAACAGACTAAAATTGATAATAGAAAAGTATCGGATTCAACTAATGCTAATCTTTTGATAAATTAAGTATATATATTCTTATAGAGCCTGTTTGAGGCATATCCTGTCATTAGAATCAGAAAATTACTTTTAAAAAAAAATTTAGAGCTTATTTGCTTTCAGAAAACATTTTTTATTTTAAAGAAAGTGAAATCCAAAAACAACATTTCAAACTTTATTTTCTATTTCAAAAATTATGTTCTTTGCGTAATTTTAGCAAACAAAAACTAAACATTAAACAATCCTAAGCCGACACAGCCCACAGCTCACGAGTTTGTACCTATAATTCAGAGATGGAAGCGGGTTGGGTAGGCAGCGCCATCAAGAAGAGGAAAAAGGTGGTGTGGACTGAACAATAATGGCCTCCTCATCAAGCACCATACACCAACGCACTCATAACAATCGTTTTTAGCAAATATTATTTAAAAGAAAGGTTCTAAAAGTAGCTTGGAACTCGGAGAATAATCCCTTGACGAGAGCAACCATTTCAGAAACAGATTGGGAGCATACCAACAAAGATTGAGTTTTTTTTTTCTTCCTTCATCTGTGTGCGAAATTAGGATAGTACTACTATATTTTAAAACGTACATGGCACATTCTGTCAAAGCCATGACGATAATAATGGATTAATAAATAAACACAGAGCGAGCCTTGATTGAAGCCTTCAAGTCTGCCCAGGCCACGACAAAAGCCCTCTGACGACCTTCTTGCGAGCATTTCGCCTTTTTAGGCATTTTAGGCAGCAGGCTGTGGCATTGATTACTTCATTTGTGTAAACAAAAATATTTATAGGCAAGCCTTAGATGCTTTGTTTATTTCATGAAATTGACACTCACTACCATGAGAATGTATATATATATATATATATATATATATATAAATATACGTGCTTGTTTAGCCTAATGTTTCATCATTAAAGTTAGGAATTTTGTATTTATCATATTAAAAAAGTACAAATGTACACCCCCTGATGTGTGCGTCTGATTATATATACAAATTGTTTCCGCCAAGAGCAAAATTGAATTTTTCTTCTTGTCGATTTTGACCCTGGCAGGCAGAAGAATTATAGAGAGATGGCCATAGTGAATAGAATAGTATTTCCTTTTTGGAAGAAAACACTAGGTCTCGAAGAGAAAAATTTGAACCAAATATCTTCAAAAGATTTTAATTAAAAACAAAGGGGCCATGTATACATATTCGTGTTCCACACTGCATGTCTCCACGTTAAAATAAAGATGCGCAAACCTTTTTATTATGTCTGCATACTAGCTTTGTCCTTGTTACCTGAAATTCTTTGATCCGTCACTTCAAAGTTCCTTAGGATAGCGTTTGATAAATGTCCTGAGATAGAAAATATAGAGACATTGAGAACAAAAATGTATTTGAAAAAAAGAAAGACAAAAATTTCAAGATTGTCTTTGTCATAGAATAATTTTTTTGCCAATTTTAATACCTCCAAAAGAGAGAGATGTTGAAGATACGTATTAGGGATATAAATTTAAAATATTTTGTTCCCAATAATATCTCTTTAGACATTTTATATTTTACATTTGCCCTTCTTACTTTTTAGTTTTTCATCAAATTATAATATAATTTTATCAATTAACATGTTTTGTATACTATTATCAAATATAGTTCTATTTCTATCTCTAATATCGTCTATGTCTTTATTGTTTCACGGTCTCTATCATTTCTAACGTGGGACAAATACTAAACCCAGCCTAACAGTTGGCAGCAAGTAGAGAATCACAAAGGAGATAAGGAAAGTTTGAGTGTGCATAGCTAGCTATAGTAGGGTTTAAGGATAAAAATTGGAGATTTAATGTTTGTTATAAGATATTTGTTTATTTAGCAATGTTTAGAAAACCGGACCGGACCGGTTGAATTGGGAACCAGCCTGCTGTTCGGTCTGGGTTGGCCCTCAAAACCGGCCAGGAATCGGTGAAGAACCGGTTTGAACTGGCTGGGAATCGATAAACCGGGCAAACCGACCTAGCTGGGTCAAACTGATTTTTTTTAATAAAAAAGTTGCAAAAGGGCATCATTTTATGTTTTTTTTAAAAAAAAAGTCTAAAATCTCATTTTTCCTAATTCTTTTCTTTTCTAGTATGGAAATTAGTAACTTGAGAGATTTGATCCATATGGATAATATTTATTTTTATTAAAAGATGAATTATGTTATATTTTATGGGTTTTGTTGATGTCTAATTTAATTTTTAGTTATTTATAACATATATTTTATTTTGTATTTTTTATATATTTATATAAATATAGGTTTTATTATATACCGATTATATTCCAGTTGGATCCCCGATTGAACCGGTTTAACCTCTGAACCCTTACTCTGACTAGTTTGATGTTCAGTCCGATTTTTAGAACTTGTTATTTAGAATTGAAGGCTTTGTGTACAACATATAGAAATTGATTAACAAAGTTCTATAATGATATGCTAACCCCACTATTTCAACCAATAAAATTACACAACTTACAGCAAATACGTCAAAACTTAGGCCATTTTGCATTACACTATATATGAACATTAAAGAGTACAAGTGAACTCGTCAGATCTTGATGCAACTTCCAAACGTCGAATGATACTTGCACACTTCTTTAGTTATCCCCTCCCTTCTCTCTCTCTCTCTCTCTCTCCCAGTACGTGAGAAAGTTATTTGTTAGGGTATGGTCAGGTGCCTTTCGTGGAAATTGTTTTTTTTTTTTTTTTTTGTTCGAATTTTTTCCCTTTTTATGAACGGCCTATTCTACCGTCTGTACTTTTTTTCCCGGATATTGTGCTTTTTATTATACATATTTGAAGATTGACCAATTTCCAGACAAAAACAAAAAAGGGAGAATGGCCCAATCGCTCATAACATGACTGACTTATTGACGTCCTATGAGTGGCCTTAATCTCCGGCTACTCAATGAGAAGGTTCCATCATGGCCAACAATATCAGAATGCTACATCCTTTTTCGCCTAAGCAAGGGACTGAATTTTTTGTTTCGTCACACTATATTTTCGAGCTTTCCTTCAACAAAACTGAAGGTGGCGCTTTGTCTAATTGGAAGTAGCCCAACTATTCAGCCCATGTTATTGCCGTCCAATTCATCAAAGCCATAACATCTGGGTCACACATCACAATAACAATCATTTTACTTTAAATAGACATGGGCTGTATTTGATATATAAGCAAGGTCCTCAAATCAAAACCCAACACGCTCTAGCCCAAAGAAAGAAACCCAACACTGTCGATTTAGATGAGATAAAAATGACTTTACCAAACAAAAAAAAAAAGCAATTGAAACATGCACGCCTCATAAAGTTTGACTTTGACACGTTTCTGTGAAATTGTGAATGATATGACGTGTTTCTAAATCCACTAACTAGATCTCCAAAGTCCATTTAGCAGCATATTACAATGGCTGATTCTGAGTGAGCCATGCATCTAAATTAAAAAAGATCAAATCTCGCGTAACTTTTGGGAGTTTTGCCTTGCATTCATTTTCGCTCAAATTTTCAGTCCGAATGCATTATGTTTTACTTTATATTGGCATACATTATTATTTATTTATTTATTTTGTATCTTTATTTCAGGAGGTCTGTGAATTAGTGTCAGACATAAATGTTGACTTAACCTGATGCTCTTCTCATCAAGTAGTTTTCTAGTACTCTTTACCACTCCAATTACATGTATACAATTTTACTATGTGTATTCAACAAACAAATATAATAAGGCTAGAAACAATTACGAAAAATATTATATAAATGTAAAATCTTTCATTTTTACTATATTAAATATTTTAAAGTCTATTTTATGTAATATTTTCTCTCTTAAAAATTTTCAACAAGTACTCTTCTGACATTATAGTTTGGA
Source organism: Dalbergia cultrata (assembly GCA_031216105.1). Classification (NCBI taxonomy): domain Eukaryota; kingdom Viridiplantae; phylum Streptophyta; class Magnoliopsida; order Fabales; family Fabaceae; genus Dalbergia; species Dalbergia cultrata. Next base: position 8,377,500 of record CM062344.1, on the reverse strand, counting down.
AAATATCTGTACGAGTAGAGTGTGTTTGCGATTGTGAAAGTTCTGTGCTTGACAAAATAAGAAATGAGGGTTTTCACTAAATTGTGGGGCTTTAGAGTTATTTCGCTACACTCTCGCAAACGTTGGTACAAAAGCGTTGTTTTTATTAGATTTTAGACAGTGACTTTTTCTTCTAAAATTACGATATAAAACTCAATTGTTCAATTAGATAATATATACATATTATATATATTAGTATATAACGGATATTTTTAAAACATTAGAACTAATTTATTTTTATTTTTAATTTAAACTATTTAATTAAATATATAATAAAAAAATTAATTTTAATAAAAAACATTTAGATAAAGATATCTCATATTTATAGATAGTGAGTATATTATTATTATTACTACTACTACTACTATTTGTCATCATGAAAAAAATCGACCACATTTATTATGTCACATTTTCTCTCTCGTTTATTGCTTTTTTAAAAGCACTAATTATTTTTTGTGCTTCTAATTAGTTAGACGCATTGAAAAATTTAGAAGTATTTTTGTTCCAAAATAAGTACTTTCTGACCCTCCAAAAGAACAACAATCGCACCCAAAGTTACCTTAAGAAATCAGGAAAAAAATGTATTTCAATATCTCACAACACTTTTCTCTATCATTTCATTCTTGCATATAGTGTTGTGCCTCTTGAATATCGTTATAGTTAAAGCATTAGCAAATGTTTTATCTGAAAAAAGAAACTTATCTTTTTATTATAATAATAAATTTAGATTACGTGAAAAACTCGACATTTTAGCCTATTTGCACCTAATAGTGCAATCTCCTTTTCTTTTCTTTTTTTTTCCTTATTTAATCTCATTTTGAACAAAACAAAGACTATCAATGAATTTTGTACGAAGACTTCATAGTTCACACTTTACACATATATGCTATAGGCCAATGTTGTGTGTGGATTTGCCTTGAGTGTATAGACAAATAGAGGAAGCCATATAGTCAGTATTATTTCGTACCCACACTAACTCATTAAATATAACATTGACTCCGACAGCAATCTTGCAAGAAAACAATATGTTTTGACTTTTTTATTATATTTTTGTTTCTTGGCCACCGCCTTAGATGACTAAACTTATATTTGGAGCAGAATGTTGGGGATATTACATCCTCTTTTGGGGCATAAAGAAAGTTTGTTCTATAAAAAGCAAAGCAGGCCCCAAAAGATTGTCCAAAGTCGAAGTGTAAACGCGAGACACACCCATGGCAAGTGGTGGAATACTGCCAACTCTGGCCTGAGGTTTCTTGGAAGTTCGGATTACTTACCACCAGTCCCAACCGTTTACTTAAGTAAGATCATTAATCAAGCAAACGACTTATTACTAGGAAAGGAAACACTCTACCTCTGACAATTTACCTCTTTTCCCTTTCTACTTGTACTTGGGGAGGACAATGCGCCACACCGGTCCAAAATGTTGAATTATATAGTCCTATGTCTTGACTATATAGATCTCTCTTGCGAAGTACGCACATAAATGAGATCCCACAAGTTACTTGTTCAGCATAGTGCCGGGGCATGCATGTCCAGAGGTCCAAAGAAAAGACTTCAATGTTTTATTCCCCAACTACCTAGACAAGAGGATTCCGTAGTCGACATGGTTGAATTGAACTCTGCATTCAAACGTAAAATGAATGAAGCCACTGTTGATGAGACCAATAATATTAACACTTCGTTGAATTAGTGGACGGGAAAAATGCATCACAGATCATGCTGGTCAAGGGACAAAATCTGCAGGGTGATGTGTGACGAAGAAAAACGAGTTCCTGGCCATAGATAACTGCATGCGCATGAGGATAAGCTCAACCAAACAATGCCCTTCCCTGTTTACAAACGCAATCAATCACATTCTGACTAACTAACAAAAATAAATGCGTTATATATTATTATAGTCATTTTTAAGTTTTTCTAAAAGTAACTGTAGGATCATTTGACTCTTTTTTAATTTTCAAGTTAGAATGTCTTTTATTGAAAATAGTGATTAATCTCTTTAAAACGTGAAGGTTAGATATATGGGTCTTACTTCTAGTTATGAACCTTTAAAGAAGTTTAGTTAGCTATCAACTATATTAGATCTTGTTCATGGTTTGACCTACTTTTCTGCAAAAGCCATACACTGAAATTTTTTATTTGATTATTTCCTTTTATTTATAAAAAATGGTTAAAGGGAATGGCAGAGTGTTGTTAATGTTAATGGTAAAATGAAAAAGCCTATTTTAATTTAATTTTAAGAAATTATACTTTTATTTCCCCATGTCAATCGACAACCACCATTAGAATAAAGTGATAGAGATAACAAAAATCATATAAATTGAATAAATATTTTTATAAAACTTGACTCCAAAATCGTCTTCTTGGAACAAATTATTGGAGAAATTTTTAGGCAAGAAAAAAAAATCCTTTTGCGTCATTAAATTATGTTGCCATTATTATTTTTTATTTCAATTACATTTTCATATTATATCATTTGATTTGTAACCACAATATAATTAAAATTTAGTGAAACTTGAATGTTACTGAATGATATAAAAGTATTGAAAAAACTTTTTAATAACATAACCCATATATATAACACTTATAGAAATATTACTAAATAGTTTTGATTGATAACATTAATAACATTATTTTTATTATCAACAACATTTTAATTTGTATGTCTTACTAAAAAAATAAACAATATTTGTTATTAATATATATTGCTAAAAATTAAATATAATGTAGTGACCATATATAAGTGATGATACAAAGAAATAAAAAACTTTTTATGCCAGATATCAATCTTACCCTCAATGATTGACATATTAAATTCATGTCACTTAACATGATTAATGAAATAAATTAATGTAAGTTTTTATTTTTCAAAAGAATTAAGTTATGTCACTTTCCATTATTTATGAACTGAAATAATATTATTTTTTTAACAAAATCAAATTAATCCCAACTATATATAAATAGGAACTAAAAGTGATATTTTCTCTATGGTTAAATGTATTTTAAATTGTACTTCACGGTTGAAATTTTATTTTGAATTGACACTACATTAAAATATTGAATTAAAAATTATATTCCTACTTTGGACTTTTGAGTTAAGGCAATCCAATTAGGTCCCATTTAATACATAGGAGAAGATTTGATTGGATACTATAAAGTCCATTTTAATTCCATGTTTGGTGCTATATATAATTGTTTAAAGTTATACATCAAATCATTTTTATCCTATAATTATAAAATTAAGTTATTAGATCCCAAAAAACCTAATTACACCTGATAATATCATTATTTGAACTAGTTAATCCCAAATTAACTATGGCTTACTCTTCAATATCAACGTTTGTTCGTCATCAGATGCCACCCGCCTGCTAGCAATTACTACTCATTGCTGGTCATATGTAACATACCAAACACTGAATATGATAAAAGCTTTTTACAATTAATTCTTTATACTATATTATTAGTCCTTACACTATTATATCTCATATATATTATAAGTCTTATCTTATACGATGAAGTAAACATGACCTTAACTCGATGATCAAGCCAAGGTAATGGATAGGGGTGACTTGCAATTGCATCGCATTGGACAAATAATAGAGACAAATTTCCATATTTTTTCATGGGGCATGGCCAAAATAAAGACAATTCTTTAATTGATCAATCATTCACTGAGAAATATCTACATCACAATTTTCCATCCTAGCAGACCTGTGGGGCCAAAATTAGGGTACTAAAATTTCTTGTATGTGTTATGAGTGAAAGGGCACAATTATGCGAAGCAACGAGCCATGTTCGTTTCACCCTTCTTGTCCTCATCAAACATATTAAAGGAAGGGCTTGACTTTTCAAGTTTTTAGCTAGCTCCTTCCATGAGAAACTATTCGAAAAATTGCCATCTAACTAGCAGAGGAAACCCTAATGGCCTCCTTTCTCTCTGCCACGCTATTCAGATTGTGCAGGTGTTCTCTGTTCCCTAGCATGTGCTACACATCATGTGAAACCCACATGTCACCCATAACACGTAATCAAAATTGTCACATCTTGCTGGGAAATTAAACTGAAAATGATGGGATAATTTAGATTATTGGAGATTATTGAGACACAATATCTTCTCATATATTAAGTAATTATTTCATGTTTTTGCAGACAGAAGAAACATATATTTTTTTTAGACCAAACGAATGCATGTGAATAACATTGAGTAATGATATAAAAAATCATATAGGATAATTAATATTTTTATACTAAATAAAATATGAGATTAACTTAAATGTATTGTTATCATAAATCATTTTATATTTACTATCTACCAATCAAATACGCTCACATATGTGATTATGAAATAATTATTTTAAAAATCAAACAATTTGAATGATATAATATATAACGCGTATTATTATATTACATTATATTTTATATATATATATATATATATATATATTGAGAGGGTATCTAAATTAAATTTATATATTTCGTCAAAATATGAAAGTATCTACTACTTATTACATAATTATATTTTTTTTAGACGTTGCACAATTACAATTTTAAGTTCTAAGTTTTCAATTTTTTTTTCTTTTTTTTCCGGGAAGTTTTCAATGTTAATTAAATCAACACAATAATTAAGTTTAAATATGCGCATAACTATACAGATCTTTACAACACTTTTCAGACGTTATAAATTAACGCACTATTAACTAAGTTCTCAATAAAATCAAATCTACACAAAAAATTTCAAACCAAAACTTATAATATAGAAAATACACTATTTCTTGTCATAGTCACAATTTACGAGTAATTAATGTCTAATTGTATTGTTGATGTCTAAACATTGGTAAGCATCTTTATTAAATAAAAGTTTTCATGTCTGGATGAAAAGTCAATTAATGAGATATTCGCTACTGCCATCTTTTCCTCTCTTCTATTATTCATTGAGGAATATATTATATTGTTTATACAATCCAATGGTTAAATTAATTAAATTCAATTTTTATAATTAAAAATTATTGAATAGAATAAACATGCAAGACTTACTTTTGAAATAAATGAATTCTTATATATATATATATATATATATATATATATATATGTATATTAATTTTTTTACATTGAAATATAAAAAAAATGATGTACTGATGATAACGTAAAAAATGTTTATCTTATTTTTCAGTTAAATCTTTTGATTTGGTTGATTTTCAAATAATGAATATAAAAATTAACCATTTATGTTGAAGAATAATCAATTAAAAACATGGAATATCTGTAGGTTGCTCCCCTTGGATGTGCATATAACTGGAATTGTCTTGAAACAAGCTTTTATTTTTTTATTAAGATATTGAATTGTTTTTTCTATTTAAATTATGCAAGAATGTCTTTGGTATAATTCATGTTCTTCTGACGTCCAAAATTTGAGACGCGTTCCAAAAACAAATCTTAAAAGAAAACCGTGTTGATATGTTTTCTCTTTTCATTTACAATCATGCTTGGAAAGAACTTCATGATATGTTAGTTCTTTGCACCCTGATACGGACTGTTCAAATTAAAGTGGAGGCGAATATTAAGGGGAAAAAAAATTAGCTTCTAGAATGCATAGATTTCGCATTATTTCGCTCAAAGACAATGCTTTTTCATATTAGTTTTTTATGTTTCTTTTTTCTCTTTGCGTTATCTTGATGTAACGCCATGTTTCTTAACTTTTCTGGGTGTTTTGAGCTTTAATCAGATTATGGAAGAAAAAAAAATCTAAACATTTCCTCCAAAAAATTAATTTATATATATTATGTGACTTTCTACTCATGGGATCGCAAGGTTATTTCTCATTAATTTTAACAATGTCTATATCCTTAGAGTTTAAAATTAATTTAAAAAGTTTTTAATTATTCATGCCAGTGAAGCTTGTGGTCATCATCCCGAGAGTACTATTGAATTGAATTCAGTGGGCGTAGTTGTTGTTTTTTTCAATTGCAAAATAATATTATTGTCACATGTGGATTCAGGTGTCTGTCTTCGATCTACATTTTTAATTTTTTTTAAGAGTATTGTTATTTCAACATCGAAAAGTGATTGTCTAAGTGAAACACCCACTTTATTATCATTGGATGTGATGGATGGATGAAAATAATGAGGATTACCATTCCATCCAATGGTGATAAAGTGGGTGTCTCACTTAGACACCCACTTTTTGGTGTCAAAATAGCATTTTTTTTAAATAAGTTAAAACTAAAGGAAAGACAAAAATGTGTTTGTGGATAGTAATGATTATTAGTAATTTTAAAGTGGGGGATTACTGGATAAGTTTCTTTTTTACAATTTTATCCATTATTTAATAAATATTTTAATAGATTTGAAAAAAAAAATTCAATACATTGAGGATACACCAAAATAATTATGAAGGGGAACGTTTCTGTTTGATGTCACAAAAATAACTGGAATGATTCATAGCTTTAGATGATGTTACATGTACCAAAATCAGAGGGAAGGAATCTTCGCATAGTTTTACGCTTTGCTTCTTTTTTTTCTTCAATTAAAAAAGTGAAATCTTTGCCTAGATTTTTATTGCTTAGGTTAAACTAATTTGTCTTAATAATTTTGAAATGCAGTTATGATAGACCACTTTTAAAATAATTTTAAATAATAATGATTTCTGTCGGAGTAGTTAAAAATTAAATATTCTTTTCATCGTCAACTTCGACTGTGACGTGTTCAGCGATTTACTAGCAACTTCTTTTCTTTTTTACTGTGAAATTTACTAGCAACTTCTACCTAGCTTAGCTAGCAAGAAGAACTTCTTCCTAGTCACTAGTCAGCCACTGCAAACATTTTATTTAAGAATGACCTTCGAGTCACTGCAAATTCTCTCTATAGATTAGTTTGGGGCCAATATTTGTGGTCTGAGTTTTGTACACAAGACCCCGTCCATTAAGTTCATTGGCGTGAAATTTAAAAGGGAAAACACACAAAAGCCTGTTCTCATATGTTATAGGTGATGATCAAAATATTATCAGTTAGATTTACGTAGCTAAAAAATTAAGATCCCTTGTTTTGTTAGAAGATTCTCTTTTAGTTAGAAAAATTATAATCTGAGTTTAACTACTCCACGTTATGATATATTCAGGTATATGAATGCATTTTTGTTTTATTAAGCATATCGTATTATTCTCAACTATATTACACGGATATAATACCTACCTTAGGTATGTGGTAGAGGATTGTGCTTTCCATATCGGTTGTATTGTTGAGCAGTGGGAATGAAAGTGCGTAATATATTCTTCGACTATGATTAATAGGAAAATATATATTCTACGAGTATGAAAGCATGATTATAAGTTTATAACGTTAGTTATAATTAATACCGATCACGGTCTACGAATATATATGGATATAGATATATTCATTTTTCATTTTTACCGTAAAATATAAAGTGAACCATATGTTACCAGACTCTTGAACATGAAATAACGTGTTGGAGTGGCATGTGAATGATTTAAGGGGATAAGGGCACATTGGCTGGGTCAGTATATGCGATTCATCCTAACAAACAAGTATGTCACGACTCAAGAGTCAAGATTGATATATGCCCCCACATGGTACACACAATTCAAAAAGTCTTTTGCTTCCGTTAATTTCATGAAAAAGTGACTCGGAGCTAGAAGATGCTTAAAGAGGTGGAGAGATAGCCAGCACATACTACACACCGCGTAACCTGTTTCAGACAAAAGAACTTTTTGAGAAGTGATGATTACTCCCAGAAAGTTCAACAAAAGCAATGTGTTTTTCTACCTCATTTTTCGAAAAAATATATATTCTTTGCAATATCCTCTCACACAATTTTGTGCTTGCGTAGTTGGTGACTGATTTTAAAACGGGTCTCCAGGTTCAAATTTCAACTTCGGCCCCCCCCCCCCCCCCACCCTCCACATTTACTGGGTGGTTTCCACCAAATAGCACTTTCTTACAGTTTAAGATAGAAAACTCGACCAATGTCTTAAAAGTCTTTAATCTTCAAAGGGGAGATTATGAGATACCAAATCCCAATTTCCAAATGTACGAGAAACACTGATATTGACCTTTTTGATCGCTGATCCACACAATACTCTGTGTTCTCCTACTCATGCGCCGTGAAAAATGTTATTATTCATTCGGTCAGTGAAAATGGATTAGGATGTCGGTTTGTGGAAGATAGACCGGCGCCAACGTCGGCAAGCCCAACCCACCGGGTGTGGTCGCTTATGTCGCCGGTGCCATTATTTACGTACACGTAAGCTCTTGTAAGCAATGTGCGTGTTCACACACACACACATGCCTTTATATATTAATCAATATCTGGAACTAAGTTATCGCAGTAATAATAATGTAATATACGGGTTTCTTTGTACAACAATTAACCACTAAGAGTAATTGATGATTTTTCTTTCTTTTTTTTTTTAAACTTTTCATCGATCACATCAAGAAGCATATTCATGAATAGCGTAATTGATTGAATATTGAGACCAAACTAATACACAGCAGACCAACTAGATCCCACACTTCCCATCCACGTGGATAGAGTGCTTTCTCTTTCTCTCTCAACAGAGAAAAACTTAAAAAAGATGGCCCAAAAAACAAAAACAACACTATATACTGTTTTAACTCCAGCACTCCACCAAAAATATTCGGGGAGGAAAAATAAAGAAACAAAAATAAAGTGAATTGTGCATGCGTTCAGACTTCAGAACAACAAACATGACCAGGCTATCGTTCTTCTTGCTCATGATGGTCACGAGACGATAGCCGAAAAACCCAATTGGAAAGTGACCTTAATCTTTTCGAATTTCCTGAACGCTGCTGAGCTCCACTCTTACCGCACCCGTTGACCGTGGACTCTGCTGCAACAAAGGCCTTCACTCGTTTCATGGCCAGCTTTAGCGTGTCTTCGGACATGTTAGCAAAACATACCCTGAACCACCCTGGCTCCGTGCAATGGCACGACGACCCTGGCGAGATGTTTAACCCAACATCATAAACTATCTTCTTCCACAGCTCAATCTCAGCCTCAAAATTGTTGGAATTCAGAAGGTGCCTCATGTCAACCCAACAAAACAAACCGGCATTGCTATTAAGGCAGCTAATACCCGCTTTCTGCAAGCCCGAAAGGAGCATTCTTTGTCGTCGTTTGAGCCTCTTTTGATTCTCCGAGATGTAGTTTCTGGTGAATTTTTTATCACCAAGCATGGCTGCGAGTAGGTACTGAGTTTGAGATGAAACCAAGCCAAAGCTTGACATCTTTGTCGCAGCCTCCACGACGGTGTCGTTTTCGGAGTAGATAGCGCCAACGCGGAAACCCGGCAAACCCAAGTCTTTTGAGAGACTATAGACAACGTGAACTCTGTTCCAGACTTTAGCGTCGGAGTCCTTAAGGTCGTTCCTTTCCTTTAGGATCTCCATGACGCTGACAAAGCCCGGAGAGCTAAAAACTGTCCCGGAATAAATCTCGTCGCTTATTAAATGCATTTCTTTGTCTTTGATGAAGTCAATGAGCATGTTCAATTCGCTCCGGGATATTGTGGTGCCTAGTGGGTTTGACGGGTTCGTCACCAAGACGCCTTTGACTCTGAGGTTACGTTTAGTTGCCTCTTGGAGAGCTTGTTGCAAAGCATGTTCGGTGATTTGGAAGTTGTTGGAGCTCGTGCATTGTATTGGAACGATCTCAACCCCGGTTCGCCACTTGAGGTCCCTATCGAATCTGCATAAGTGGAAGCAAGATCAGGGTAATGCATGGGGAACATAAAAAGAAATTAAAGAATAATATTACATACATATAGTAATAGTAGTGTGAAGTGTGAACACGCACGGAACATGCAGTGTGCACTATAAGTTTTATTTGTATATTTTAGAAGATGAGATACGCACCCTGGGTAATATGGAGTGGGAAGGAGAAAGGCTTCTCCTTCTTCAGCGAGGCAGAACATGAGGGTCTCGTTTGCGGAAGTGGCACCAGCTGTGAGAACAATGTGGTTGGGATCAAAGGTCACCCTGTTTCCTCTAATCTCTGCCATGAAATCTACCAATGCCTTCTTGAAAAGAGGGAGGCCATGGTAGTCTTGGAAGAGAGCGAGCTCTCGGAATATGGATTTGCCGTCACGTTTGAATCCGGCTACGTCCGGGTTCTTAGCGAGCCAAGACTCCAGAAGATCGAAAGAGAGCTGCAAAGGACAAAGTTTCATTAGCCCTACACCTTAGTCAATTAATAATGAAATTACGTAATAAAAGGTTGATGTGATGGTATTCTATATATGGCCTAAATAATGAGTTAAGCTTCTTTGTTTTGTTTTTCCAGTTTCAAATTTTTATTATCTTTTAGCACCGAAATAATATTGTTGCTGCGAGGTTTATGTCTAACCTGATTCTCGGCAAGACCCATTTGAATAATTCCATTTGGATTGTGAACTTCATGGTAAGGGTTCTTCTCGTATTCCTGCCATCCTAGGAAGTATGAAGAATCCTGGCCGTGAGTGTTGCACGTGGCTTTTTCAGACAACAGCCTCATTTTTATTTTTTATTTTTGGTGGGATAAGGGAAGGAAATGAATGAAGTAGTCTTTTAGATTATGTATGGATGGATGACTACAGAAATATAATTATTATAGCTAGCTTCAAAAATAGAAATCCTCTATCAATAGCTTTTAGGAGGAAGCAAAGTGAAGAAGGAATATTTGGGTTGTTGAAGAAAAATAGATATATAGTAGGGAGAGAGAGATTGATAGAGAGTGAAGGTTCCTTGGACTGAAATGTTGAAGATGGAATGGTGGGTGAAGTAGTTCACGGGTGGTATTTATAGACACAAACTCCCTATTGACAAAGAGGGCAATGGGCGTAATAGACAGCACTTTTGACCAAGATAATCTCTTAGCCAATGAGTAGAGGGAGAGGAGAGACAAAACCTCTGGCTGAATGTCACGTGAAGTCCACGCCCCGATTGTGACTCAACATTAGTCAGCCACTATTATAAGATATTACTCCTAACTCCTAAGTCCTAACATTTCAATATTCCGGGGAAGTGTCTCCCACCGGCTAGACTCTCGCGTGGGATTTCAAGTTTATCGAACACATAGGGAAAATTATATATGAGCTATGTTTTTCTGTTATTTGTAATTTTCTTGGTATGTGAATTATGATGATAGAATTGTTATAGAATGCAGTGGTGGTTAAGTTAAAAAAACGCAAAGAAACAAAAAGTCACACACATAGCTTGGGAGGAGGGGGATAAAGTGGCGCCGAACACCATACCGACAGCAAATCTCATGGCAAATGGGTCAGTAGTGACCCACAAGGTCCATGAAGACTTAATTTTGAACCTAGGCTACGCCCACAGCATGGGCCACTATGCTCCCTGGTTGCACTAACCTCCATCTAATTTCTGTCGGCCATTTGCTTCAATTCTTTTGAGTTAACCTCACAAATCAGCCCTTGCTGTTTCTCCATTCTTTGTTCCTCGTGCCCAGCTAGCTCGTCTTAATATTTTGGCACTAGGACGCTAACAAATTTTCTCAGAGCTCAAATTTTAAGATCTATATATCTGGCACAAGCTGACGATGTTGCTGATATCTCTTATAGTGTATATTGCAGACTAGAGATTGTATCGACGTAAGCATAGTAATTTACAGAAAATCATATTGATTGGTCAAACTTAGCTATCTAATGCTCTTCAGACACCTAAAAATAAGTGTCTATTCAGATATCTACTTTATAATCATTAGATGTGATGGATGTCCCCACTTATCCTTAACATTCATCACATTCAATGGTTATAAAGTGGGTGTTTATCCAGACACCCACTTTTTTGGTGTTAAAGTATTATTACCCTTATCATGATAGTGGATTTGAACAAGACTAACAAGAAAATGACATTGGATTTATAAGCTGTTACCAAGTGATAGTAATGCTAGCTTGATTTTTTTTCCCCTCCTTGAGTTATTTCTTTCATTTTGGGTCATTTTGTCTTAGAAAAAATGTTATGATTGATATTGGATATAGAAAGAAAACATGATAAAAATCTAGTTATCATTTATTAAATTTCTTCTAATGACAATAAAAAGAAAATTATTTGTCCTCAAATTATATCTCCTCCCTTATTTCATCAATTATTTCTTGTCACATGGAAGATATGTATTTAAGAACATAATATTTTAAAAGAGTTATTAAATATATATTATTTATTATTTATATTTAATGTGACAAAATATAATTGATAAAATAGAAAATCACACATAATTTGAGGATAAATAATTTTCATATATGACACTAATAATATGCTTCGCGTGTGAATTCAATATCATAAAAAAGATTCCGAAGGAGGAGGATCCTTCCGGTCAAAAAACTAGGGGTTGTTCCTCAATGATAGGCCCCCATAATAGACTTGATACACGGTCATATAATTTCATCATGACATCGATCACATGGAGGTTGATAATGGTTTGTTTGCCCTTCGTAAATTTATCACCACGACTATTTATTAGATAGATGTAACTGTAAGGATCGAAATAGGTTAAGCATGTCACTGAAGGGATTCGTACCCAATTTTGTGTCTTTTTCTCTTATCTCTTGCTCATATGTTGAGTGTATCATTATAGTTAACAAGTATTATTTTTTTTTTTCAAAAGAATACTACTGCTAAAGCTCGAGATGTCCAATACATGTGATTAGTTTTTAGTGGAGAAAAAAAAAAAAATAAAGCATGAAAGTGAGCAGTTATGAAAATGATAACAAATAAATGACTGACACATCAGTCAGCTAGTTGAAAATCTGGCACTTTATCGGGCCTACAAGTATTTTTCTTTTGAAAAACAACAATTAATAACTACCCATAATTTATAGGGGTGTTAATTTTTTATTGGTGGAGACACCAACTGAGAGTCAAAAAGAAGAAATATTCTTTCTGACATTGAAGAACAATCACCACATTATGTTTAATTTTAAGCAATATTTATTAACGAGATGTATTGCTAAAATCTTTTAGTAATATTTAAAAAATGTTATTCAAGATATAAAAAGTATTCTTGAAACTCTTCAGTAACATTATGACAATTTTAACATATACTCTATGTCATTAAAAAAATTTACCAATATTTTTATATGATTTAACAATATTTTTTTAGATGTTACTAAATCTAACTTATGTAGTGAGTGGCTTCACTGGACCTGATTCATTTATTCAATAAGCTGCCGTATTAATACTTTTTAAAACAGCTTGTTCACTTAAAAAAATTTAGATAGAATTTTTAAAAGTATATGTCCATTAGTCTATTTGAAGGGATACCGATAGGCTCTTTTCTGCATGTAGCTAGGCCTATTGACCAATTATTATAATTAAGCCTTGTCGTTATTTCAGGATTTTGCTACAAAATGTTCGAGACCGCACCCGCGCCCTCGAATTACTGCAATTTCTGTTTTCTTGATTTAAGATTCACATACATTTTAGAGTAAATATTTTGTTTGTTCGTTCATGAAAATAATACGGCAGGAATATCTTTCTTAATCCATCGTCATATAAAATATTTTGATAGACTCATTTATCTTATTTATATTTTTATTGGAACCAAGTTAACTTACTTTTATAAATTATTAATATTAAAAGACAAAAAATATATATTTCTATTTGTGAAGAACTAATTGATACGATATTATTTCATTTACTCTAAATTTTATTTTCAAACTTCATGGAGCGATAGTACATGGGCGAACTCTTCCCAACCCGACATCGATTAGCCTACAAATAAGATAGGATGGGTTAACTTATACCAGAAGAGACTCTTTTTCTTTTTTCTTTTTTTTAAACCTTAAGAAATGCTTATGTCAAATGAACAAGTTGCCGTATTAGGTTCAAGTCATATATTTACAAAATCCATTAGAGGAAAAATTTAACTTTATTTTACCCATTTCTATTCTTAACAACAATAAGCATAATTTGTTTTCCTTAAAACGACAGCACATTAAGTTTATAATTTTACGAAATGGGTGGCTAGATTTAAAAATTTTCAGAAAAAGCAATATGCTTAAACCGTTCTGAACTGTTGCTTGTAATCCCCGCCCTTAGTTTCTAGCTACCTGATTTCAGAATATTGCAATCCAGGGGTCGTATTCACGTGGATAGCGGAAGAGAGAGTTACACCGTTAAAAATAAAGAATATAAGTTAAATGTAATGATAATATAGTTTCGGGTTCACGCAATGAATCCTATATGCAATAATATATCAATTATTTAAAATATAATTTAAAATTTAAAATATATAAATATTATAAAAATATTTATTGAAATTGTATCACACATAGAATTCACAATAAATTTAAGTCTATATTAATATTTATGTTGAATCACTTGAAATCTTTTAGCTATTGCTAAACTTTAAGAGAGTAATGAAAGCATTGAGCCGTTTTTAAGGAACAAAGTGATCAAAATGATAGTCAATCTGATCCGCATTGCCTTTTTCAAAAGACAAAATATATATCTTTACACTATCTTTGCTGTTTGAGTCAGCCGAGAGACTCAAAGAAAATACTAAATTAAGTTTAACATCTATTCACTATCTTTTTCTTTTTCTTTTTTTTTTCACATTTTGGCTGATTTAGCTTTAAGCTCTTCTTTTGATTTTCTTATACCTTTGTGATGATAGACACCATGTGTTGGTTGTTGCTTCAATTTTTTTAGAGTTAAAGACTTTTTAATTATAAAAAAAATCTATTTAATACAATAACTATCTATTATATTTTGTCTCCTTCTTCAAATTAGATCAGATTAACTCCAGCACAATCTAAATTTATTACATTTTAATTTTGATACTCTTTTAGAGTAATAGAGTTTCAAGTAGTCATCTAATCTTGTGTTTTTAATTATAAGGTTATGAAGGAAGTAAGTGGTTTAGTCAAATACTTTTATTTTTTTTTAATTTGATAATAATATATAGCTGTATGTCTAGGTAAAAAAAAAAAAAAATCTAATTTACTTTCTCTTTTCTTTATTGATAGATAAGCTCAAAAACCAGCGTCTTAAGGTAGGCGAGCACGAAGCATAAGCCAAAGTCACAGTTTGACAGTCCACTGGAAAACACACAACGCACAAATTAAACTGGGGAAAAACTCAGATCATGAACAAATATAAACAGACACCATACATGGCATAGATTAAACGATTTGATGAATAGGACGCTAAAGACAAAGGGTGTCTTAACATAGGGGTTCCCCGAGTCCTAACCCCTTATTAATTTCACATTAATTAGCGATGATCAAGTAAGGCGAAATAATGGCATTGTCCAAATTCATGGACAAGGCAGGGAAGAGGGTGCCCCATCTAATCCTCTCCGAGCAAACAACAACGAGTATGGTCTCTCCTTTGGGTAGAACGATCTGATTGACGCAATTGATAGCATCCTAGCTCTAGCGGACACAACTCATTGAGGCACTACTACAGGAGCACAACGCTAAAGACGTGAAATGAAAGCCCTCAAGTTTTGTAACTGGCAGTATTTTGTCACTACAAATCATTATTGGTAAAAATGACAAAGCATATACTTTTTTCCTGCTTCTTAGACAGGAGATTACGAAAGTTGTATCCCTTAATGGGGCACCGCAGCACAGTGGATAAGTCCCTTTCTCCTCCCCTCTCTAAAATAAAAATGAAAGTCCCATTCAGAGTTTATATGTAATCTATTCTATTCTAGCTTGAATTGAGAAATATAATACTCGTTTCGTTTCATAATAAATATCACTTTGACTTTTTTGGTTCATTAGTAAATTAATGAATTAAAATTAGTTAAGGCGATATTTATTATTATACAAAATGAATATTATATGAATCATTCACTCATATTTTATGTTAAATGGTAGTTTTTTTTTTTGGTAGCAATACCTTTTTTTAATTCAACCATTGTGTTGATAAATCTTTATAACGTAAGTTAGTAAGACATCTAGTTAGTTTTTAGCCATCGATAATTAAATGATATCGGTATCATTAAGTTTTATAAAAGTACTGAAAATATCCTAAAAAATTATATATTGATATCATGACTCGATTGAATTTACCTATGGGCTAGTTAAACAGATGATAAGTATTTAAAGAAAGAAGGGCTAATGATACAGGAGGCCACGTGGTTTGTAGCAAAGGAGGGGTTATTAGTTATTAGGGCATGTGAAACCCTCGTTTAAATGCCCCCCAACAACACCCTCCGGAAGATACATAGGCACTAGTCACCGGGGCCATTACAGAGCTAGAGAGTTCACGATGACAACTAACATGATGCTCACGTTAGTCCATTCTTCACTCTCTTACGAGGAGACAATGACATCGCCATGGACCACAGATGCTCCATTTATTCAATGTTATAGGTCCCTCTGTGACCCCACCCATTGTCCATAATCATTTGTCTCTTCTTACTTCTCATGGTGAAAAAGACGATTAGTATATATTTAACGCATTAATTAGCACATCAAGGTCAACGAAAAATACATGTACTGACACAAATTAATATAGAGCCACCTAGTGGAATTTTAAAACAAGACTTGGTTTTTCTTCATTTAGATGAATAAGAGCTCAAGACTCTAAAAAACCTGAGACATAGTTTGAAGGAATTTAACATCATTTTTTAAGGTTGTATTTGCACCGAGTATTCTCAAATTTCAAGAAATTTAAAATGTAAGGAATTCTAATTGCATCAATTAAATTTCGTATATTTTAAAATTCTTTTGTTTGGATAAGATAATTAGAAGATTTCATTTATAAAATACTATGCTTGCATGATGAAGTTATATCCTTTCTCTATAGGTAAGACTAGATGATAGGCATTGCATGATATGCAATGATGGGCGAGTGGTGGTGGGGCGGTGAGTAGTGGGCAGCAAATGCTAATGGTGGGCGACAATCGGTGGCGGCGACCAATGAGCGGACGGCTAATGGTGAGGAAATAGTAGTTGATAAATGGCAATAAACTTATAAAATTGAAAGTTATAAGACAAAGATGAGAGAGAATTTCAAAGTTCTCTATGGAAAGGAAATTTGAAATCTACTCTTTGTAAATGTTAAAATACCTTATAAAAATATTTGAAATTTTGAAATTTCCTTGTGTTAGTATCCAAACAAGAAATTTCATTCCAAATCATTTGAAATCCTCTCAAAAAATACATTACCGTTTATAAATACTCCATCCAAACATACTCTAAAGAAGTGACAAAATTACCTTGGTCTACATACAGGCAAAAATATAATTGATATATCACTACATTGGTATACTATTTCAATCAATATGATTAATTAAATTGAGGATATTATTGAAAGAAAAATTAATATTGTATATCTTAATATTAGAAATGGATAGATATTCCAAAAAAAAAAAAAGACAAACTTGAAATAGAATAGATCTTATTGTTTATTATTATTATTATTAGTAGATAACATTAGACTTTCAAAAGAGAGTAACAAAAGATATAAGCAATCCAAACTAAGAAAACAAAGGTAGGGAGAACCCAACTCCAACAACGAAACATCGAAATAAAATATAGAACTCAGGAAGACGAAACAAGAAAGAGAACCCCAATACACAACAAAAACCATTAAAGAACAATAAAAGCATAAGACTATCTGTCACAACGTTCCCGGAGGGCGCTATAACAAAAATGACAACGTTGTTTTGAAATGAATGGGAGTCGCCACCAATTTTAATTATAGTTAAAATTGGAAAACCTTTTAATTCGTAAACTAGTCTTTTAAGAGTTTTGAGTTCGGGAGTCTGATTATGATTAGAGAAGGGTGGAAACTTAATCTCACTGCACCTCTAATACATCCGTATAAATACGGTTACCCTAGAGTTTATTATGCAAATTAATTATAACTTTAAAATATTTATTTTTCCCCAAAAATGTAATTATATATTTGTAAAAATAAAGCTGAAATTAGTAATTATATCTACAAAAATAAAGATAAAATCAATAATTAAATATTTACAAAAATAAAGATGAAATTAAAATTAGTAATTATATTTAAAAGTGATAATTAGATATTTATAAAAATAAAGTTAAGACATAATTATGTGAAGAAAATGAAATGAAACAAAATAAATTGAATAAAATAAAATAAGTAAGTCAAAGGGAAATTTAATAAAAAAGAACATAATTCAATAAAAAATTAATTTTGGTTTGATAGTTGTTGGCTACGCCGATGTATCCTCTGGTGCAATGAGGAACTCAAAACCACGTCGTTCTGTAAAAAAATGATTCTGTGTTGGATGGATTTTAGTTTAAAAAAATAAATAAATGAAAATGTATTGGTTGGTTGATTTTTAAAAAAAAAATTAAATCCACTCTTGCACAAGGTTTAGGATGGTGTGGACTATACAATAAACCCTTACATTCTTGTGAAACTTGAGGATGATAATTTATACATCAACATCACAAGTTGTTGCGTGGATTAAAAAAATATTTTTTTAGATTTTTTTGTCATTTTAGATTTTTATTATATATATATATATATATATATATATATATATATTTAGGGGACTAAAAAAACTAAGACATTTTATTTTTATTTTTTTAAAACAGAAAGAACATTGAGATCTAACTTAAAAATCCTAGCCTAAAAAAAAAAATAATAATAACCAAATAAATGGACTTAACTAAAACAGTAGGTCTAATGTTTCAACACTAAAAAAATGAAAAAAAAAAAGTAGGCTCAATTTGATTCAAAGGAATAGAATAGTCATAGTTCTACCTATACTAAACAAACCCAAAAAATAAATAAATAAAACAAAATAAAATGAGAACCTGATACTTTTCTCCAAATAATATATATACACACATAGCTAAGACCCAAATTGCAAATGCTAGCCCAAAAGAAATTTAAACTACAAAAATTAAAACTCAAATCCCCGCAGCCCATAGTTCCTACGGTTTCACTAAAAGAAAAGGATGTAACCAAGCCCAAAAATGAAATACGTGACTAACCTAAATGAAACAAGGGAGCGTGACCAAAACCAAATAAGTTTGAATATTATCACGATTTAAGAGTTGAGTGAGAACATTAGGGACTTCATTTTGGGCTTGGAACACAATAGTCTAACAAGAGTTCATTTTCTTCCTATTGGGCTCGAAAATACACTGAAACCATTATGCAAGGATTAGTCCACAAGTCCAAATGCAATACTAAATAAATAAATAAAAATGAAAAAGTAGTAAAAGCAGAAAGGAAAAGTCTGGAATGTAAAGACGGGGGTTTGAGATTTGGAATTTCATTTCTTGTGAGCATTGAGAGAGAGTAAGAGAGAGAATGAGAGAAAGGGTGAGAGGGAGGGAGCGATGGAGGAGAAAATGGGAGCCAGCCATCGTGTGACATGCTATCGGGAATGAGGGCGTGGTTGCGCTGGCGCAGGACAGCGCAGCTCAGCGGTCAGTCTGCAGCGAAGAGAGAGGAAGGGAGACCATGTGCAGGGGGAAGGAAGCGTTTGCAACGGCATGGTCCAGATCAACCAAGGAACAGCCATGACCATGCAGCAGTGGAGCTTTCACGGTGCTGCTCGCGGAGGGGAGTGGAAGAACCGGGGATGCCGGGAGGAGCGCAGTGGTGTCGCGGCTGCTCGCGGTGCTGGCGGCTGGTTCGAGCAAAAGAGGAAGGGCCACGTGCGAGAGGGAAGAAGGCGTGATGGTGGCACTGCTTGATGGCTGAAAAGGGGGAAGAGCCTGGTGGTGAGTTGGCTGGGAATGAGGCCGCGACTCCCCTCCCTTTTACCTGCTTCTGAATTTTCATTTCTTTGCTATGAAAAGGTGAGATCTACATTTGGTTTTGATTTATTGGGACCGTTTGGTGCTTGGTTTTGGATGGTTGATTGAGAATTTTGTTTTTTGATTTAGATGCAAGGGATGGATAACTGTTTTATTTCTACTTGTGGTTGTGTGTTGTGAATGCGTATGATGCTAATTTGTTCTGCATGCTTACAGGTTGCAAGAGTTCTCAAAGAATGAAAAAAAAAACACAACAATGAACTAATGCTTCACTATCCATTACCTCTGGATATCTCTCTCTGTTTAGAAAAAAATGAAAAAACCCCCCTTTGTTTTTGCTCCTGATTGATCCTTATAGCAATTCCATTGTTGACCAAATCATATCATCTCAATTTTACAGGTTGGCTGTGGGGATCGCCACTCATTCCTTCTTAGCTATGGATGAACAATCATTCACCTTTTGCAAAGCGGAAGGAAAACATTATCATACTGTTGCCACTTTGTTCTTTGACATATTTTTGCTTTTCTTTTGTTTTGTTGTGTTGTGTCACGCATGGCTTAGGACAAGATTAAAAGAACGGGACCAATCAAACACATATTTTATTACTTTTTGAATTTTTGGTTAAGAATGAGAATGGGCTGAAGAGGGTTATAAATTATGGATCGACCAATAAACAAGAAATAGGCTGGACTCTTGTATTATTGTTGTTATGGACTAAAGCAAATAAAAGGCCCGACACAAACAACTCTTTATTTTAGTTTTTTTTTTTATTTTTTTAAATAAAGTTAAAAACAACACTTTTTTGATTAATTTTTATTTTTCTCAAGAAAGGAATGAAGAGACTACAAAAATCATTTTTGGACAGTAAATCATGTGAATTTTGGAATTTTTTTTTTAAATGGTTGGACAAAATCGAGTGTTCACACTATCGATCGGCACAGAGCAGCCCTAAACAACTACCGAAGATCGAACTAATGGACATAAGTAAAGCCATCACCACTTAACAATTTGGTACCAACAGATCCAAGCTTATGAACATTGGCTTCATCGACCACCACATCATCTGATGGAGGAAGGAACATGTTTGAAGCCTATAATAGGGATGAGTTACTCTAGATAAGAGTTAGTTAGAAAACTATATTAGCCAACTATAATTTGTTAATCTGTTAAGTTTTTAGAAGTCTATTAAGAGAAACTCATCATTATCATTCATATTATAAATACCCCAATGCTAAGCAATGTAATGAAGGTGAAAATCATCTTCACAAAACTCTATATCTACTAATCTCTCAAGCTTTAGGCTTCTCTTTATTTTCTTATTAATTATAACTTATAGGCTGTAAGCGGGTTTTTAGGATCATCCAAAGAAACCTGAATCGGACAATTCAAAAGTACAAGGCCAGGCTCATTGCCAAGGATTCCATCAAAAAGAAGGAATATATTTTGGGGAAATGTTCAGCCTTGTAATGAAGCCTTCCACGGTTAGAATCATGTTCATCATTGCAATGTCCCAAGGCTAGAAAATAAGGCAATTTGACTTTAACAATGCCTTGTTAAACGGGGATCTCAATGAAGGGTTCGCTCAAGGTTAGCTTAGCTCAGTTTGCAAGTTGAACAAAGCTTTATATGGCCAAAAATAGGCTCCTCCAACATGGTTCTCCAAGCTCATTACTACTCTTAACAAGTTTAGTTTTTGTAGTACTAAATCAGATCCATCCTTGTTCACTCGCTTTGCAAGTGGTAGCACAACATATATCCTTGCCTATGTAGATTACATCTTAATCACTGGCAACAATTTTATTGAAATCTCCTTAGTTATCTCTCAACTGAATGCGATATTTAGGCTGAAAGATTCAGGAGAGATGTACTACTTCCTTGGCCTTGAAGCTCACAAGACTATCAAAGGAACAATACATCTCAACCAAGCGAAATATGTTAGAGATTTGCTCAAAAGAGTAGGCACGAAATCAACCAAACCAATGCCAATACCCATTATCATATCCCTAAAACTTTTTGCTTCTAGTGATACAACTTTTACTGACCGTAGTGTAATACCCCAATTTTAAATAGAAGGATTAGAAGAAAAAAATTTGAACAAAAAAAAATGTTAAAGTGTGTTTGTTTTTTTTTTTTATGAATTTTATGAAATTTTAAACCAATTTGGTGAGCGCTGTAGTGGTCAAGTGAATAGTAAGGCGGTTTAGGGGCAAATTTTATGCTCTCTAGTAAGCGCTGCAGCGCTCAACAGAACATTAAAAACCCCCCATTTCGGGATCCAGAACCTTCATTCACCCAAAAACACATCTCCCCTCTCTCCAAATGCGAAGATATCGCCTCCTAACCCTGTTTCACTCCAAAAAACTCCATTCTCTTCCAATTTTATCAAGATTAACGTGGATTTTCCATCTCCTAAGCTTAAAAGTATGTCATTCTAGTAGTTTTGCTTCCTTTATTCCTTCACTCTCTTATGTTCTTAGGGTCTTGGTGATATGTTCTCATGGTTTTCATGCCATGGTTCTTTTCTATCATGGTTAGAGTTAAAATTTAGTTAGTTAGAGGTTTTAGAGATTACTATAACGTATTATAATTGTTATAGCAGATATCAGTGTCATTCCTACTTCCTAGAGTTTTGTTGGTGTTATTCCTTCATTGTTCACCCCTCCAGGTGAGTGGGTTTTCATCTGTGATCTCTATGTTCTGCATTAGCGTTATTTTCATAAAAATATGATTTACTGGTTGATTTTAGATATTACTGTATAAAGGTTTGATATCACTGATGCTTTATATGTTTTAGAAACTTTGATTTTAGAGCATGAAACTTGTAGACATTTGTGATTTCATAACCTCACAGAGTATGTATCTGCCAGCTGTTCTGAATCTCATGAAGATTCAGGCTCTAAAACCTTTTGATTTATTCTCTAAAACATAATTCAAACTATCAATTTTTCCACAATCTAGAAAGCTTAACAATATACTTGAAATAAAAGGTTAAACCCACAGTTCGAATCATTTATCTGAACTTCATATCTCTTATAAAACTGAATCATATATATAAATTAGTTTCAGAATCCAATAAAACAATCACATATCTCTAACAGTCACATAGATCATCAATTCTGCATAAAATCGACTAAGTTTCCAATTCACAATTCCATAATATTTCTAAATAACACTTCAAGATACATAACTATGTTTTATTCATAAACCACTTCTAAAATCAATTTTGCATTTATAAATGCTTTCCATAATCACAATCCACTTCAAATACACTTGAAATCAGTACCACAAATATGGTCCCATAAGTTTTATGAAAAACAAGTTTCATGCTCTAAAATCAATAGTTCAAAACATGTAAATCAACAGTAACTTAAAATCCTTATACAATATTTCTTTAAAATCAAGCAATAAGTCATATATTCATGAAAATAGCTCTAATACAGAACATAAGGATTCCAAATGAAAACCCAATCACCTGGAGGGGTGAACAAAGCAAAACTAACAACAACAGCCCACTAGGAAGCAAAACTGACAGCAAAATCTGATACAAAAAGCATAGAACACTAAATCATCGTCTAAAACCTCTAAATATTCAGGAGTCTATCTCTAACAAGGTACAAAACCTCTCACCTTGAGGAGCTTAGAAGATCACCCCAAAAACCCAGAGAAAAGGGAGAAAGGAAAGCAATACTAGGAGAATAACATACCTTAAAGCCTTAGGAACGAAAGATTAAAGCTAGAACTGAGAAAAATGGAAGGAAATGGAGTTTGGGGGTGAAAACTCATTTTTGGGAGTGAGAGCTCGGGTGGAGGGGGTGAAAATGGTGGATGAAGGTTCTAGACCCGAATTGGGGCTTTTTATCACTTTGATGACCGCTTGGGCGGTCTCCAGTGAAGTTCCTGCACCTACTTACTTCTGATGACCATCTGGGCGGTTATATGACCGCCTGGGCGGTCTCCAGGGAGGTGTTTTAGTATCTTCGGGGCTCTGTTTACCTCATGGGCGGTCATGTGACTGCTAAGGCGGCCTCCAGTGAGGTGTTCTGGTGTCTTCAGGGATGGGTACTGGTATGTATTGGACTGCATTGTCTCAATACTCACTTATTTACATTTATTTTACTCTCCATTAACTTTAAAACATAAATATAAATAAGGGAATACCCCCCATTTGTATTCAAATAAAATATTAGAAAAATTAAAACCCCAACAAATCAAAATCTAAATTTTGGATTTTAGTTGAAATCTGAAAATTTTCACAGTTTTATAAACTTGTACACCAAAAATAAGGCGTTTAAAGATTTTGAAAAATTCATTAAAAATCATTCTTTAACTTATTTTTCTCTAGGGAATAATTACCGGGACTTTTGATCCCAAGAATATGACTCTATTATATAGCCCTCCAATGGAGCATAGGGTCCAGACTTAGTGAAATTCAGGATTCGAAATGACAGATAAAGGTAACTAATACCCGACTTAGCTCAAAAATATTTTCTAATCCTTTTATTTAAAATCGGGGTATTATAGAAACTTTTCCATATGTTATTCATAGAGAAAATTATACCCCATTATTTTCATCATCTTAATATTTAAAGTAAGTTTTTGGATTTAATTTAACTTCTAATTATTAATTAATTTTTTCCAATTGTTCCTTCGCATCTCTCTTCTATTAAAACAATAAAAATATTTTATAAAATATCTCAATAAAAATTATTTAACACGAAAATAATAACAAATAATATAAACATAATGATAATTGAACCTATTATTATATCATTAAAATTTTATATGTATAATTATTATAGTATTAATAAATGATAATTTTATTAACCATGTGTAACTGTTATATTTTTATAAAAATATATTATAATATGTTTTCTAAGTTGATAATAAACTAAAATTACAACTTATATGCGATGTTAAAAACTATATAAATTAGGATTATTTTATAATTATTTTTACCAATCATAACATATTAATTATAACGTATATTTTAAAATTGATATTTTAATTTACTAAAATGATATACAAGGAAAGGAAGTGTAACTAAAATAACTTAAATTAAATTAATTAATTATTTTATTATTAGAAAATATATTTTTATTTTTTTATAAATGAAATGTTTTAACTTATTAAAAATATGTAAATGGCTAGAAATGACAAAAACAATCCGCTATATCGGGTATTCTCAGGATTACTTACAATCGGGATGGGAATAAGGATATTTTAATCTTCATTAGGATGGGGCAAAGTTGTGATATACTCAAGGTACACGTGTCCCTGGACATGTTCCATACTGCTCCAGGGTCCCTTGGGACTTACCCATGTTGCCGGGAATGCCCCATATGTTTAAAAGCTTTTAAATGTTGAATATGGTGTTACTGTCACCACTATAGCAATCTAGAATCGCTACCCCCGTAGCGATCTAGAACTGCTACCCCCATACCGCTATAGCGGTCATAGGCTGCTATAGTGGTGTTCCCCCCATGATAACATAGTTTGTGGCTTGAGGGCCGCTAACCACTATAACAGTCGTAAATGATGGCTTGACCGCTACAATGATCATAGTAGTGTCAGTAGAGCAGAAATAGTGTCAAATGATGCCGTTTCACCTAAATAATCCCCCTATCCCTATTTTTACCCCTAAGCTCGGGATTTCACTCCTCATTTCCAAAACCCCACCCCAAACATCATCTCCTCTTCTTCTTCCTCCCCTCTACTCTCATCTTCCATCAAATCTTATCCCTCCAAGCTTCAAGGTGAGTTTGGTTGTTAGTTTATACTTCCTTTATCTCATTCCTTTCATATCCTAGAGTATGGGTTGTAGTTTGTCTCCATTGTTGTCAAGTGGGGGTGCTCCCCCAATATTGTTAGAGTTAGATTAAAGCTCTTTAGAGATTTTTAAAGTTTAATCCGGAGTCTATGTTGCTTTATGACAATTGTTGGTGTCATTCCAAGCTCTCAAGGTCAAGTTGGTGGTGTTCACATACTTTCGATTCCAAACAGTGAGTGGATTCTATCCCGTAACCTTTATTTTGGTCATTAGAACTAGTTTCTTCACATTGTAGCAGTATTGCATGGTTTTAGAAATGATTCTAAAGAGATTATAAATTATTATTAGTTTTGTTAATTTATGAGATTTTGATTTTCAAAGGAACATGAACTATATGTTTTAAGAGACTCATGGGACCATTTGTTACTAAAATGACTTTTAATAAAGAGTTAGATTATGGACAGAATTATATTAGAGACTCGTGATTTATCGGGATGAGCTCAAGAGTAAAGAATGTATACATGATAGAGTTTAAACTGGACAAGAGCTTATCACAAAGAGTTTTAGAGAAAATAAATAAATAAATAAATATATAGAGAGAGTAAAGTATGTTTCAGCTTTTGAAAGCCCAGGTGATTATGATTTCAGAGTTCTTATGATTTAGAACCCTATTGGTGTTGATGTACAATGTTATAATTATCTAGTTATGAAAATATGCCACTTTGAGATTCGAATTAGAAATTTAGTCAAAATGATTTAGAGCACAAAGTTTCCTATGATTCTTAACAATTGACGACTACATATCCTGTGGGCCTTGGAAGTCACAATGTATGCAAGTGGGTGATCCCTTGGACATGATTTCATGGCCACGGTTATACTAAGGTCAGACTATCAGAGTTATGAGAACCCAAGCCAGATCTCTTAAGATACTAAAGTTTTTAAGAGTTTTCATGAAACTAAGAAATATGGAATTTTATTATTGTTGATTTTATTTATTTCTGCTAATTTATGTATGATGAGACTTATTAATGGTCATAGAAGTAATAGCATTAAATAGCCATAGAGGCAATAGCATTAAACGGCCATGGAGGCAATTGTAATAAACAGCCATGGAGGCAACCCTTTTCACGGCCATAGAGGCAGAGCTTTTAGAGAACATAGCAAATCGGGACCTAGTGAGGTGCCCATAGAGAACAAAGATATTTACAAACAATTATTATTATTCCTATATATGTTTATCAAGTTCAAAGTATTATTGACTATGATTCAGATAGGTTTAGAGCTTTGTTTTACATGTTTATATGGGATTGCTAGAAATAGTTTTAGAATTTGTTTACTTATTGTTATTACTATTATTATAATATTTATACATCTTGGTTGTTGTCCCATGAAAGGGGTTACAGGTGAGAATTCACTCACTGAGTTTTAGATGAAACTCATCCTTCTCCCTTCTTGCATTATAAGTACAATAGTTGCTGCGGGTTCTTCTCTTCTTCCTCTTCCCTCGCAGTAGAGATATCCCAATTGATGAGCTTTATTTAGGAGTGGAGTACTTTTTTTTGAAGTTTGTATAGTGATAGAGTGCTTCAATATACATTGCGGGCAGGGTTCGGGACCATGAAAGCATTATTTTGCATTTTGCACCATGATTCAGAGTATTTTGTATTTTACATAATTATAGTTTTCACGATTTATTTGGTACATAGAGCAACTCATATGTAGTGTTATGATTATAGATTCTATAATTTGATTATGAAATGATTTATGACTTAGAGTTTATTGAGGATGATTATGTTTCCAAAGAGCTAAAGATTTATCCGAGATAAAATTATGTTTATAAATTAATCTTATTATTAAAATATGCAAATAGAGAGACTCAGTGACCACAAGGCTTACGTGGGAATGAGATTCCTCACGCACATGGGTCAAGTTCCCAAATCGGGTAGTGACAAAAGTCCTCATCTGTTAAATGAGGTAGAGATGAGGAATGAGGTTCCTGCCCAATGGAGACCTATCGAATCGTCATTTATATAAATTATTCAAATATCCACTTAATTTTTTATTAATTATCTTTACTGAATTTGTATTATGTAGAAATTTTCATTTTTGATTTGAATTTTCCTACATTAGTAATATTTGTTATTATGGATATTTATTTTTCAAATTTCAAAGTATTTTAAAAACTTTTCTCTTTTTGGAATTTTTTTAATATCCCCGAATACCCTAAGGGATTAAAATTCCAGTGAACAATGAGAGATGGAGACTTGCAACAGAGATGAGGATGAGATGTGAAGTGAAATTCTAAATGGGGACGGGATAAAGGGGCTTGTCCCATCTCTAATAGATGCCCATTATCATCCTTAAACATGGCTTATGACAAAGTAAAATTATTCACTTATTCTCTTTCATTGTTAAACAATTTCAACTTTTAAAACGTGTAAGATTTTTATAAATTAGACTTTTTATTGTTAGTTAAAAATCATCTATCAATATTTTTCAACCTTATAAATATGATATTCAACATAAATTATAAAATAGAATGACATGTTTATATTTTATTTATTTAATTATTTATCTATTAACTTATTTCAAAAAAATTTATACACTCAATTTTTATGAGATATATTGGATAAATTGTTATTTATTTTTAGTAATGGGTAATAGTTTTTTTCATTACTACTTTATATATCACATGGGTCAAATAACTAATTAAATATATGTCGGTAAAAATTCTATATAAAATGGTAGTGTTAATTATTTAAAAAAAGGTACCAATCGATTAACCGACAAGCTTGTAAGTACAAATATGGAAAATGGCTCCGCATAGTTCGGGAAGCAAAGGACTTTCAGTCCTGCCAGATAGGTAGCCCACCGACTTTGGTTTATTGTCATTTTTCAGTACATGACCTAGGCTCCTAGCCAACCACTAAACCAAAACAAAAAAACAAAGTGATCCAACAAAAAAAACCCAAAAATTAAAGCATAGGACATTTAAATAGAATTGGATTTTAGCTCAATTTGTCCGTGCCGCTTACCTTTGTTTCTTTTGACACAAAAATTCAACTGATCTAAGTTATAAATTTTATTTTGGTTTAATTCGATACAGTTTAACTGTATATAAAAAATTAAATAAATTCAAACTGGTTTAAATTGATTTGCATTGGTTTATTTTAGTTTTTATTAAAAATTTTCAGAAAATATAAAAGGCAACTTTGAGCTCCATCAATTAATTAAATACATCATTAGTATTATTATAAAATTTAAATTAATTATCAAAAGCTATACTAATGTCTAATACTAATAAATTTCGTAAATAATAAAATATTTAAACAAAAATTATATCGATTAAATGAAAAGAATTAACAGAAATAAAAATCTAAAAGATTAAATTAATATATGACCAATGAGAATATTTGAATAGTTGTAGTATTAAAATATTGCAAAATATCCTTACTTTTTTTCATGTAAATTGCAAGTACCGCTCTTCAAACTATAATAAACAAAAGAGACATAAAAAGATTTATTTCCTCACTGTATAATTAAACAAATTATACATTAAAAATTGCTTGGAACTGGCTCAAATGATTGAGACAAGCAGTTTTAAATTGTAGGTATGAATTTCATATGCATATAAAAATTAGTAAAAATCTAGTTTTATAAAATGGAGAAGGATGATGAGAAGCCAAGTTGATATATGATAGTCAGAAGCAATGTGCACGAATATGAAGTGAAGAGTGAGGACCATGAAGGAGGGTCCTAGTCCGACATAGTCGCTTCAATATAATTATATTGTCTTATCGCATTCATGTGGGTCATGCTAAGTAACAATAAAAACAAAATCACAGAGTCAGTGTGGCCTATACCCCATAGGGTCTTACTCTTGCAACCAACCTCCCTCGGATAATTGTTTGCATAACCTGTCCAAATCAAACAAGAGAGGCTCCAACTAGGCTTTGTTTCGTTTCCTCCATTCCAATGGGGAATCCAGCAGCTAACCCAATTTGAAAGCGAACGGATGCACTCTTGTTAGGCCCACTTTCAACTTGATCATTATCTTGATTTCTTCCCTACATCATTTACTGAATTTTGTTTTGTTTCGGTTTATCATAGTTTCAACCAGAAAAAACATAAGAAGTCATCATAATTATCTCCAGCTGTACTATATCTTCGTTCGTAGTTCGAATTCTTATAAAATAAAATAACAATTTATCTAATCAGGCCGTTAGAGCACTGGTTAACACTCGAGACTATCCAACTCAAAAATAACCACCTCAACTACCTTACAATCGTTAGTTTATAATTTACTCTTGTCTAGCCTCTCTAGTTGTTTCTCTTCTTGTACATATCATCTACTACATATTAAAAACCAGTCATCCAGCAACCCCCATGCAATGCCAAATCCAACGTGGCTTCACCATGGTGATCCAATTTCCCCCCAAAATGTCGAACTTCATTCACACAGTAACCAAATTGTGTTTAGTATGATCTCATTGAATTTAGTTGCGAGTTTGGTTGCTAATCCACTGCTAGATTTTGAATCCACTCCACGAGTACATCTTGAATTATGGCTCTTTTACATATGCAGCATAGTTTTCTTTCACATGCAATAAGTGTTAATGCATTTGTCAAGCTGTGTGTTTATTTTGAATATTTTAACTTCCCTGCAACATTTCATAAATTGCAACAATATGTGCATGCATGCTGTTGGAGTCCAAACGTTGTTCAGCATAATAAATATTGCACTTACACTCATTCACTCAAAAGGATTTTAGTTTCCAATATTTTGATATGTGAGAGTTTCTACTTCCCTCTAATATCACGAACACTCCCAGCAAATGCAAAATTGCAATGTAATAATGATAGATGATTATTACACATCAGAATAAATGGGGCGAAACTTCTGCCAACTCCCTCATTTTCAATTTGAAATTCAAAAATTGTACCAACTTGCTGTTCTGCCAACTCCTAGCAAATTCCACTTTTTCATTGGCAGACTTTCTAGAGTGTTCTTCTTTCATGAGTTCTTCATTTCTCATTGATGCAGGTACATCCCTACACAAGAGAAGCTTTGCTTTTTTGGTCTAACAAGAGTAGCATTTCAAACAAGCTTTACTTCTCCCTTTTCTTTCCCTCAATTTCTCATTCCCCATTTTTTTTCACCTCTTTCTTTCATTTTTCCTTTCCTTCCTCCCATTCCCCTGTCATTTCTTTTTTGAAACACTTTTCTTTCTCAAATACAGTCGCAAACACATGACACAAATATGGCGAAGCGTGGCTAATCCAGCAATAACATAAGGCAGAGGGTGGTAGAGAGTGCATCGTACTCATAGGTTCTCCAATTTTTTTTTTATTTTTAAGTTTGATTCAAGAGTGTTGATTTTTATTGTATTTTATTGTTTTTATTTTTCTGATTCAAGATTGCTATTTTTTTAGGTCTTACAAAGGGTATGTAAAGCTACAGATCTGTTTGGTTGGAGGTGGAAAACTATGAGTTTTGTTTCATTTATTTTTTGGTAAAAATATTTGATAATTTTTTTGATCTATTATTATCGATTTGTATTTGTGTTTGTGCTATCATATGGTCTTATTTGTTCCATTGGTTTAAGATCATAAAATGGAGCATGAGATCCATCTAAAGCTAAATTGGACAAATAAGCCGAATAGTATCCAATGTTGGTGCCGAACATAATTGTTATAACCTCTACCCTTCATTTAACATTTAAATCAATGTTCGTTGTTGATAATAAAACTTTTACTTACTCTATGCTGGCAAACATCATATTTTCTTTCAAACTAGGCGCATCTTAGTCCTTTATACTTAACGCTCAACCATGTTGTTATTTTCAACCCTTAAGCAATAATGATCACAGCTGTGATGACAATATTTATGGCTTTTGGTATAATTTTTTCTTGTTGTTTATGGGATTTGTTTAGTTTTGGGTTTCTTATTTATTACAAAAGCATAATTTAGTACCAAAACAATAATCTCCCTTCTAACGATCCTTTTTCCTTTTTTAAAGTAAGAAAAACATGGAAATAAGATATAATAAAAGATCAAATTTATTAGTTTTAAAGGTATCTTTTTCTTACAATAACTCCAATACAAAAAGTTTAGTACATGCCTATTATATGACAGAGAAGAGGGTAGATGTGTATTCATTTTTCATTTTAGTTTTTGATACATTTTGAACTATGTATAGATTTTAATTTAGGAAAGTACATATTAGTGTCAAAGAGAGTTCTATAAATTCCAAATTTTTACATGCCATGTGTCAACAATGTTAACTAAATCTCCGCCTCAACCGGCCGATCTCAGTCATCTCCTAGCTGAGCTTTGTTGCCATCTTCGATTCACCTCCATCACATCCAAACATATCTCCACCACCTGTTAGTCGAGCTCCGCCTTATCCGGACTGATCATATATCACGGGGGAGCTTTCCATAAACTTTATCAATTTTTTATAAATGCATTGTAACTCTTTGATTGTGGATCCTATGGTTGTTGATGTTGACAACCAAGTTGATCAGATTCCTGATTTGGTTCAAAATGTGGATGATGCTAATGATTTTTTCATTTGTGAAAAAGTTATATCTGACAATGAAGCAAAGAGCAGTGCTTTGGTAAGGTTTTTTGCTTTTCCTTTGTCAAATTTATATTAACTTACTTAACACTTATAAAGTACCACCTAAGTTTATATTTGGTGGTCTTTTCATTTATATCCAGATTCCATCCTTTACATTTGTTGATCAAGCATTTCCAAATAGGGTAAATAATTTACAACTTGTGGATGTTCATGAAAAACTATCATCCTTTGGTGTTAAGATGAAGTCCCAAGACACCAAGAGAGGTTTATTTTGAAAGAGGATGACACCAATTTGTGCTGGAAAATAATGTTGTTATTGGCAGCTTAGTGAGGTTGAAAGTGATAGTGGATAATGAGAGAACTGTATTTGCTGAAGTTAGGAATGCTTGAGCATTTAGCTAGCATGTTTAGTTATGAAAAACTATCATGTGTTTTGATTAAATTGAAAGTTCTATTTTGTATGAGCAATTATCAATTCATCAATTTGCAGTTGAAATTTTAGGTTGATGCATTTCCTATGTGCACTTCAATTAGTCTTAAGAATGTAATGGAGCTCTTGGCAATATGACTATCCTATGTACTTAGGTTAATATAATGAAAGTTACTATTGCATGTTATTATGTCTTAAACCCTTTTTTTTTACTGACATAGACAATAGATAAAGACTTACGATATCTCAATTAATAAGTAATCAATGTAGGAAAAAAACTCCTAGCTATTTGATCTTCACATCCATATAAGAGTTATTGTAACTCCTAAGCCGAGCTTACTCCTACCTCTAGCATGTCTTGCTCTTGAGGATTCTAATTGCCTCTCAAAATGCCGGATTGCCTTATACAACTAATCAAACTCAATAAAATGGAATTAAATGAGAAGTGATATATGAGCAATATGAGCAATGTGGCATATACATCTCCAACAGTTGTTTATTTAGAATCATTTAATGAAGTGGGGAGTGTAGTTGATATTTTCCTGCAACTCTTGAAACACCGTACACGTACCAGCATAATGATGGAACAATAACGTGTGCTAATGGTGTTGCATTCTCATGCTTTACCTTCAGATAGGAGAATGAATACAAGAATGAATAATGATTATCATGCCATAATAAATTCTCGACTTACTCACTCACCGTATTGTATCTGCTCCACAGTAAATCTGATGTCATGTATCTCAATTCCATAGCTTCACGCAACCTGGTTAATTCAAATCCATTCAGCCATTAATTTCATTTTCAAAATTCGGTAGATTGTTTCATAGACTCATTCACCACGCAAGTTCTATAAATAGTGCAAGAGCATAAGTTTTCATCGTGTGTTTTGTTCTTGGATTTGAGTCTCAATATAGGTACTGTGCTGCAGGGGTTGTGATATGTCCCAAATCTCATGGTTTCATTTGTTTAATTCATATTATTATGATTTCTCATGTCTCAACTCTCATTGTTCATGTTATCTCTGCAGAAAACATGGCATGCTGTTTATTCATGGTGCAATGGAGCTAATGTCACTACAAGTGTAAAAGTAAATGTGATGGAGCATTAATTTGAATGGTGATGGAGCATTTATTTAGACCATTTGAATTTCCATTAGGTCCAACAATATTTTAAATTTGCCAATTTCTTACAGGGCATTCAAATTTCAAATTCAACTAATAGTATAATGAATATAGTATAAGTATAATTTCAGAGTCCCATGGCCAAAAGAAATAATTAAGAATATTATTTCTCCAAAAGAATATAGTTTAAGTACAATTTTTTAGTATTATTTTTTTAAAATTCTATTTGCACCAATAACAATTATTATTATCAAAATAGAGTTATTAGTTATTATTATTTCTGTGTCTCGCACGGAACATACGGATATAATAATTCGGTTGTATTCATTTATTTCATTTAATTTTAACTAAATATATATTATGGACAAATTTAAACATAAATTGACTAAATTATATTATTATGGTTTATATATATAACATGTTATCACGGTAATGTTTACTCTAATCATATTATTTGCAAATGTCTATTCACATGGTATGTTAAGACTAATATTACATTTATATGAAGTTTTGTTCCATTATATTAGTAGTATTATGTTTTTATATTTTGCAGGTGATTTACAATATAATCAAAATCCAAAGAAAAAGAATCACAAGTGGCTGAGGAGTCTTCTCAAATGAATAAAAAAATCATCATGATAATGATGAACAATGAATTTTAGGTTGTTATATTTATTTGAAAATCATTATCAAACATAAATTATTTTATGTTATCTTTAGAAGGAATACTTCGTAGCTAACTTGAATGTATTATAATTACTTTAAATATTTTGCTTATTTAAATTACATCTACACTGATGACTACAAGAGAAAAAAACACACACATGCACACAAACTATATGTTATTCCACAACTCTTAGCTTGAGATTAATTAAAATTCTAATTTAATTAAAATTTCTTCACTACAAGTTTTGTCAAATTTTATCTATTATTCTAGTGCGTGTGTGTGTGTGTGTGTGTGTGTACACCTTTCTCAAGTCATAATACATACTTTCTTTTTATATCATAACTTTTGTTATGATATTGGATTTTCCTTCTTCTTCATGCTTCCCTTTGTCTTTTCCTCTTCTTTCTCTTCAATCTTTGCTCTCATAGCTAATTTCACATACACAATTGTAGATATGTAAGATCCCAACAATCTCTTTTACTTGCATCCGAATGAAACTCCTTTACTTGTTATAGTTTCTGCACCATTGACAGAAATGAGTCTCTTATCCAAGAACAAATTAAGATCTGTTTATGGATCCATCACTAAGCTTGTGACAACCCACATTCTTCATTCCTTTTGGAAAAGATGCAATACAATGGTGTTGGCTAGGATCCATCGTTCTTTGAGTCCAACCATCGCCCGAAGTGTTCTGATGATTGAGAATGCATGAACCCTATGGAATGAGTTGCATGAAAGGTATTCTTAATACGATCTAATCTTCAAGAAGAAATCTTTGCCTTTCAACAAGGCTATCTCTTTGTCACTAACTATTTCACTAGGTTAAAAACTATGCTTAATGAATTTGATACTCTCATGGTTGTCCCTGCTTGCAACATTGGCATTAATTGCACATGCAATCCCAATAATCCTCTGCGTTAAAACTTAGAGAAATACTCTTCAAGTGGCTCGTTTCTTGAAAACGCTAAATGACACATATTTTGCTACAAGATCCCAAATCATGTTGATTTCTCCCCAGCCCTCCCTCAACAAGATTTTTGGCATGATGATCTAGCAAGAAAGACAATTCTCTATAAAAGGAGCAAACAATAAATTCTTGTCAAATGTCACTACAATATATACAAGAAAATTCATCCACAAACCTTCTAGAAATCCACAATTCGAAAAAGGTCCAAGAAAACAATGCCTCTATTGTGGCATGAATGGACACACTATAGACGTGTGCTACAAGAAACATGGATGTCCTTTTAGTCACAATTAGAACCATCAAAGTCGGTTCTGGCTCGCAAGCCAACCCAACCAGACCCACAAAAATGGTGGGTTAGGCTGCTAAATTATAGCTCATATAAAAAGTAGGTCCAAATGACTCAACCAACTTAACTCATGGGTTAAGCAGATGGCAACATCTCCTAGGAATGGGGTGAATTCGTTGATTTGAAAATTATTTCAAATTTAGGAAATAACTCAATTTTATGTACTAAAAATATGTACGTAGTGAAATGACGAAAAATCATCTTTAGTCCAATAAAAATATCTCAATATGCAAGATTCACTGAGAAATAACACAATTAAACCGATCATACATAATATGCATGGTTCCTAAGAGTAAAACACTAGAATGTGCTTCATACATATATTTGTTCATATAATGACAATGTGCTTCATGCAAATGATTGTTCACATAAGAACATATTTAAGATTAGACCATTAAGGCACTTATAAAGAGCCATTCACAGAGTATATTACTCAAATTACATTGTATGGTTTGTGAGTTAGATATCACAATAACAAGTACACAATCACACATGATCTAATTATTATATTGAATAACTTTTTGCATTTATTTGTTATCATCAAACATATCATATCAAATCACTAGGCTAAACCTAGTTCTACAGCATGTTCAAGTCGGGTTTTTGCTTGCCAACCTTTTTTTTTATAGCAATCCACTCCATCCCCTTTCTCTCAGCCACTCATCCACAGTGGCCTTTTTTAGTTTTAGGGGAAATTAAACTTTTCATTTCAAAGTTTTTAAAACAAAATCAAATCAAACTAAAATAATAAAATTGAAAAGACACATTCACACACACAAGACCTAATTACACAAACATTTGTTGGGAAGAAACCACATTGTCATCGCCACATCTACATATCTACTCAACCCTTAGCGCCTTTCCTTCCTCCTCAGTCATTGTGTTCTTCAACTCTTTATCTTCTTCTCATCCTGCTTCTGTTTCTGCAGTTCTGCTTTGGCTTTTTCTATTAGGGTCACACCACCACAGCCACACCTTCTCCATCACATGTGTTCTACTTTTGCTATGGGTTCACATCGCCTCTCTTCTCCTTTAACACATTTGGGTTTTGCTTGTTATTAGGATTTTGTTGATTTAGTACCTCATCCTTTTCCTTTTTCATTTATGGATTTTTTATTTGTAGGTTTGTGTGTTCTTCTGTGTGCTATCCGAAGAAATTTGATTTTTTTAAAATTTTTTAATGATTTTAGACTTTTTTTTTTAATTTTTGGTGGGCCAACCTGAATAATCCACCAACTCGGGTTGACATTTTCTTAGCTCGCTAGTAAAGTGAGCAACTTGAATTCATCATTTTAGCCCATGAATCGTAGTGGGTTATACCGGATGAGTCAACCTAGCCCACTTTGACGGCTCGACTCGACTCCAAAAATCAAGGTTCCAAGGTTGCTAATTTGGTAATTGCTAATGTTTCGGAGTTTACTAATGCACAATTTCACACATCTGACTCTAGACCTAGGTTTGGGCTCACTATTGCACAATATGAAAGCCTACTTTTTATTTTTCATTTATTCTCTCTCATCTTCTTTCTCTTTTTTTCTCTTAGGATATTAGGTGTCCACTGCTCTCTACGTGTTGAAATAGTTTCATCCAAAAACAATAGATATTGAACATAAAAATATGCGCTTAAGAAATAAATAAATTCTCCTGCTTGGGACTTAATTTTTGTTTTTGTTAGCTTAATGGCATTAAGGAGCACGAGCAGTGATTTTCAGGATAGAGACTTCAGTAACAAGTCAATGGTTATATTTGTTAGTTTGCCACAATCATACTTTTTTTATTTTGGTTAACTTACTATCATATTTGTAAACAACTGGTAAAAAAACGAGAGGTACGTGATGTACTGATGTTACTCATGGACCACATAACAATATCTTCGTTAGCCATTTTTTTTTTATTTGTTGGTCTGGCATGAAACACATTTTTTCTGGTCGATCATACGGTTTTTCTTGGGTCTATAACACTTTCTTTCTTTTTTGGGTCAGCCTTCCATTCAACACGTATTTTATACTGAAAAAAGATACACATTTTTTGTTTTTGGTTTTCTATTGAAAGTATCTCTTTCTGGTCCGATTCTGTCAAACACTTCAAAATGGTTCTGAATAAACTATATAGATTGAAGCTAGAACTATGGGATTGCAGGAGGATTGCCCAAAAAGATAGGCTTTGTAGCCACGTGGGCATTTAAATGATAGGCCAATTGGGTTCCAATGTGAGTTGGAAAGGTTAGCCCAACAGGATATTTGCTTCGTAATAGTGGGAGCTGTTCTGGGAAATACACACTTCGGCAGAATAAGTAGTGGGCTCAAGTGCTACAGCAATATATTCTTTTACTTTTTAGTTTGTTAGCACTTGCCGGTCCAAACACGTGTTTTTGTCATGCTGCTGCTAGCACATATGCACAGAGAAAAGCAACAATCATCAAAAAACTTCAAGGGCAATATTAGCACAATCATCAACAATTGCCCTAAAAGTTCACAGTTAGTTGGTCCAAGCTTTTTGTTTTTTCTGGTCATGATCTAAGCCTTTTCTGTCAGAGAGTTTTGGTAACCATAAACTGCATCGCAAAGCAACCAAGGCCTGCATGCTATTGATACTGTGGCCCATAGGAAGCTTAAGTTGGCCTTATTCTTACCCAATATACAGTAGTAAAAAGGATTTCGGATTTTCTGGTGTAGTGTAACTTTAATAAAAGCAAAAACTAGAAGGCTATGCGTGGACAGAAAATAAAAAACGATTTTGTTCGTCTACTTAAAGTTTAAGACCAGGTGAAAACAAAACATTTTGACACACTATATTTATATTGATTTGAAAAAGGATTATATTTGGATACTTTTGGAATAAGATAGAGTGAAATAGCATTGAACAGGACTAATTTCATACTTCATGTTTTTCTTTTCCAATTTCGACACAACAGGATAAAATACAATCATTTCATCCAAATTATAGAGCAGACTCTTCTTTCTATTTCATCATCTAATATCCAACTTGTATGATTCTTTTTTTTTACTATTTCATCTAATGTCTGTTAACGTCTCAGAAAGTTGAGCGCTAAAGCAACAGTTAATTAAAGCAGATGCACTTTCCTTGTGATCGTAGCAAATAGAAGAGGGTAAAGGGCATGAATGAGCACATCACAGTGAACAATCATGGAATTCCATTAGCTCCAAGAAACAAGCCAAATCACACCCAAAAAAAAAAAAAAAAAATCGTCTAACTTTATCAGAAGAGCATAAAACCAAACAACATGGGTGGGGTAAGGGCCCCAACACCATGATGGCATCCATGCCAATCTTGGGGAACCCATTAATGAATGGAATGAAAGCACATTTGACTTTCACCAAAAAAAAAAAAAAAAGACTTGAACAGCTTACTTTCGGTGTAGGTTGAATATATATATATATATATATATATATATATATATATATATATATATATATATCACAATTCCAGAACTCAATGGCATTATCACTAGGATTTAATTTGTTATGAAACAAGGACAAATTTAGCAAATGATATCGGGACAAGGTGGTCACTGGCAGTCCCATTAACGATGTTTATTACTTGTTCTGAATGTTTACTCCCCGGAGTTTTGGAACTGGAACAACTCAATCAATTAAGCTCCTTCGATTTACATGACTGCATGACAGCCATTTCATGTTTTAAAACTGGCTCTCTAGTAGCCTGTTATCTCGTTTCATTCAGGTACTATAGTTTTAACAAATTCAAGTTTAAAGGCATCAAATTAATCATCACTTCCTAGTTACTAACAAACAATGAAACTGCATGATACGTCATTTTTTTAAAAAAAATGTAAAATTTTGTTTACGTTACATCCTTTTTGGCGAGCCTATACTTTTTATCTATCCACGGTAAGCGATAAAAGCAAAGCCAAAGCCAACCTGAATCTTTCTTGATTTGAATGAATCGCCACATTCTAAAATGGTGACAGCTAGATAATTATACGATTTTCAAATGGACATATTCTTAGTCTAATAAATAATTATTAGTACTTTAGCTAGTTTAATAAGAATACTGAATCTTCATAGTATTTAAGCACCGAAAAATATCCTCAAATATTTTGGCTTACTTTTTTCTTTAAAACAAAAAAATTCTAGATATATAGAGTTACAACTTGTTGACATCTTAACCATTTAGGAGCGGGTGTCACGCAGGCAGACTAGTCAATTATTTTCTTGGCCCATCTGTCTGTATTTTCCAAATCATTCAGTCTAGTCGTTAAGAAACGAGAATACAGCGTCTGTTCGTGACAAGAGGTAGCATATGATATGATTCCATAAAACAGTAATAAGTTACAAAGGAACAGAGCTCGAGCAGTGAGGCTAGGCCCACTCACTTGTAGCTTATAGAAGAAAAGAAACCAGGCCAGGAGAAGAATAGGAAAGCAAATAAAGAAAGATCCCACACTGGCTATGATTATGGTCTGCACAGGATTCATGTTAACACCCCCTCCTCCTCATCACTTTACTCATGGCTGTAAATTTGAACTTTTGTTCACGCTTTGTCCAACATCATGATTGATGACAACGTACGGTTAAAAAAAATATTAATTTCCTTTATAAGATTAATGAACAATCTCAAGTTAAGACTTGTAACCTTCATCATCAAAATAATGATCCTAAGCTAAGCGGTAATCAAGGAATAGGAATAGGAATTGAAATAGGTAGATAGATAGCCACGTTCTAAACGCGAGGAAACAAGGTTGATGTTGGGGCTAATGAGAGGACACAAACCGAAGTTATTAAATTTATATTATTATTATTATTATTATTATATATAATCGAAGTCCAGCCTGGGGAGAAAAAAAAGAAGAAGAGAAAATAGAAAATTGCACATTAGCTAGCTGTTTGTGTTTTGTATATATTTTAGCACACTGCCAGACAAGTTTTGCAGTTGAACGGAGCAGCGCTTCACCGAGCCGTACCACGCCCACTAGCCTACCCTACACCCCTGCCAAGTGCCAACCCACTAAATGATATAGATTACGAAAATCAAGGAACTCACATTGTCAAACCATGTAAGCATAGCTAGCAAAAGAAAATTAAAGCTGCACTGCACGGCGCTCCACCACCACACATCTATGTTGCCTTGCCTGCAAGTGTTTGTTACTTTGATATGGTTTTAATACACCGTTAATTAATTTCAATTCAATAAAATAGAAACTGTATTAGTCACAACAGTTAAGGAAACGTTCAGAATCGGTGGAATGGGGAAAACTGAAATTGTTATATATAATAATAAAAGGTGAGAAAAGATATCTATAATACTAATACTAAAAGTAATAAATATATCCCCGTATGGCCCGTGATCGGTAAAAGACAATGATCTGAAACGACCCAGAGCCCATAGGTACGAAGAAAAAGGGGTAGCCCACACCTCAGTTATATATATAAATAAAAAAAAGGGGGAAAAGAAAAACCTGCTACCGGGAATACTGTGCCTTTTTTTTTTTTCTTTTTTGAGATGAACCATAAAGGACAGGACAACAATCAAGTTCAATCAAAGATGCCTTGGATTTGGAATAAAATTGAATTGAAGGTTGTGTCAAAGAGCATTAGGGAAAGGGAGGGGGTCAATAACCAGGCATAAGCTGACTGATCTTGCCTTCATCGAGTGCCATCTTGCGCTCCGTGACTTTCAACCATATGCACACCCCCGTGAAGCTCAGCACCAAGCTCGCGAGCCCACTTCCAAGCCCGATCCCAACAATTGCCAAGACCGAAAGCCCCTTACTCTTGAGCGGCGGCAGAGGGTACCCGTACAGATCCTTATTCCCCACGAATGAGCTCGCGTTGAACCTTGGCAGGTTCCCGCTCCTGTTAGCGAGCGAGGCCGGGATGGGCCCGGAGAGGCGGTTATTGGACACATCGAAGGCGGAGAGGCGGACCAGCAGGCCCAATTGCTGGGGGATGGGCCCAGTGAGGAGGTTGTCGTGGAGGTCGATGATGTTGAGGTAGGCGCACAATGTGAGCTGAGGGGGGATCTCGCCTTCGAGGCGGTTAGAGGAGAGGTTGAGGACGGCGAGATTCACGAGGGACTGGAGGTCTGGGGGTATGGGCCCCGTGAGGGAGTTGGAGGAGAGGTCGAGGGCTTGGAGGTTGGTGCAGTTGGCGAGGAAAGGGGAGATTGTCCCTCTTAAGGAGAGGTTGTTGAGGGAGAGCCGGTAGATGCGGCCGTTGTTGCAGGTTGCGCCTTGCAGGTTCGAGGTTGAGTCGTTGCACGGCGTCGCTAGGTTCTCCTCTCTCCAGTTCTGGAGGGACTTGTTTGGGTCTTGTAACGACTTGCTCAGGTGCCTCAGGCATGCCTCGTCGCTTGGATCTGATACGCACCTTCCCATCATTACTGACAACACTAGCAACACCACCGCCCCTACATCCATCTATTCTATTCAGAAACCAATACTTCCAATTCCGCTCCTTCTTCTTCCAATACCAATACTCCAATAAATATTTATATATATAATATATATGTACAACGTTTGTTTGTGAATATGATATGTGGAGATTGAAGAAGATTGAGATTGAGATTCCTCCGAGGCTGACTAACTAAGAAACAAGGGGTGAAAAAGATGTAATTTGTGTGTTGGCTGGGTGGAGGTGTACCAGGAGCAACATAGAAAAGGAGAGAAAGCGAGAGATGTCGGTCTCTGTTGTATTGTGTTAGGCCAAACAGACCAAAGTGTGAGTGGTGAGGGAGGGTTGAGAGAGAGAGAGGGAGGGGGGGGGGGGGGTTTGAAAATTGAGAAAATGTTTCTTCACTCACTCTTGAATGGTGTGGCTGGCTGGCTAGCTGGGTTGTTTAATATTCAACAATTAATTAATATTTTATTAGTGTTAAGAGTAGGATTTTGGGTCTTTTACGGGAGGGGTTTGGTTGGTTGGAATAGGATGGGAGTGGGGTGGGAGTAATCGTGGATGCGGATGATGTGGACGTGGTACGAGTAAGTAAGTTAGTAAAGCAGAAGCACTTGGCGAAATTTGGCTTGGCTGGTTGTGGAAAGGGGTAAGGTAAGGCCAGGTGAGGGAAGGGACTAGAGTGTAGAGACACGATAGAGCGCGCGTGCGTGCGTGCGTGCCGACGGTTAAGTGAAGGGAAAGCTTCTTTCTTCGATGAAGTGAAAATGAAAGTATGGAGGAAGTGGCGTGGTGTGGAGTGGACTAGAGAGAGGGGCTGGGATGGGGCCGTGGGGGGCGAGCAGGAGGACGTGGGGTCTTTGGACTTTGGAATTGGAGTTTGTGGGGAGCGATGACCTGCAAATGTGAGGCCTAAAGATAACGACAATACGCTAAGGATATTCTTGTCTTTTCACCTCAATCGTCTTAACCTTACCCCCGTTCTTTCTGTGTTTGATAAGTTTTAATACATATTTTTTAATTTAAAATTAATTTAAACATTATGATTTGTAATTTATATAATATTTAATATTAGAATTATTCAATTCATAAAAATGAAATCTAAATTAAAAAATCAAGCAAAGATTCATTTTCATCTCTAAAATTATATGCATATTTGATACTTCATATTAATTCTTGAAACTAAGAAATATTGATTTACTCAATGGAATTATAAAATGTGGTTCAAATAGTTCCTATAATAATGTTTGCATAGAATAATTTCAATCACTTTTAATAAATTTAGGGATTAAATTAATATTTTTTTAATTTCATAAATTAAAGTGAAATATATATATATATATATATACATATAATTTTAGAGACTAAAATTAATATATATTCTAAAAAATTTTAAATATATTAATTAACAATATATTGTATTGCTTGCCTTTCTTGTCATTTCCACAACGTCAATGGTTTTTTTTTTTTCTTTTTCAATTGATATAATCAATGTTTGACCCTTTCAAACAATAGGGGTGCTAAACAAGGATTACATGACATGAACAGTTCAGAAAAGACCCCCCCAATAGCCGTACAAATCGAAAAGAGCAGCAGCAGAAGCATACCCCAGCAGCACGGGCATAAATCACAAAACAGAATTTACGTCCAAGAAAAAGGAAGAGCCCCATTTTTCCCTTTTTATTTTTAATTTTATTTTTTTATCTTTCCCCAATAGGCTAGAATTTATCTCAGTGGCTTCTTTCTCGTCTAATTCTATATTGATCAATAAGATTCATTGTGGAATTTGACAATAAATTCTTTTCAATTTTTATCCCTAACTTAAATCCGAATCGATGATGAGGAACAACGCTAGGTTGATGTGGTTGACTTAAGCGGTGGTGGTACTCTCTTCCATCTGCTACTAGTCATGTATCATATCTGCCACCGAATAATTTGCAGGATTCTTATGATTAGGCCTGCTGTGATGATCCATCAATGGCAATAAACCAATCATAACATATGTATCTGGCACTTTCCACGCTTTCACTCCCAAATCAGTCCCTTATCTAATGAAAAGAGAACATTATAATAATAAAATGTTATTCCCTCTTTTTTATATTTAAACAGGGAAATGAACCAATTTGCTTAGGGAGAGGAAAGGGTGAATGAAACTAATTCAACGGCTGTTTAAAATTATTCTTCCAACAGAAGTAACTAATGCAATACAAGGTACTTATCCAGTCACTGATGGTAAAGAATGAATGTACCAGCAAGTTTGTTTCTAATTCGGGGTGCATAAGTGAGGGGCCAAGGTGAACCCACATAACGTCCGGACGTCCTGAATAGGGATAATGATATGATAGTACTGGAGATATGGCACATGGATACCTTCCAGACACACAACGAACCAGCATTTTAAACCCAACTATCAAAATCACAAGAGACCGAGAAATCAATAGTGCTTGCGGAATAGCCATTATCTGACAGGGTCACCCCTTGTCTTGAACT
The DNA here is from genome assembly GCA_031216105.1 of Dalbergia cultrata. Classification (NCBI taxonomy): domain Eukaryota; kingdom Viridiplantae; phylum Streptophyta; class Magnoliopsida; order Fabales; family Fabaceae; genus Dalbergia; species Dalbergia cultrata. The sequence goes on along the minus strand of CM062344.1, from coordinate 8,332,981 downwards.
GAGATTACATTCTTTCATTCTAAGGATTGTTTTATTTCTCTTTTCATTTTCTATTTTTATTTTTTCATATTTTTTTTTTTTGAATTTTATGAAAAAATAGTAATAAAAATAAAATCTCATTTGCTATTTTTATTATTTTCTTTACAAAATCATAAAAAATACAAAAAATTAAAAAACAGGAAGTAGAAACCAAACATGTCCTAATTTTTTTATTTTTCTATCAATATATATATATATATATATATATAGAAAAATATTATTTATACTCATGATGTGTGGGACACCATGCCAACTCACATCTCATCCACCATTAGATTAGGTGTGGATCCCGATATGTGAGTCGACATGGTGTCAATACAACATGAGTACAAATAACATAACACACACACACACATATATATATATATATATATATATGAGGAGGGATCAACTTACTTCAAGAGTAAGCATTGACATACTTACTCCATCTAATAACTCTCCTTGAGCATGAAATTGAATTAATCCAATCATTGAATTCAAAGTTGCTGCCAAGTAGATCAAACATATAAAGTTTCATACAGTTTAAAAATGATTTGATAGTTAATCATTTTATTTTATTTTGATGGATAATATGTTTTTGAAAATATAAGTAAATATTGATTAATATATTACATGGCTAATGTTGTCTAATTTTTTTGAAATTTGTCATGCTTAATCATCAATGTAATATAACATAAATCAACAATCGGATTAATTAAATTCAATATAGATGAAGAGTTATAGAATGGAGTAAGTGTGCAAGACCTACTCCTGGAATAAACGAATTCCCACTATATATGAGAAACGATCTGTTTATTCCAAGAATAAGTCTACTATACTTATTCCATTGAATATCTTCTTATTAATAATATATTTTATCAATCCAACCATTTAATCATGTGATATTATTTTGATGATCAAATATATTAAATTTTAGAAAACTTGGATATTGATAGATATATCATTTAATACTCAATATTTACATATATTTTCAAAATTACGTTATATATCTATATAAAAAGAGATGATGAGGTATCAAACGTTTTAAAATTTTATAGACTTAATCTATGTAATGGAAACTTACAATTTAATGGTTGAATTAATGAAATTTGATATTTATAAAAAATTATTTATCAAGTAAATATATTCCTTGTTTTTACTTTTTCACACCACATAAACAAATAAAAGAAGGAAAGGAGATATATATACCTTAGCCAGTGCCTCCTAGTTAGCAAAACCCATTAGTTAATTGTATATAAGGATCCATTGGGAATTGCCATTGGTAAGACCTATTAGAATCGTGTACACAGCACCATTGAAGATGGGAATTTTGTTTGCACCCTCCATGAGAGATTTCGGATTGGGAAATGGGAATGGGTCCAATTTTTCATTTTAAAACAACACCATAATTGTGAAAAACGATATATTAAGGAAATAATAAAACGTGAAAGAAATCAGTTCCGTTGGAGTTTCTTATCATCAATATGGATGTGGATTTCCGTATGCCACCCTTGTTCTCTTTAGGGTCAACAAGTCAAGCATTAATTTATTTAGCGCGAAATTCGCTCCAGGACTAAGCTTATTTTTAGTTTTCCAGTTGAGCAGACTACGCGTAAGAAATTATTTATTTGCACCGTTGCGTTGATTTAGAAGTTCCAAAAGACGTGCAGCGTGAAACTGTTACGCAAATCGTCATTTATTTTATAAGCCTCTTGGAAGAGGATTTGCTGCTACCTTCAAACTAATGGTTGCTTCCCTTTCCTCCATAATAATAGCAGTAATGAAATGAAACTCAACTCCTTGTTTTTTTTTTTTTAACTTACTCAACTCCTTCTTGAAAATGAATGATGTGCGACCAAGAGTCCAAAAGCACCAAAACTACTTGATGCAGAAGCTAACCCATCTAAATAGCCAATGGCGGAGCTGTTTAAGGACTAATTCTTCATTTTCGTTTGGATCATAAGATGTTATGATGGAATTGGGCTTTAATCACTGAGCAAAGTGGTCCCATCCCTTTTGGGGTAATCTTTGTTTCGGTCACGGGCAACAATGGGCCCAACATGAGGGCAAACTGTGGACACAGCAAACATACTGTTGGGGCCACCGGCTCCGAATTGTACAACTCAGCTGCTTCACGTGTGGTTGAGAAATACGGGCCTTAAGATCAAAACCAAAAATATTTAAGGCCCTGCATTTTCATGGATCTTCCACCTCCAATAGCCTAATATGGTCCCACAACAATCAAGCAAGTCCAGGACCGAAAAACCAAAACAATCCTGCAAGTCGTGTAAACTTACCCTTGAATTCGAATTTGATGGAGCACATCTTGGCTTTGGATTATGCGATAATGCGAGACAATCGGATATTTTCCAGTTTGTCTGTGACAATGGTCGATGTGACCTTTGTTTAACTAACAAGAAACACAATATCAATCAAATTTTAATTCTTTGTCCTTGATTGATAGGTAAGCATAAATTTCATTTTTCAATAGTCTTGAAAAAAAGTAGACACGCCAATCTATATGGATACAAAAGGTTTTTTTTTTTTAAGAAAAATATGAGTAGAGGGAGAACATAAAGACAACCTTAAAAAATTATATAAAATGTTGATAAATAATCAAAATAAGACGAATATACGAGAAAATTGAATGATGAAAAAAATATGATGCTATTGTAAAAATTCCACCACCTTGCTTTATCATAGATTAAGGCATTAAGTATTGTTTAGGGAATTGAATCGAACCAGACCAATTGGACAAGGAATTGGTGAGTCGGCCAATCTTGAGTAGCTCATGGTCAATTTCTTGACTCCTGCGTCTGCAGGGCGCAGGTTCGATTCCAAGCAATGCGTTGGTAGGTGATATATAATTCCACTGTAGATCTTCACTGAGGTTGGTGATTTGTCCTATCCTTACATATGGGCGAACTTTCCCTAATCTAAACTTTCTTCGTCAAAAAAGGAACTGGTGAGTCAAGTCAAAATGTTTTTCTTTTTATAAAAAAAAGTTGACCACATTTATCCGTTATTAACGAAAAGATACAAAATGCGCCATGTGAATTTGATTTTTACTAATTCATACATTCCACGTACTAAAATTTAGTTTCTCCAACAAGATCGGGGAAAAACCCAGCGGTTCACGTGTGCTTTCAGCGAACCTTTCCTTTTAGCAACTAGCTAGCTAGCTAGCAATGTATATATAGAGCACGAGGTTGGGTTGGAGTTGGAGGAGAACAATGTCGCATTCTGATTGTTTTTGATGTAACGCTTCGAGCATCAAAATAATGCATCTTGATTCCCGAATAAGACTTTGGTAGCATAATGTTTGACAAAATCTTTTATGTTTTGCCTGAATTAGACGTTGATTTGTAGATAAAGTCGAGACACACATAATAATCCCCTTTCCCCCTGCATTAAAGCCATACAGCACGGGAGAATGTCCATGGTACTAGTACTACTTCTAGCTCTAAAATGATGGCCACGAATATACTCAATCTTATTGTCATATATATGTCAGCAATGCTCAAAATTCATGGACACACAATCGAATATGCTTTTGTGCATGGTATAGATCGTTAGGACTGGACCAGAGGTTTAGGTTCATTATAATAAATAAATAACAAAAATTAAATACTTTAAAAAGCTTATTTCGCGTGCGCGCACACACATACCAACAAGAGTTTAGTACATTGGTAAACGATTTGCATTTCTAAAGATAGGGTGAGATTTCCTTCTATCATCTCACACATAAAAATATTGCTCTCACTCGGTATGCTCCCGACAATTGATATTCTACTTTTTTTTTTAATTTCTTGTCAAAGCATTATGCTCATTCATATATTGTTGTTGAGAAATTTATAATATTCTTAGAGCTAGGGAAAATATTTTGCTCTATATTATTTAACAGTTATTCAGCATTAGATATTGCATTAAAATAACTATAAAAGAATAAGTGATAATTAGATATCACATTAAAAAATTATAATATTTGCTTGGACCTTTTGACATCAAATGATGGTTTCTTAAGAGTATATTCGCGAGTTTAGATGTTAGAGGGAAAGGAGGAGAGAGGAGGAGAGAACTTATAATATAATTTTACATTACAAGTCCTCTTTTTCCCTCTCTTTTCCTCCACAATTTAAACTCGCAAACAATACCGTAAGCCACAGTAATATGAGTATGGTTGGTTAATCTCTTTGCTGGTTTTGTGGTTTTGTGGCAAGTTGATATTCTCTTGAACATGGGCTGAATGATTGTAAAACATACTATCTAAGCTCAGAGGCAATGCTTCTTTAGCGTTGCATTCATAGTACCATTGTTTGGCCATGAAAGAAACTTTCCAGTTTTGGTGTTGAAGCAGGGGTCATTTTAACATAGTCCCTCACATGTTTTGGACCATATCATGGTTCTACATTTTAACTGCAAAATAATCCCTTCACATTCACCACTTTATTGATGAAGAAGTCGTATATTGCAACTGAATCCTCCTCTTAATTTCGTTCTGAAAGATCTGTGTCCATTGAACGTAGCTCCAACCATGGCCATGGCGGAGGAGCCCCTTATTTCGCCGGCAGCCACCGCTACAACCTCTACCACTCCCAATTCTGCTTGCGACAGTAACGACATCCCTTGCACGCCGCACCCCACTAGTCCCCCCTTCTACCCGCCACCGACTCCAATGCCGCCACCATTGTTGGATTGAGCTATGACAACGTTCTCTCTGGCGCCGATCCGACCACCCCCACGTGGTGCGTTAGCCTCATCGTGCCTATTGCGCACCCCTACCATCTGTTGTCTATGTGATTAGAGTTTAATTGACAAGAAGGGTTGGTTATGTTAGAGGCTCAGAGGCATGACTTGTAGATTGATCTCTGTTAGTGATGAGTTTGATTTTGTGAACCATGATATCCATTCAGTGAAGACTAAGGTTGAAAAAAATGCAAATTCTGTGTAGTCTGTGGTGATGGTAAACAAAATGGAGCATAGTTCAGAGATTTGGGAAGGGACGGAAATGGGGTGGTGAAGAAGAGAAGTCACAGTAAACATTTTCAAAATAGAGAACTATGTTGGAATTATATAAAATGGTGATGGGCTTCCGTTTGTAATTTTAGCCACAACTTTTTACACTGTACGATTCCATTAAGTCTCATCCAATGGTAAAAAATGCTGAACCATGTCAAGGTTCAGACGACATGGCAGACCAACTTAAAACGATCCGTTGCAGTAGTTGTCACTGCTATGCGTGAAATAAAGACAAACGGAAAAGTGATCAAGAATAGCAATAGTTAGTCCATTCACATAAAAAACAAAATAAATCTCCGAAACAGAAGAATATAGCAGAATTTTGGGTTAACCTTGTTCTTGTGCTCCACTCAGCGTTTCTATTTCATAGAGGGAGCCATCGGATTTGAGGGGTATGATAGGTAGGGATGAACTGTACAATCCATCATTTTCACATTCGAGACCATAGCAAAAGCCAGCGTTATGAAGAGATGTCGGTGGCAAAAGTTCAGCAGTACTACTTCAGCAGCAGCAGAGGAAGGGTGCGTTTGATGATGGTGTGAAAGAACACCTATATTCATTTGGGAAGAGAGGGAGAAACCGAACCAGTAATTTTGATTGTTAACGTTAACGATATCAGCGATTTGGATGGTCTTCATCATCACTAATTAACAGATATGGTAGCCAAATTTGTGTTGAGGCAAGACAACTCAATCATTGGGAAAAAATAAAAATAAACTAACAAGTAATCATAATTAACATAGTTGGGCCAAATCTAATCAATGTAACGATATCCAGCAAGTTCTTGTGTCCTTTGTGGAGGTGCATAAATGGGTGTGCGTGTGAGCGGACAGAAAGCAAATTCCTTTGAACTAAACAAAAAGAATGTGAAACAGGCAAACAGCAAACCATGCTAGGCATATTTCCCGTGTTCCATTGGATCCGAGCATGAGAGAGACATCCCCTTTTGCTTTACTCTACTCTACGCTCCATGCTAGCCCTCATTTTTTCTTTTCTTCTTTTATTTTCAATTCTACAACACTTTTTAATTCTTGTTTATTTTAGTGAGCATTATCGAGTAACAAAACTATAATTATCCTTGTTATTCCAAAGCTCCACCATGGTTTGAGTAAAAACTTATTTCTTATGACTTCTTACCAAACTTTAATTTTAATGTTAGAAGCGAAAATATAAATATAGTAACAGGAAATGAAACATCCAAGTGCTCAGAAAAGCCCCGAAGTCTCAACCAAGTGCAAGTCCCTTACCTTGCTCAAATTTACCGATCGCTGGATCTGGGCGCAAAATATGCAACATTAAAAATCAATATTAATTAATGTCTCAGCTATATTCAGGAATCAGGACCTTCATTTATAATTCACGGGGTGAAGACAATCCTAAACAGTTTGAACTTTGAATATCTACTTTGTTATGGACCCCTAGTCCCCTGCTGAACAGGACAGGTTTCTGCCGTGTCTGAGTAATAGAGACGTCGCACCCATAGTTGATTTCCTTGCCCATTATTGTAGAGATTAGAATTTATCGATTTATGTATGTGGTTGGAGGGGAACGGAGTAGGAGACTTGAAATGATTCATTTCCTGGTTACAATATCCTTTTCAATTTATTATTGCAATGTTTAGCTGTAATTTAATGAGTTAAGAGAAATTATTTATCCTAAAAAATTTCCTCCTAATTACTAAATCAAAGAAGAATTGATTGCATTTTAAAATTAATTGTATCTACTTTGTACTTTATTCAGATTTCTATATGGTTATTATTACTCGTCAGTTAATGAATTATTTTCCAAGATAAAATAATCTATTATTATTTGTTAGTAGAGAAATACCACACAACGTGTAACCAATAACAGTTAAAGCATCGGCTGTTGTTGGGACTTTCATTTAGCTGTGGGGTCATTCAATTCAGAAACCTGAAGTGACTTGATGACAATGATTCTCCACAGGTAACCAATTTGATTAACTACTCATTGAACTTCTATTATATGTGTCAGGGGATTAGAAAATGTTAAAACACAAACATAATGGAGTCAAAGCACGGGGTGAATCAGGTTACGGAACGAAGCACTTCAAAGGGAAGTTATGATACCCTGGCTATATGATCGAACCTGACCCAACGTGACTTGGGTAGCCACGATTGCCTATGCCATGATTCAAGCATCCAGAAGTATAATAGAACCTCCGTTTGTAGCATTTATTCATTTCCATGTATCTAAATGTGTAACATTCCAATATCCAGAACAATATGAAAGGAATCAGATTTGAACAAATCTTAGTTTCTTTACCAACAGTTTATAAAGGTAATAAACCGGCGGGTTTCTTTCTGACCCCACTTGATAAGCAACCCACCCAGTATTTTTTTTGAGTGATTGAGTCTCTCCTATTGCGGGTGCAATGAACAGGAACTGCCAATAAGAAAGCTTTTGAGTTTAGATTCCCTTTGATCAATATCATGATAAGTTTAAATGCAAATATGCACGACCAAGTTCATGGAGACTTGGGGGCAGGAATTCTAGAGCGCATGATTTGGTTTGAAAAAAGAGTTTGGCAGTAAAAGAAAGAAGCAGCAGTAGACTATAGGAATGTTAAGAATGAGAACGAGAACCTCTTTTTGTTTGAGGTAAAGATGACCACATCCACCACTGGAGGCAAATTAGCAGTTTGCCTGAAAATTGTAGGGCACGACCAGTAAAGGAGCTCCTGTCTGCTTTTAGCAAACCTTGATTTTTTAACATTTGACCATCTTTTTCATGTGGTGTGGGGTGATGGGGAAGAGTATCCTAGTGTGCCCCTTTCTTAGCATTGTTAGCTTCAATGCTGTTGACTGTCTAATCTCTAATTAGCAATCAAGCAGGTACCATTTTGTGAAATATCCTATTTATGATTTCACTTGTCAATTAATGATACTTGTTGCTGTAATGATTAATGAATGATGTAGTTATATGTCAGTTAGCACTCCAGAAAACTAAATAGCTAAATTAAGAAGATGCAATCGACACCCTATTAGGCCTAAGACCCTTTCTTTAGAAAGCAATTGATACAAATGTTCACACCCTTTCGTTTAGGCCTAAGATTTCTTGCAAATTGCAATATGTCAAGCAATGACTCTACTAACTTTCTGTGACATCTTTAGAAGGTCTAGCACACTCGGCAATGACCTCTTTGAATTCCTTGTATGTAGACTTCCGATTACAATTACCTAATTTCAGCAAATTAGCACTTCCAAAAATTGATCTCGTTCCCACAGGCAGAACATGAACCACATTAATCCCACATGGTCTCAGTTCATGACCTGCCATGGGGTTGGACACTGCCTATCACCCTGCCAACATTAACTATGCTCCCACATGAGCGCAAAGCCATGTGAGTCACCGCCTGCTGCATCACTCTTAATTTCCGAAGCCCTCAAATTCTATGAATTTCAAGTTTGCAGATGAAGTAAACAAATTCCACAGTGCTGAAGGGAAGTAAATACATGGTGAGGGATGTCTAATTGTCTCCTGGGAACATGGAATTCCAAACAGATATAAGTTAATAAAAGAGCAGACGCAAGCATGTAGAATCAGACATGAAAAGTGAAATCGGATTGCAACTTCTCTGGTTGCTACCACATAACCGTTTTAATACTACTGTGCATGCAAGATAGGAAAATGTCCTTGTGGACTTTCTCCTTCCGAGAGGAAATGATTAAGTAACCCTTTCATTGAAGGCAATGGTATTTTCTCTTAGCCCATTAAACTCTTCACTTGTCTTTACTCTTTACCCTATGGTCAGTCCATTTCCTAATTCCTCTCTATTTTTTCTCTGGCATGTCATTGTCAAGGGTGAGCATCTATTTTATGTCTGCTCTGCTGACTGTTAACCTCGTCCTTTGGCATCTCCTTTTCCTTTTCCATTTCCTTTTTGCTCTCATCTTAGTTCCAAATATCCAAGGAAATGTAGCAACCCTCAATATGATGGTTGATTTCCTGTAAATTGGCTTACAGATGATGGTTCATTTGCCACTCCATATTCGAAGCATCATCTGTTATTCTTTTCTTTTCTCTTCTCTTCTGCTAAGTGCTTTTGTCATTGTTGAGACATGGCTCCTTCATGTGTTATTGTTGCTCATGTTTCTAATTAACGTGAGACTTTGAACTTGATGGTTAGAATTGTTAGGCTTTGGACTGTACTTAGCTTTAATAATGGAAGTGTTGCTGGTAGTATTGAAATGGTGCTCATAGACAAAAATGTGAGTTGATTCAAGTATCAATTTATTTAGTCATATTGATTAGTTGTTCTATGACGTTGTGATATTGTTTATTGTTTATTTTGTATATGATTTGGATTTGGATTGGACTTGATATGCGTGTTTTTATCATTATTTTAGGGTGACAAGATCCACTGCACAATGAGGAGCCATTTGGTCTCCAAATTTCAGAATATCTTGGAAGAGGGGAGGTGCTATAGGATCTGTAATCTTGCTAAGATGCCCAATCTGGGCTCTTATAGGACTACTAAGCACGACTGCAAGGTGATCTTCCTCATTTAAACAACTGTGAGTTCCATCGAACTACCTGAAGTTAACTTGTATGGTTTGAATCCAACCCCCTTTAGCGATGTCCTTAGTGACTCATTGAATACTGACTATTTAATAGGTAATACTCCTTTCTTCCTGATATTGTACTATTTATTATGTATAATTTTAAGTGTATAACTATAATTTTTTATTGTTTATTAGATGTCATTGGTTTGATGATTGAATTTACTCAGTCAAAGGAATATGAGAGGGATGGGAAGGTCTCCAGAATGTTTGTGTTGGAACTAATATCTGAGAAGTATGAGACTCTGATCCTATGTTATTTAGAGTTTTTAACATATCTTTATATTTTTTATTCTAAACTTTATATTGATTATTGTGTCTCTATATTACCTTTTTCATTTAGCTTGAAGCTTGAATGTGCTTTGTTTAGGGAGTACGTAAATCAAATCCAATCTTATGTTCGTTCTAGGGATGTTGATTTGCCAGTGGTTGTCCTTTAATCCATGAAGGTAAAAATTTTTAGTGGTATTTGCACACAATTTTTCTTTCCTTTTTTTTGTGTATATTATCCTTTATTCTTTATTTCTTGATTCTTTATTGCTCATTATTTGTAATTGCAGATTTATTGATGTGCTTTAAAATGTTAATTCTTGATAGGAAATATTGGTTTGCAAAATGTTATGTTTGTGACTAAGATTCTGTTTAATCCCCATGCTCATGAAGTGGTTGACTTTAAAAATATGTTTGTTTTGTTGTTCTAATCCCTACTTACTACATTTCTGTTCTTATACTTGATGGTAATTTGTTTTACATTTGCTTATGTATGTTTGAAGTATTTCGGTTGAAGGGAGCTCTAATAAGCGCCTCATGTTAGTGTGGATGAGGATTTCATGAGACTAACACCACAGTGCTCAATTGATAACTTGACTGAGAATAAAGAGGTTTTTTTTTTAAGATTTCTTACTTACTGTTTTAGCTTTGAAGTGTGAGCTTGCCAGTCTAGGCATGGGTTAAAAATACCCCAGGGTCCCAATATGGCCACCCTAGGCATAAAGTTAAAGGTCCCCCGGAGTGAGTTCTGAGGTGCAAGCTCGCCAACCTGGGCATGAGAAATGGGGAATACATGAGGTTAGACAAGGATGGTCCATCGATATTGCTGTTAGTTTTATACTATTAGGGGTGACACCATTAATTTTAATTGTGCTTAAATGTTATATATATAAATTTCGTATGACTTAATTTTAGTCTTTCTACATTATATTGTTTGATAATTTTATTTTTACAAGATAATGTGAATTTTACAGGGAAGGATGTCACGACGAACTTCAAGTATTTGTAATACCCTAAGTATACTATTACCTAGGAAAGCGTAGAGCAACACACGTGTCCTTAGACAAATCTGGGTCCTGAATTTCACTAAGTCTGAGATCCTACACGTCCTTGGAGGGCTATATGATAAAACTATATTCTTGGAATCAAAAGTCCCAGTAATGGTTCCTAAGAGGAAAATGAGTTGAAGGAAGATTTTTAATGAATTTTATGAAACCTTTATATAACTCATTTTAAGCCCCCAAGTTCAAAAAATGGTAAGAATTCCCAGATTTGAACTAAAATCCAAAATTTTGATTTTGATTTGTTGGGATTTTAATTTTTAAGATATTTTATTTAAATCCAAATGAAGGTATTTTCTTATTTACATTTATGTTTTAAAGTTAATGGAGAGTAAAATAAATGAGGACATTAACTATTGAGACTATTTTTAGAAATGTAAATAAGTGACCATTGAGACAACCTAATCCAATATATACCAGTACCCGTCCCTGGAGATACCAGAACACCTTCCTAGAGATAGCCCCAGCGGTTATATAACCACCCAGGCAGTCAACAGAGAGGAAGGCGGTGCCACAACTAAAGAAGGGACCAGCCCAGGTGGTCAACAGAGTTATAAAAAGCCCCAGTTCAGGGTCTAGATCCTTCACTCTCTCAAAACACAACCCCATCCCCTTAGGAACCCGAAAACTCTCATCTCTAACCTCTCTCTGACTAATTTTCATCAATCTTTCACTTTCAAGGCTCAAAGGTAAAAGATTCTACTAATTTTGCTTCCTGTTTCCTCTGTCCTTCTCTTGTTCTTGGAGTTAGATCTTGAGTTTAGATCTTGAGTTCCTCTTAGTTATGATGTCATAGTATTCTTCCACCATTGATAGGGTTAGAATAGAGTTATTCTGAAATTGATCTAGTGTTTATTACTTTACTGGCAGATAGTGGTATTGTTCCTGCCTCCCAAGGTCTTGTTGGTGTCATTCCTGTTCATCCTACCACTTCAAGTGAGTGGATTCAAACATATAATCTTTATGTTGTGCATTAGAGCTATTTGCATAAAAATATGCTTTATTTGATGATTTTAGGGAATTTTATAAAGAGATTAGAGGTTTTTGTTGATCATTCAAGCTTATAAGAATATGGTTTTCAAATGTCATGAACTATAGATTTTTATGAAAACCATAGGACCATTGTTGTTGAAATGAAAATATGAATATTTGATTATGATTCAAAAGTTATTATGTTGATCTGATGATTTCTGGTATATTAGATATTGTTATATGAGAAAACTTTGAACCCTAGGGTAGAAGCCTTTGTGGAATATAGAGAGAGGACTTGATTTTCTGTTGATACTGAATAGTAGCTGTAGAGAAATAAACAACAAGTTAACAACTGAATTATCATTAACATTGGTACCACGTTGTCCTAAAGGAGAATCTCATAGAGCAGAGATGGAACCTATTTAGGTTTTCGCATTAGATCCCTAATGGATTATAGAACAGAGCATTTTGATTCTTGAAGAACCATAGAGTAGAGATTCATGTTTCTCTAGTTAGGTACTATTGTTATTTGTAAAGACCAAGAATGATTATATATATATATATATATATATATATATAAACTATAATGCACCAACAGTGCATTATACTATTCCTGTCACTATGATATGTTGTATGGTTTTCTAGTGTCCTATGAAGGGAATTGCAAATGGAGATTCACTCACTGATTTTTTGCATAAAAACTCACTCTTCTCCTTTCTTCCTATTTACAAGTACAGCGGCTGCTGCGAATTCTTCCTAGCCTTCTACTTCCTAGCAGCAATAGAGGATTAGTTGGTGAGCTTCACTTGAGTATAGCATGCTTGCTTAAGTTAGAGTGCTCTAATGTTATTGCAGGCAGGAGTCCTTATTTATATAGAGCTCATTTTGCATTTTGTATATTTGATCATACTATGGTTTGTTTTTAATGAAACTGGTTGTTCCTGGACAAACTGGACAAAAGTAGTTTAATATGTATATTTGTATTTTGTGTATGGATGATGCTATGATTTTAGACTTTTGAGATTGATGATGAGATTTTAGTTATCAATATCTTGATTTCAGAAAATAGGGAATTTATATGTTGAAAATGCATCCTGTTTTACATGGATTTTCCTATTTAAATATGCATATAAAGCATTACACAAGTCTTGAGACTTACGTGGAGATAAAACTCCTCACATGTCGGTCACGTGTCCAGATCGAGTCATGACAGTATCGTATAAATTCCTTTCCTTTCAAAATGATAAAAATTGGTGCATTCCATATTCATACCTTTCTTTCATTAACAGTGTATATCCATATTATTTCTAATCAATCATGCAAGACATTAAAATTGAGTACTAATTACTTTTTTCCTTCTCAGTTGGTAGAAGTAGGTGAATCTTAATACATATATTTAATTCATTAACAATATATGTGCATATTTTTTCTAATTAGATAGTCAGCACATATATAAGCGAATGATTACAATATAAGAACTACGCATACTAGTTTCTAACATAGCTTAGGACACCTACTAGATTTTCCTTTATCAAGTCCAAAAGATAAATAGTAAGTGTTGCTATATCTCCTAATAATCAACCTAAAAGAAGAAAACATTTTTCTAATTGAAAATCATACTCACAATGATTGGTGTTGTAATTTACATAATAGTCAAAGGCTATTCAATAGATGTGAATGATCTTAAGAGAATTTTTAGACAAACTAATCATATGGATTCAGGGTTTCTGGCTAAACAATGCTGAAGGCAAAGCACAGTACAGTGAGCCCATTGCCCATTAGTTCACATTGCTAGGAGGCTAGGACACTAAATTGTCCGAATGGACGAAACAAGGGAAGTGCCACAGAAAATTGAATGTACTTTTGGTTGGGTGATTGGGGATAAAGATTAAAGATCCTAAAATGTTAGCATGAAACAGAATACTGCTTTATTCGTTTCATCTCAGCCATCTGCCAGATATATAAAAGGAATTACTCCTTTCTTTACATGAACAATATGCAATGTTTGATAATAATGCCTAAATAATCAACAAATACATATATATACACCTCATGTCCCGGATTATTTTAATTTTCATGTTGTTTTAAGATTTGCTCAAGTAATTTCAGCTCAAGGGTACTAGCATGTTTTACATCTATTTCCTCGCCAACATGATTCGTGTAAAAACATCCCTAAACACTCTGAGATAATAAAACAAAGAAACAAATAATGGCAATTCCGTTGAATGCTTTCAAATTTGAAGGGTAACAGAAAGAAAAAGGCTCAAACACGCATAAACACTTTCATCAAAGAGCAAACAGATTTTGCTTTGGTCCTTATCACAATCGAGAAATGTTGTCGATCATCATAGCCCTAATCTTTAAACCACGAACAAAAAAAAAATTAAAATAAAATTGTGATTACAAACTCAGAATTCAAAATAAAAAACGATAGGCAAGAGAAATATAGAGAATTGATAAAATATTTGCATGATTTAAGATTGCCTTAACTTGCGACTCTGAGAAAAATGCTCTGTTGAAGAAATTAGAAGGGAAAGTGAGACAAATAAAGAATAGGAGACAGGAAAGAGGGAAAAAAACCCTAATTCTACATGAAGTGAGCTTGGCCGTAGAAGTTTGTTTGGGCAGGCCCATTAATTGAACAATCAGAAAGAAAGCCCGATAGCCTTTCTCCCCTCTACGACCAACAAGAAAAAAAAAACATGTCCCCTCTCACTTTCCTTTTTTGTTTATCTTGATTAATTAAAGAAAAATTAAATTTTATATTTTTAAATAATAAATAATTATAATTTTGCCAATAGCTTCTATTTTATTTATCAAAAGGGTCAGGTGAATTCCATAATAGATGTTTGTTGACATTTTAATCTTTTTTTTTCAAGGCGCATCTAAAAAGACAGAAAATTTAGTATTTCCTAGTCATGTATATCTAAATCCGAAAAACTGCCTAGTCCTTAGGGGAAATTCAATTCATGTTGTAACAATAGAGTAGATCATGAAAAGAGAATTTTTGGCCATTTGTAATGGGAATTGCATTTGTAAAAAATATAAGCTAAAATATTTCTCTAACAGTGTGCTTGGTTGAGGAATAAAATTGGGAAGATTTTTCTTTGGATGAGATCCATGTGTAAAGTCACACATGGATCCTCATCAATGAAAATTTTTCCTTATTCATTCTTATCCTTTAATCAAACACGTCCTAAAAACATTTGTACTCCAATTATGTGTAAAGAAATATATTTTGTTTGACATATTTCTTAAGAATTGTATATTTATGTCCTCAATTGTAGTTTTATACAAAAGAGTACTTTTATACTTGTCAAATTCAAATGTTGAACAATTTTTTATTATTGTAAAGAGTACTTTTATAATTATATCCAATTATAAATGAATTTATGGTTCTATCTACTTTTACTTTTGTTTCTGTTTATGATTCTAAAAAAGTATTTACCTCATAAGTTTAACCAAATGGATCCAATATTGAAAGGAATGGAGTACTTACCACTATATTAGTCATCAAAGAGTTAAAGTTCATGGTAAACTTTCCCATTTCTTTTATACTTTTATATTTTTCAAATGAAACATTGACAATAGAGTTTAATTGTGAAGCATGGTCAATGTAAATTTTTTTTACATATTTAATCAAATATTTCCTGAGTAGAATAAGTTTGATTTCCACCTCATATTACAATATTTTTTTTTAACTTGAAAGGCTGAAACAATACTTATTTTTGGAAGTGAATGAAAAATTTACTTCTTTGTTAAAAATAAAAAAGTTTCTTTAAACAATTTGTCACTTTCAGATCTAATAAACCAATGAAAAGTTATGTCTTAGCTTAAAGGTGTAGTCTTTGTTATATCAATGATAATATATTTGTAGAAAAATGTTGTCCATGTGTACATAGATAACACTGTACACACGTTCCCAAAAATAAATATTATTTTAGACCCAAAAATATTGTAGTGTCATGATATTATTATTTTAAAAGTTATGTAAATAATAAAATATGACTGGATGAGAATGTGAAAAATAAATGTACTGAAATATATATTTAAATTGAATCCTTGACGATAATGCAACATTATTTTTATTTTATTTTATTTTTAAAAAAAAATTTATTTAATCTTGAGAAATTAAACGTAAGAAAATAAAAAAAAAATTAAACATAGCCCAAATATATAAAGCAGACCACTGTATCTTGGAAGTGAAAAAAGAGAACACGCAACCAAGCTAGGACAAAGATCAGGACACTCATGATCTCGAAATATTAATCAACGGGAGTAATGAATTGACGATTTTAAACGGACGGAACCCTATACCTAACGCCACTAATTGTGACTTACCCCTTTTATTTGAAGGAAGGTGTTTTAGGAATCGGGTTAATTGTTTAAAGTTGATGATTGACATGAGAAATCTGTGGGTTCTGATTTTAATAGTAAACAAAGTAAAGATTTTTAAAGATTAAGTGTGGCCATTATAACTTTAAGCAATGTACCCAAAGATAAAAGGGGAAACGAACAGGACTGCAATTGTGAAATTCAATTTTGAGTATTATAGTTGATTTGAAAGAGTTTTAACGTTTTATACACGTGTCATTATATATTATCGTATTTAACAAAAGAATTTAATTTTTATATTCATTATGTCAAAAATCTCTCTCTCTCTCACACACTCACTCTCTCTCTCTCTCTCTCTCTCACTCACACACACACACACACACACACACATATATATATATATATATATGATCACATACGATTAAATAACAATATAAATAAAATTAATCTCCAAAATTTATATATGCAGTTATATTATATACCATGACATATAAATTATACTTTAATTTATCTGGAATGGAGGGCTTTAGAGGTAAAAGAAAAATAGTATTCTTTTTATATTTCGAGTTAATACTTTTTGTTTCTTTAAAAATTGAAATAAAAATAGAAAAATGTATATTATTCTCATGATTTTTTTTTTCATCGTTTATTTAGATTTATAAATATTTAATTTTCTAGCTCTCAATTAAAAAATAAAGGTTACCTCTTCTCTTTCTTTCAGAATATTTCACCTAAACATACATTGATTCATTAAATTTTACAAATTCCTCATTCACACAATATTATTATTGACATAAAAAAAATTCTTATATTAGAATTGGTCCAATCAAAGTTTCTCACATCATATGCATAAATGTGTTAGTATATTTAAAATGAGGGTTTTACTAAGGGCATTGGTTAAGAATATAATAGAAAAATATGTAAAGTTTTGTAATAGGTTTCACATTTTGAACACATCAAAATTTATTTTTTAGTATCAAACATTCCATTTTTAACTTATTAAATCATGTTATAAGGGAACCGATTAAATAAACCCTTATAAGAATTGATTTTCTTAAAAGTTTTGACCTTTAGTGATAATGAAGGCATGAGGCATGCCTCTTTAAACGGTAAACACAACTCTCATAGATTTTCTATAATTTTCAACAAAACTGATTGTTGAAGTTAATTATCACTCCATCCATTTTAGAATAAATGTCAAAATTCAAACAATAGATATATTAAGAAAAAAATATTTTAGTAAGTGTAAAAAATTATTAGTTAACAAAACTATCATTGTATAGTTATTATATCATTTATGTTGATAAAAATGTATTGATTATTCAACTAATACATTTATACTAAGAGTATAAATGGAAAAAAAATTAATATTATCTATATATTATAAATGGATAGATATTCTAAAATATAAAAAAAAAATAATTATTCTAAAACATACAGAGTAGAACAATAGCATCAGGTGTCAAGCACTCATTCAAAAACAATGTGACTCGAATATTCATTTTGCTCACTTCCTAAATGCAATTGTTATTTAAATGCATATAGCAATTAAGTTAAGGGTGCGTTTTTTATATCAAAAAGAGTTTTTAAATTACAAGTCACTTTTATATAAATCATTCATTTTAATTTATACTCAAAAGTTTTAAGACTTGAAAAAAATATTTTTGGTTTTTTATTATAACTTATTTACAAATAATTTATAAAAAATTATTAGAAAATTGCTTTTATTGTTAAAAAATTGAAACAAATGTATCCTAAAATAGTATAAGAGAAGCTCAATATACGAAACCATAACTAACTTCTTAAATATATATAATTGTATACCATGCATTTTGTTGAAAGATAACCAAATTAGAGTCACAAATGTAATCTGTTTATTGATTAGACTGATTATAGTCTGTGATCCATATCTGTTTATATAAAATTCTGAGCGTATAGTCATCTATCACTTTACATTATTATAGGATAAAGTCCCTATCTTGATTGCCCTTAGTAAAAAACCAATCAGGCAATCACCTCTTAAAGAAAAAGAGGGATTAAGTTTGCACTTTGTTTTATTAAAGAATGTGATGAGTTCGTTTTCCATGAATAGTAAGACCTATTTCATTATATTATATTTTTTTACTCTAATTTTCACTTTGATTTGAATTGCCATTTATTATAAGAGTGACGTTAGGTGTATAACTAAATTATATAATAAATGCATATCATACATCTTATGATTATTGAATTTGATGAATGAATGCAATGAATGAGAACCACAAATTATATCCAATAGTGATAAGGTGTGTGGTGTGTATTTGTTATATAATTTAATTATATACTCAATATTATTCTTATTGGAAATAAAGAAACCCATTGTTTCAATCATAATAGAGCCTTATGCATTTGCTTTAATGGAAAGTTAACAGGGATAATGCAGTTTGGTAATTAAGGAAACGTTTAATTGACCGTTGCTTGACTAGTAATGTAGCGGCATCTACGTACTATTTGCCAACTAATAACAACATCCATCTAATATATAGGATGACCTTTTTAAATTGAAGGGCGATATTGTCCATGTAAAATAAATTCTTTAATTGTAAATCCTGGTACATGTAGGGCATTGTAGACTGTTACTTTATTCTCACCGTACTTGCTTTAATATATATATATATATATATATATATATATATATATAATTTTTATCTATTACTAATATAATTTTTTATCCATGCATTTAATCATATACAATTTATGACATTAAAAGTATTTAATATATATATACACATATTCTTCGTTTTGTCCTCGAGCTAGTTGTAATTAATTTTAATTCATCTGAGACCTGTGCAGCGGAACCTTGCATCGGTTGCATGATGAATAATGCGATTGTAGGTCATGGAAGCAAGTTAATATTTGGGCAACTGCAAGCAACCACAACAGAGCACAACACATGACACACCAAAGAACCGAAGAAGTGCCGAAAATCACGAAGTAATATTTTACATAATTATACTTGTAACTCATAATAACCCTTCCGTTTTTTAGAAGGTTAAAAAAAAAAGAGACGACAACAATATTTTCCAAAACCCTTCCAGTTTCCCCAAAAAAAGTACAGGAAACCACCACCTAGTACACATCCTAGCTTCAGCTACTTTTAAGTAATTTACACAGACAAATTAATTAAGACAAGTTGTTTGCCTTAATTAGGATATTTAACGGAGACCGTATTATAATTACTTAACGTGATTAAATCGTGATCGAGTGGTTTTATTCCGCCATGACATAATTATTGCATGGCCATTCACAAGAGGAAAAGGGCTGATGATGAAGTTGTTGGAAAAACAAAATTTGACTCATGTTGGACAGTTTTTGGCGTAGTAATGTTCGCTCGGACCGTAGCCAATCGTTTTCGGTTCGTACGTGGTTACAGTGGTGCAACAGGAACTGCAACCGGTTGTTCAGTTCCCTGTTTTCGACCCTAAACTGGTTCACCTGGTTCCGCAGGTTCTCTAGATGCCTTTGCTTTCGCATGCGAGACCTTCGGGCCGATTCCCGGTTCGATATCATTCGCCTCCGCTTTCGCTCGTTCATAACTGACACGTCACGGTTCGAATCGTCTGAACTGGGTTTTTCATCGGCAAGGGTTTGGTTGGGTTCGTCCGAACCGGAACTTGAAGTGACGGGGTTGGGGCTGGTGGGTTTGATGGTGAACAGAATGTCAGGGCAGTCCCACGGCGTGAAACCGCCGTCGAACGCCGCCGCGAAGGGGTTTCCGAGCAGAGGGTCGGAAGAAGAAATAGCAGAGAGCATGGCTGCCGCTAACACCTAAAGAGGGGTGGAAGGAAGGAGGGAGAAAGGGAAGAAAGGCAGCGTAGGGGACTCATATTTATGGGCGTTTGAGGTCTGTAATTAACCATTGTTTAGAGGGGCATTTTGGTCTGAGTATTAAGATTTAGGGTCTAGTTCTATCTCCTGAACAAAAACGTGCTGAGGGATGAAAGAAACAGTACTCGCACAGGGCCCATAGCTTTTGAGTCAGGCGGCACTATGGTGGGGTTAAGGGTCACATTCACTTTTTTATTTTACCATGGTGACCTCAGCAGTGGGACCCAGAAAAGGATTGGATTTAAGCTTAGTCATGGAGGTAAAATGTCGCATGGGGTCCACAATGGACACGTGGCAAATTCCAGTTGGATGAGAGTATAGGTTGTCCAGTGATTGGGAAGGATGCTGAGGTTGTGCGACAAATTCTTTCCCAGCCAAGCCGTAGCAAACAGGTGCTGAATATGTAGCACATGAGTAGGCTGCTATTGTGCACCACTGCACCAAACTGGTTGTTCATTGATTCATGACATCAACGGTGAAAGCTCCGGTTAACAATAAGTTATTGCTAATATTGAATCCCAACCAATTAATTTAAACGCAAGTGGCTGGGTTTGGTTAATGGTCAGGCCACGCCACCAGTGGTGGAACTGCAAATCCCGTGGTTAAAAAATATATAATACTCTGTCTCTATCTTCCTTTGCATATGACTTATAGAAAGTATTATGCTACCTTTAAGATGAATTTTTAATGTATGTCTATCCGTCTGCCACTAAGGAAAAGAAAACAAAATTGCTTACCGCAATTCGTAAAATGTATAAATAAAAACGGTTGAACAAAATTCACGCTATTTTTAAGGTATTACTTTTTCCTAGAACTACCGAGCATGGATAAAATTTTACTAAATAAGCATGCATGATATTTCAGGTGCAACGTAGGCATATATATATACACA
Organism: Dalbergia cultrata; assembly: GCA_031216105.1. NCBI lineage: Eukaryota > Viridiplantae > Streptophyta > Magnoliopsida > Fabales > Fabaceae > Dalbergia > Dalbergia cultrata. The sequence continues at coordinate 8,311,967 of CM062344.1, read as the reverse complement.
CATGACGTATGCGACTATACGCGCGTATAAATTGCTTATATGGATATGCAGGTAAGTATGTGAGGCAAAGAATCATGGGGAGAATAAAGCCTCCCAAACTCTGGGCTAGGGAATCTGTAGGTTACCGGAATCATCATAGGAGTTGCCGAAGAAAGTTGGAAAAGAATAATAATTGTTAGCGCTAAAGGCTAAAGATAAAGAAAACCGAAAAGCAAATTACAAGCTCGCCGCTTTGCAGATGGTTAGCATGTTTGTAAATACTGGTTCATATACATATTTTACATTTATTTTTTTATAAGGAGCTGTTTTTATCACGTTACACTCATGGAGAGTTGTTTGAGGTGGTAAGTATTTTTATCTTTTAGAAAGAGGATATAGGGAAACAACTCCTATGAGTAAACTTTGTAATTCTTGTACTCACAGAACCTTAAGATTAATCTCACCAAATATCTAAAGATATTTTGAGGTCTAGAAAAAAGTTCTTATCACTCTTCTGAGTGTAAAATTAATTTTTGCTTTTGAATCATTATCAACGCAAAAGGCAAAAGCCCCGTAATTAACTCCTAAGATCAAACTTCGTTGAATACCCTTATCAGTGTCCTAGCTCTTGTCATCTCTTTGTAGCTAGGCCACTTAATTATGTTTCCTTCCCCATCAAAGGGTATGCTGTTGCTTTCTAAGTTCGATGAATAGAAAATGGTAAGAGAAACTTCTAAAACCATTCACATACGTACAAATCGTTAGTTGTGATTCTGTGCGGTCAGATAGTTGATGACCATCAGTGTTATACTGTTATTGCTCCATCTATTAGAGCTGGTTTACAATGCCCCTAGAGACATGACAGGATAAATTCATATTATACATTATATTCTTATCATTATTTAGTGTAGTTAATATATTATATAAATTTATTCATTATCATGTTTTTATATGTTAAAATAATGTATAATTTAATCATGTCTGAAAATGTTGTATTAGATTTGATTAGCCTTTAATGTATAATGGCTCTTTTATTTTTAAAATTTAAGTAATAATAATAATAAAATGAAAAAGAATAATCTAATCAATAATAATAAATAAAAATAAAATAATAAATATTTAACAAAATAATAATTATTAATAAAAAATAAATATCTAAATAAATAAAAATATGTAAAATAATAAGTATTAATTAAAAATTAAATATTTTAAATAAATAATATATAGTATAAAAGTCAATTATAAATTATTAACTAGTAAACTAAATTATAAATAAGTACTAAATAATATGTAATATGTAAAAATAAAGATTAGTAATTAAAATATTTTAATTTAATTTAATTTTAATTTTAAATAAAAATTATAATTAAAATTTTGATAATATTAAAATATATAAAGAGAGTATTTTATATTTTCTACTAAATGAAATAATAAATAGTTATAAATATTAAAATAATAATAAAATTTAATATAAATTAAAATTTTAATTAATAAATATTTCAGTAATTAATAAAATAATACTTTTATATTATTTTTATTTATTATTTACTTATAATTAAAATTACCAATAAATAAATAATAATATGACAGAATATAAAATGTAATATCTTATATAGTGTTACACTAAATACTTTATAATATTAAAAATTTATCAAATCTTATACTATCAACTCTTATTCTTTTAAGCAAGCAAACATGCTCTTAATACTATGATATCGATCGATTAATGATTAAAGAACCTAATGCTTTCCGGTGGAGGGAAAAAGTTCGGCCGTTCCGCGTACGTTATGCTGATTTACATATTTTAAATAATATTTAATAAATTTGAGGAATATTCTTGGATAGAGTTTGTTACGACAATTATAAAGCTGCAACGGGCAAGCAAATTAAAGTGCCCAAGCATATGGGCATAGACAATGGCCAACAACTTTAAGCAGTGTCCTTCACAGCTTGGTGACTTGGGGGGGAAGGGGTTGTCTGATAGGTTTTAGGCCTGGATATTTTCGATATATAAAAATGGTGTCAAATTTATGTATATGATAATATTATCGAAAATGCTTCTCAAACAATAAATATGCCAGAACCTAACATTATTTTTGGATGAAAAAATTCGGTACATTTAACAGTACTCTAATATTATACGTACTACATGTCACTGCCTTCACCTAATTCTTTTCCTAAGTATGTATGAGATTTCTCTCTTTTTTTTTTGTCCTTTTTAACATAAAGCATATATACTAGTATTGTTCGTCGACTGGAAAAGTGTGATTCTTGATTACCTACTCCGCCATGGAGCTTTGTGGCCACAAATTTTAAGGATGAAGAGAAAAAAAGTGAATGAAAGTAAGCATACTAACGGTAGATGATAGTCATGGAGGATTTCAAAATATTTTTTCTTAAAAAATTATGTGCAAATAACTAATGATGAGCTCTTTTACATTTGATTAATAATTATAATAATAATAAGCTCTTTTACATTTGACAACCCTACAGTATTATAAAGATATCAGGTTAATTATTGGTTAGTGAAAAGTAAACAAGCTAACCATATCAATATATAATGGCCATACATTGACAATGTGTCTGGCTTTATTTTGGTCAGGTGTAAATAATGAGCAAAGATTTGAGTAAAAAACTTAAAAGGTCATAAAACTTTCTCAACATGATATTATATATTTGTTAATTGTTAAATGAATAATTAGTGTTTGTTATTTTATTTTTTCTAATAAACCGTGCATTATGTTGTCTTCAAATTTTAACCATTTTTTCTAACATATAACCTTGCTCATTGGAAAAAGACGAACATGGTAAGCAAAGCATGTGAACATAAGGAGATAAAAAGTGGAAGCAAGCAGTTCATCAAAGAGAAAAGGCAACACAGCACTAATACGGTTTTTTTCAATTGCCTAATAAATTAAAGGTGAGAAATCAATGGGAACCTATAGCCCCAAAAGAGATTTGCATGTTGCATTCCTCTTTTGCTTTAGGCTCGGTAGCCCCGGTTCGATGAAGGGCATAAAGCACGAGGAAGTACTTGAAGTCGCCTTTACTACGCAACTTGGAAATGAATCAATGTCTATGAGAGTTGTTTTACTGCAATTGCTAGGATATAGTTAACCGTCAATGCGGATCATACACTTGCCAACTTGCCATAGCATCCAATATAAAAGTTACATGTGGATGGTAGATTTCATTAATTTTAAAATGAAAAAAAAAAAAAACTGAATTACTAGTTTACGGTCCTTCCTCTATTCACGCACCCCAACCAATCCCTCTTTCCTCCCTCCCATCCTCTCTCTCTCTCTCTCTCTCTCTCTCTCTTTGACGATAGCAACCATTGATAAGCCACACCCAGATCTGGCCAGTGGTGCACCTGTCCTTGAAGAACTACCCTCTCCTCCCAGTCACCATGTTGTGCCTATTGTGGGCATCACCAACTGATTATATAAACCATTACAATAACATTGCAAGAACCGAGCATAAATGGAGATTAATTCAAAAATCAAATGCAAAATAAAGGATTACGAATGCAAGAAGTATAACCCCAACAATTCACTAACCCTCTCTCATATTTAATCTATTCATTGACTCTGTTTCTCACATAAGAGTATTATGGTAAAAAAGAATTAATATTGTCTAGAATCCTTAAAAGGATAAATAATAATAAAAAGTAAAATTAAATAGATGAACACTTATTAAAGAAATAAGAGAATAATATACATATATGATCTCTGTTGGATTTTTTAGGCAAATTGCACATTTTAACTGTATTTTCCCTCTCAATATTAATAATTGTTTTCTTTTTTTTTTTAAATAATTGTCTAATTTTAAATATACATTGAAATTAAGAAAATGATTAGAAAAATGTCAAACTTTGAAAAAGTTAAAAATGATTTATTAAATTGTCCTAATTTCTTTTAGGTTTATCTAAGGGCACTAGTTAATGAATAAAAGAAAAAGAAAATATTTATATTATAAAGATGAGATTGTATATTTTCAAAGCATTACATTCATGATAAAGTTTAAAAACTTAGCATTTTTAGTACCCTTAATCACTGGTTAGCAAAACTCATTTCTTTTTAATAATTCATCTTTCTCTCCCCTTCTCTATTATATCTCTCTCTTTATTTAATAGTATTTTCAATAGGAATATTATTGAAAAGAAATAATTAATACTATTTAAATTTTTATAATAAATAACTATTTTTAGATAAGAAATTTGTTTAAAATAAATAATTATTTAAGGACGCATTGAGTACACAACACAACAAGAGGAATGTCTCAATGATTGTGGTCTCTCTCGATTCCTCGGATGAAATGGATAGAGAGCAATTGATTGAGTTGGCATTATTCCTGCCACTGCGAGAGCTTTCTAATTTTCCAAGTTCTTTTATTGCTTCGACTTTGGAGTCAACAATGTACGCTTGTTTTAAGTTGAGATTCAGGTTCTCCCCTTGAAAGTCGGTCTCGGCGGAATCCTGTCTCTTCAACACACGTATAGCCACGTAAACTCCAATTTCATCTAATTTCATTGGTTGCAGGATCTGTTTTGAAAGAGTAACAAAGTTAAGATAAGCACACAAAGAGGAAATAAAACAGTCTAATTCAATGGATGACAATCGGTAAAGCAAACCTAATAGTGTCGCTTGCTTTTAAGCTTTTTCCATTTTATTTTTCGGTTTATAAAGTTTAGAAGAGGATGAAGCTCCACTTGAAGGTCAGAGCAGAGACACAAATCTTATTAAAGAAAGACAAAAGTTGATTAAGATCCTACCAATCATAGTGACTCTCATTCACTATTGTGAGTCCACTATGAACACTTGCAAAACTATCCATTCGCTTTAAATAACATCAATCGTGGCAATACTGCACACTTTTCATGTTAAATTAAGGGACTGTGCCAAGCCAATGAAGCAAATTATATAGTTGTGGGGACAGTATATATGTGTATTGGTGGTATGCAATTCGTTAGGTACGTTGCACAGTTATAAAGTTAGTGCAGGTAATGTTAGTGCAGATATAAAGTAATAGTAAGTATTATACGTGGAGCCTACCAAATGAACCAATATCACGCTCTATCAGAACATGCCACACGTCTTAGAAGTAAAGAAAGCTCATCACGAGCATAGAAGAAAATTGAGGGAGAAAATTGAGGGAGAGTGGATTATGCAAGAAGAATATGTCTCATTTGACATTAATAATATCAATCATAAAAGGAGGCTTTTAATTTCTATTTCATGGGATTAATTACTGTTATTTATATTTAATAAGAGTTCTATTTCATGAGATTAATTACACATATTAATTAGTTTATTTTTTACACACAAAAATTGATTCGAAAAAATCTAATCAAATTATTTGTATAGGGTATTTTATTTAGAGAATTTGTCAATTATTATAATTGTGTTAAGAATTTTTTTGTGGACTATGCAGCTATGCCTTATTCTATTGGTTTAATAAATAAATATTGAAATAAATAATGAAAGGGGAAGTTAAATGGGTTATTTTAAAAAATAATCAATTTGATGGGAGTTGACTTATTATTTAAGGAAGTTCTATGTAACAATCATAATAATCTCTTCCTAGCTTGCCATTATATTCTTCTTATCCTCATCATCACTAGCTAAGACAATGTTTGGTTACTGTGCCTTGACAAAAAATACACAAAGATAATGAGACAATAGTAATGGAGACATGAAAAAAGACAGTGTTTGTATCTTGCTTGATAGTCGTGTATAGGACATAGTTACTATATTTAAAGACTTAAAGAAGGATCAAGCAAAAGACAAAGGAATAAAGGGTGGGTTCTTTGTTATCTACTCTAATATATGGATTAAGCTCTATCTATTCCTATTTGTGGGAGTCATGATTTTCAAGATATTTTTGTGAGGTTTTAATAATTATTTTCTAAATTAACATATTTAGAAAATTATAACTTACATTAGAATGCTTATTCATTCATAATATTGATTTTGTTTATACTATTCTGTTTGGACATATGAATAAATTATAATGTGCAATTTTAACTTTAATTATAATTCTAAAAGAATAAAAATTGACTTAGAATATTAAATTTTATGTTTAGGTTTACTAAAGAGTTATTATATTATTAATGAATGAGAAAAGGAAAGAATTATATAGACTTTAATAAAAGAAAGATATTTGATAAGTTTTGAAATTGACAATTGATAAGGTATAAGTTAGAAATTAAGAATAATTCATTTAGCTTTTTTTTTTTTAATTCCATGAAATAGTTAGTCATTTTTTTTTTTTGGGTCTGTTTGTGCTTTTGTTTATAGTGTTGATTTGGGTCACGGGAAAGAAACTAGTAAAATTCAAACCCAGTCCAGCCAAGCCTACGTGGCTGCTTGTTTTGGTCAAAATGTGGGTATAGGTTGGTTGTTCCTGGCTGTACGTTCAACAACAGCCATACCGTGGATTGTTAACTAAAATTCAGGCCCAAAGAATAAAAGAGGGTTAAATTTCAAATTATTGCCTCCCTGTTTTGGTCAGGTGTCCTGCAAGATGGATCCAAACCACTGAGAAGCAGGTTTTACAGCATTGGATGTTTGTACCACACAGGAGCTTTTGAACAAAATCGAAAAAACTGAACCAAAAAAATAAAAGATAAAAAGGATATTTATCCTCTCCACTCCAAAAAAAGTTGGCACTCTGACAATAGTATAACGAACCAAAAATATTTGGAATATCCGATTTGCAGAATTTTGAGAAAAATGCGAAATACTTTAACTTAGTGAGTTGTGACTTGTATGCACATCGTCTTAACTAGAAACAATACTCCAACTAAATTCTGCACTTAGTGGCAATCATGCTTCTATTCCAATTTTTATCACATACTGCTAGCGAACTACCTTACCTTACCTTAATCTTTTGAAAAATGAACCGTTAAATTAAATTATTGATTTTTATAATTAAAGAATAATTTTTGTTACGGTATGGAATAGGAAAGTGTTTGAATTTGAATGCTTCCTATGAGATATATGCATTTTACTAACTTCAAATAGTGTACATAGAGATGACAAGCAATATTCATATGATGGGAATATGCCCTCCATCCCGCTATTCCCATCCTCATTGCAAGTCTCCATTCTCCAATTCCATGAAGATTCAAATCCCCATGATATCTATGGGTTTATTACAAAGAATTTGAAAAACTGAAAGGAAAAAAAAAAAGAAAAAATATCTAAAAGAATACTCTTGAACGTGAATAAAGTGCTCATAAATATTCATGATTTATTAATCATTATAGCATTATCTAGCACAATTAAAATTAAAAATAAAATACATTATGCATATCTATTTAAAAACAATTAAGAATATGATAGTTGAGATGTTTTGGGGTATGAATATATACTTATAAAAAAATATTCACATAAACTTATATTTATGGGAATTTAATCTGTCTTAATGAGGCGGAGACCTTAACCCCCCCCCCCCCCTAATTTCGTTTAGAAAACAAGACCCAATCCCCATCCCTATAGGAATTAAACTAGTCTTTATACCCATTTCATCATGGGTAATCCCTCAATGAATGTCCATCTTTGCGGGTATTTTTTCTATCCCAAAATGCTATTAACTTGATTGGAAGAATTTGTTTTGAACTTATGTGGTTTATCACTTTTTGTATTATTATTTCTTTTCATTTTTTCTTTGGTCGGACTAGTGATTGGGTTTCGTGAACGAGAAGTATCATTCCACTTTGAATTATCCAACCAAAGCGCCCATTTTAGGCAACAATTTAGTGTTTAGTGTTTGTTTGGTTTACATTTTTTTCCATATAAAAAAAAAGTTTCTCAATACACTTTTCTGCAACATAGCAAAATTGTTACTGCTCCCAAAAGTATTTTTGACTTTAAAATAAACAAGCCCTTAACAAATTAATTTACGAGTTACCTTGGCTTTCCTACCATGTTGGGCAAGTTGAAACTTCGAATAAAAATCTTATCATAATAATTTCTTTATTCATTGTTAAATACTTTTAATTGAGGGGGAGGGGAGGGGGAAATTTTGAGAAGAAAAAAATAGAAAAAGAAAGGGTGCAAATTTTTTAGAAGATTAAGAGATGAGTTCTATGTAAACAGCAAAGCCGTTGTTTATACCAAGACAAAAAACATTGGATAATTAATGTGGCGGGCAACAATACATAATATGTTGTAGTCACATATACTCCTCGTTAATCCGGTCTCCTATTCGAATTATGGGTATAAAATAATCGGTATCAAGAAAACTATGCTTCTTGTATGATTTTAAATCTTCAAACAGAATTACTCTTATGGGAGGACACGGAAAACAATTAAAAAAAAACATGAAGAAAAAGCTTTAAAGTGGTGGGACAAATTTGACATAACCTTGTCACATTATGGTCATATGCACTTTATTCTAATGCTAGTCGATGCATTCCCAAGCTGAGTAGCAACATGGTTTTCTGGAGAGCATAAACTAGAAGCTTCTGTTCACACCACCAAGCGTCAAGTCATGGTTCTCTTTTGGACTATATCTTTGGCAAAAACTTTCATCCATTTATTTATTTCCAATCAAAATCCCAATCATTCAAGTTTTCTAGTTTCCACACACTCATTGTTATGGAAATGTCCTTCAGTAGCTTGAGAGGGACTATTCTGCAACATTATTGTGAAGGCAGCCGTTTCTTTCGGGGTCCAGTTGATGGAACCCCAAATTCAATCACTTGCCTTTGGTACAGGGCAATCATGATTTTGCCCTTGAAACAATGCCTAAAATTAAAGGCTTTCTCTGTGTTTTCACCGACCATGAGCACTACAAGATATGTATATGTTATTGAATTGAAGGAGACACTATCATATCCATATATTCAACATAGATGGGACAGGGAAATTTGAGTCTATACAGTACTGATGAAAATAAATTACAGAGACTGAATTGCACAACGGATCAACTTGTGCTCGTGTTTACATGGCTAGTCAATTCGCTGTTTACGTTTCATTTGTGAATTGCTAATAAGTCAGAAATGTTACACTTTCTCTGTATTTATGCGTCTCTGTTTTCTTCTCTGGAGCCCACAAGAATAAAATCATGCAGAAAATGAGGATGGCCTTGTTGTTTTATGATTAATTTGTGTATATATATATATATATATATAGTTCTTCCGCTTAGCATACAAGAACAACCAAAAAAAGGAATTGTATAGATTACACCTTAATTAAAAGGAAGTTACCAATTGATATTATTATAATTCGGAATTGTTCACGGAATCTGTTTGGTATGGTCCCGGATTCATTACCACTGTATGTTTAGTAAAAGATTTCAAATTATTTAGTTGGAACTGACATCCATGGGCCATTTCCACTGCAAGACATTGATACGCCGTAATCGTATAATCAAACAATTTGATTTTGCACTAAAAGTCTAGGGCTAAGTTTTTGGTGACCAAGAAACATTTACATCCTCTTCAACTTAAAATTAAATCAGTGGCACTCATTGTTAATAAAAATATACGTATCTTATAATTTAATTAATGAGTTCAATTTTGATGCACTGACAGTAGAAAATAGTTTTATACTGTCATTCAATCACATCCCTTCTTTTATTTGACTTTTCAAGTAGTGAGGGTTGAAAATAATCTTATTTGCTGATGTGTTTTTACGTAATTGGATGAATGTGTAAAATTTCTTTACACTACAGTGTATTTATATTAAATCCTTAATTAATTTGCTATTTGTGATTTATATTTTTGTAAATATACTCTCTCGTACCTATATTGTAGTTTCTAGAAATTTGTCATACCTTATATCCATACCAGTATACTAATACTTGCACCTATATACGTGCAACATAGTTGAAGATCAATAATGATGCATGTGAAGAGTTAGAGAGAAGTGGGAATCTTCTTTTCCAGTTTTGATAGGTGAAGGATTAACATATGGAAACGGCCAATCCAACCCAGTACCTCCTCTAACATGGAACATGGTTAGCAATGCTTAGGCTATTTTCTGATACCTCAATGACAATGCATATCAATTAAAATACATCGAGGGTGAACCCCATAGAATTTTGAAGAGGATGCGAACTTAGGATGTAAACCCGGATCTTCACATAAACCAATGGCAATCTCTCCACAAGGAAGAAGAGGGGCAAAATGTTTTTAGCTTAGTTGGGAAAATCGTTATTAAGTAAACAGTGGTTAAGCATCCTAGAGGTGGAACATGTGTATGTCTAGAGCTGGGTAAACGGACTGGTCCACGACGGACCAATTTTCAACGGGTCAGACCGGATCGGTCCGCTTTATAAACGGATTGGCCTTTTGCCTAGCCTGGGCCCGGTCCACGTAAGCCCGTAAGTCAGTGGACCGATCCGCAATTTTGGCCCAATAAGGAGCCCGCGCACCAAATCGCGGACCAGTCTGCGGACCAGCCCACGAACCGGTTTTTTTTTCCTTTTCATATTTTTTTTTGCTTTTTGGCACTCTATATTATATATTTATATAATTATATTTATACTATATATTTTACCTTACAAAATATATATATACATTTTTTTTGACAAAATTCAATTTAAATTTTAAACAAATGACAATATTAATTACTAAATCACACAAGACAATTATAATAAAAACATAAGATACTAATGACTTAACATAAGAAATTTCTCTTAAAACTCAAATCATCCAACATCATCGATCTAAATCACACAAAACAATCATAATAAAAAATTTTAAATTAAACTCTTAAACCACACACAATGATAAATAACAAAGTACAAAGGCAAATTTCAAGTAAAATCAAACCAAAGCATAAGATACTAATGACTTAACATAAGATACTAATTCTAATTTCAATTATTGAAAATTTTACCCCATATTTTAAAGTCTAAATCCTAATTCTTCTCTCCTAATTCCACGAAGTGTGATACCAGGGGAAATTGTTTAAATATTTCATATAAGGACAACATCTACTAATTATTTGAATCCTTTAAAAACGAATAAATAATATGTACCCTTTTAAAACAAAGCTCATGTAAAGATAACACTCTACAGGCTGGTATAATTTGTCTAACACTTTTGATATCTACATTTTTAACTTCGTATTTCTTGGATTTTAAATATGCGCAGACAACTGCAAGTTATCATGCAATATGTTTGGTATTTCTTCAGCCCTGTGGTCACAACTCACAAGCAATGACAACTTTCGTATCATCAAAATATTAAAACTAATCACACTTTTTTTTTTGGGTGGAATATTTCAGTTCGAATCTCTCAAACCTTACCTGGTGCAGAGGCCGCGATTCAGGCTCAAGTAGGATCGCGAGAAGAGGCCGGAGCAGAGGCGCGAGCAGGCCACAAGCAAGAGGCGGCGAGCACAGGCCGCAAGCTGGAGGCGGCGAGGAGGCGCGATTCCACAAGCAGTAGCGAGCAGGCCAGCGGAGGTGTGATTCCGCAAGATGAAGCAGGGAGATGAATTGATGATGGATTGATGGGGGAATAGGGGATGGCCGCCGCTTAGCCTTAGAGATTAGAGAATATCACTGATTCACTGTATCAAAAATTCAGAATAGTATAACCCTAGTTTTTGATTCATGTTTTAGGACGAGAGAATACCTAATGGGTAAATTAAATGGGTAATGGGCCCTTGGGAAGCGACGTGGGCTATTGCTTGCCTTGTGGGCTTTAGTTTTACAGCTTTACCTCTTTAGTGTTTAGACCTTTAGTGGGCTTTAGTGATTCACTATACAGCCTTCAATGTTTTTGTTGTGGGTTGGACTAAAGGCTAATTTTTATGCGGGTTGGCGGGCTGGTCCGCGGACCCTGTCAGCCAAGCCTGTTTAGCTCGCGGGCTTTGCGGAGCAGACCAGAAAAGTACGCGGGTTGACGCGTTAAAAATTTTCTGGTCCATTTTCATGCGGGTTGCAAGTTAAACGAGTTAGTCCGCAGGTCGTGATCCATATACCCAGCTCTATGTATGTCTCATAAAATTCATTACTTTTGCTTGAGTAGGAAATGCTATCGACATACATATTGATTGCAGTCATGCGTTTAAATTATATTAATTATTTACTTTTTTGAGAAAAAAATAGTGCAATTAATATATATATATATAGTTTTGCATAATTGCAAGTCTAGTAACTGCGCAGCGAGGGCTATTCTTTATTTGATGCTTATGGAATGAATGCAAAAGCTTAGTACTAGTTAATTTGCTGACTTGTAAGGTTTGACCCTTAAAATAGTTGGAATTATGAGTAGCACAAGAATTCTATGTCCGACCCTAAGCTTACTTTACCTACGGAAAGTTGTGTTTTCATTTTTGTGGCTATCTCTGGCCGAAAAATTCCCCTTTTGACTTATTAAACCATCTACTTTGTTTGTGAAGAAGAATACCACATCCCAAGCCGCAAATAATTTGATTCCCACCAATCTCTTCTTTTTCTGGATCTGATTAGTACTGTCTTAAAATTAACACTGAAAATGTACAAACTGAATCACGAATCATTAAATGTACAAACTGAAGCATCATTTGGTATTTAACTTCCTAACTCCTGACTAAAATATGAAGGGAAGAGCAGTGTTACATAGAACAAACTCTTTCGTTTGAAATGATTACAAGGTGACATATTTTAAATGTAAATTTATTCAAAAATTGTCGGAAATGAAGTGGGTGGTGCTGAATATGAAAAGAAAATTACTCATTCTTCACCACTTCAAACCATAATTGTTCTTACCAAAAAGCATTTAATAAAAACAAGACACCGATTAGATGACCTTTTTTTTTAATTAAAAACAAAAATTGTGTACAATATTTACGAAATTCTTTCGGAAGAATTAAAGTAGTTAGCTGTTTTTTGGTCTCTCTTTTATTAAGTTCAGTCATCTACAATAATTACTTTCTTCCCACTGTTTGGTCAACATAACGGAACAAAGTTAATTAATGATTCTTTGCTTCCTTACACGTCCAAGAACTACATTATAGATAATCACAGACATTAAAATTCCGTTCCCTCTTGTTTATAATTATATTGTTGACTATATGTATCAAATTCCATTTTTTTTAATATTAGTTTAACATGTGATCAGTTAAATGGAATGTTGGGTGGTCCAGTCACGAGCTTCTCTCTTACTCTCACCGTCTCACGAGAATAAGGAAGAAAGAAAGAAAGTGATGAGTACGACATTCGATCGCATCTTACAGCCTACATTTGTTTCTAAACAAATCTTGCTAATGTTTGACTCTCTGTCCTCTGTCGGAGTTAATTTAATTACAGCTTTAATTAATCTTCGCCGAAAGTTGTATCATTTGGCAGAATATCAAGCGTTATACGCTGACTGAATGTGGATTTTAGATCCTCAAGTGTTGGAGTGGATTACTCCCGTTTTTCATTTTTCATTTGTTTTGATTCTTATATTCCGTGACATAATTTTCTAATGACATGTACAGCAAATTCTGGCAGAGCCGAGCCAAGGAAATGGCCAATGTGTTGTTTGATATAATGATTCTTACGTGTTAGCTTTTGTAATGGTGCCTGTGATATAGTTTTGGAATTTATTAATTTCATTTGATTAAGCACGTGAACTGTTCGATGCTGATCATATTGTAATTCTAATCAATATACAAGGATATGCTTGCCAGTTGCCAGGAGTGAGATATAAATACAGGCGAAAAGATATAGGTAGAGAAATTTGATCACAGAAAAATAAATTGCAAATCTATCCTTCATTTTCAACTAATTAAGAAACTATATGTTTGGGAACAAAAGAAGAAGAAAAAAAAGGCTGAATTTCACCTTGGGTGGAACGTAGGGACAACTTTTGTGATATATGCTTTTATATATATATATATATATATATATATATGTAGTCCTTAATATGGTGATCACTTTAATTTGTTGTTACCATATACCATATTATGAATCAACAGCGGCTTAAACTCATATATACATCAGATATCCGATGATCAGTTATGTCATTTTGCAGCCAATACGGATCATACTCCGCTTTAGTGTTACTCATATCATATCTAGTTTGTTAAGACTCAAATTTCATCCATATGTACAGCTATCTAGTATGACCTTAGTAATCAGAAATCATTGACTTGATAGGTGGGTGTTAGGAGTCCCGCATAGGAAATTTAAAAGAACCATGTACAGCACCTAAGGTTAAGGCCTGATCTCCTATTTATGAGGAGAGTCTCTGAGTTGAGCTCATTTTTAACCTAAGTAGCATTATAATATGGATTAACTCATTATGACATTACGTAAGGGTGTGTTGAAAGCAAAAGCAGTATTACATGTTCTAGTTAACTGCAGGTAGAGAACCCTGTTACAAGAACGAGCTGAACAGACAAAGTTAGATCAAGTACTAACAAGTCATGCAGAAGAATGCAACCTTGGCATTACAAGTCACTTTATTCGTGCTCCACACGTCACCTTGTTGCTGTATTCCTCACAACTCTTTTCTCCAAATTAGGACATGTTTTCTGTTTCTCTCTATAGATATCCAAAAACAGATACAGGCAAGCCATCCAATAAATAAAAAAGTTCTCTGCTATTATTAACTCGGGAATTTAGTTGAACCCTTCCCTTCTTGCTGGTAAGTTTTTCGGTTTACCTGTGGGCTGCCTTTCGGCTCTGCTAAAAAATCTCCTCTGTCCATAAGTCCCTCTATTAAAAATTTGGATTATACCCTTTTGGGTTCATTTTTCTCCGGTGGTACCCGTTTAGGTTTAGGATTTAAAGAAGTGAAAAAGGATTAACATTTTTTTTTAATGATTTTCATACAATGAAAAGATCAAAACTCATTTCCCCAGCACAATTTCACTTTTTGACTCGTTAAAGAATACCCGAGCGACTTTTAGTAGATATATCCTTCGCCCCATAATATAATTCGTTTAAGGTTATGCAAAGAAATTAAGGTAATGATTATATTTTATTGATCTTTTAAGAAAATAAAAATAAAAGATAAAAGTATCTTAATATTTATTATAAATTATCTCTCTATTAAATAGTTATACTCATATCCATGCATTATCACTCATCATAAATATATGAATAAAATAAGTAAAAAATAATTAATATTTTTTTAAAATGTGAAAATAAATTATATTTTGGACTAAAAAAAAAATAAAAAATAAAAAATGACTTATATTATAGATTAAAGTAGGTAAATCTTTTATTTTTGAGCATTCATGCATGGGTTTTGTTGGATTTGGATTCTCTCACTTTAGAGAGTAAATGAAGGGATTTGACTCTCTTAAACTAATAAAATTAAAAATAAAGGATTTTTTATTCTATTAGTCTAAGAATGCAATTTCTTATTTTACTTTTTTTTTTTAATTTTAGAGCATCTAAATCTGATTTTTTAAGTTTCAAGATATAATTTTCTCCGCCAAATTTACAGAGTTACTTTATTGGGAACCTTGATTTATTTAACCCCTATATTTGTCTCTATCATGGTGTCTTGTTGGTCTTAGAATTTGATTATCGGCCACAATAAATAAAGCCTATCTTCACGACTTCACCTTCCAAGGTTCACACACCCATTTGCCTCCTTCCTATCTCTATAAATATATTCCTAGCATCAGTCCATCCTTCACTTCATCATCATCATCTCTCTCTCCCTCTCTCTCTCTCTCTCATATTTAACTTTTCTGCCGTTGTCCAGTACAGACCAAATAATATGACCAGGATCACGGGCTTGTTCTTCACGATTCTGTTCCTCTGCTACGTGTTCACCCACTCTGCACGCCCTGAACCAGCTTTTCACAAGGAATCTGCCCTTGTAACGCAGCATCATGTTGTGTGTGTTTTATTGCGCTGTTTGCTTTTACATATATATTTTTTAGTTGAGTTCCATTATTCGCAAATGGAGATTTTATGGGCATCAAATAAGTATATATATTCAATCATATATAAATATCATGCTGGGGTATTACTTTAATTAATAGTTTAGAATCATTCTTAGTTAACAATATGTGCAACATTCATATAAATGAACTTTACATTTATTTAAATTGCGATCATCTTTTATCGATTTGTGTGCCTATACATTAGTTATCTGTTCCAGTGTTCCTTTATTCTTTTGTGTTCAGACGTTTTCTTTATCCTCTGTTGATGCTTAATTGATAAGTATCTGATCCATATCTGCTGGCATACGTATGTCCAGGAGGTAGAGGCAATGGAGGAGAACTGTGAAGGCATTGGAGCGGAGGAGTGCTTGATGAGGAGGACTCTTGCGGCGCACACCGACTATATTTATACGCAGAAACATCACCCTTGAAAAAGAATCTTCTCCCTCCATATTTACATCAGGCTCCGGTTCATTTGGCCCAATATCTTCAAGAAGTGCTTTCTTCTCTATTTGCATTATGTAATATACAAGTCAAGTAAATATTTGTCTAGTTGACGGTGTGTGTGATCGATTATCCTCAGTATAGAACGTCTCTTCCTTTATCTGGATACTTGGGGATCAGCATCGTCTAGAGTGTAAGAGTTGATACTAGATGGAGAACTGCATAAAACATAGCAGTTAGGATAAAGAAAACAACAATAATAGAAGTTATACTTTTTTAAATAGAAAATTATTATATATTTTTCTTTCATTTTCATGTCTGTGTCTTGCTCCTAGTGCACTGCTCTTGCACGCTAGAGAATCCATTTCCGACAATTAGGAATCTATTGACCATGGTCTATGGTTAACAACAAAAAAGCCACACCGCCTAGAGGCTAAAAGGAACTGCAACAGTTACAGTTCCTAATCTAGCGATTGTTAATCACTCTACTCATTAAAATTAAATTTGTTTTATGACAAAAAGTTTAAAAGGCGTTTATAATTGAACATAATTGAACAGTGGGAGTAATTACGAGTGATAAATGAAGGCACAGAGAGAAAGTACGTGAGCATTGACTTACACGAGTAACCATTACTACCTTGGATTTAATGTAAGCTATCCTCTTCTTCCGCTATTCAATGTAATCAACCACTTGATAAAATTAGTTGACAGTTCAAGTCACTATAAATTCAGATGTCATTTATACCTTCCTGTTTGACTTGCGAAGATAGAGAAACCTCGAAGAGATAAGCAGCCATGGAAAGCATGTCTTTAGCAACAGAAAACTTTGTACGATTATACTCTACACCATCAAGCTAAATTGTATACTCTATATAGTATTTAATTATTCCTTTATTTCTTATTAATTGTCATGGGAATACTCATGCCATTTTCACATATTAGAAAGTTAATATATTTATAACCTTTGACAAAAAATAAAAGTTAATCTGTCTGGTTATAATTTATAACCAGATAAATTAGTTTTTTAATATACCAAAATGACATGATTTTCATTACGACTAATAACATAGAATAACTAATATATAGTCGGCATGATTTTCCATCACGATTATTAATAAATAATGGAGAGAGTATTTTGTTACTCTCTTCATTTCATAATAATTATCGGTTTTTGACCTTTTGATATTTCAAAATATTTGTTCATTTATGTTATCTAGATAGTATTAATTTTTTTTCTTTCATTTACATCTTTAATGTAAATTTATTAGTTAAATAATTAATATATTTATCAAGATAAGTAATAATGACTATCTAAGGGTAGTTTTATCAACTCATATTATTTTCTATATTTATCAAGAATTTTTTTATTTTTTTAATATATGTATTGTTTAATTTTTTATAATTATTATAAAACGGGGGAAGTGCATAAGTATCCTATTTAATGATAGAGTGGCATTTCCATGCAAGTATTTTTTCTCTGGAAGTTGCCACAAGCATAGGGTGGATTTTTGTATAGGAAAAATTCCAAGTTTCTAACCACTCACAATCCAACACATTTTTGTGTAACAGAAGAGTTTATTTTATCGATGTCCTAAGAATCAAAACCAAAAAGTTTTGAAATTTTTTAATAGGTCTAATGCAATGGAAACTTAAAACGATTGCAGATACACACACATATAAATAGACATAAGGTAAATTTTAGAGGAAATAATTAGAATGATAACTACATGCACTGAGTTACTAATAAGGTACAAATTTAGCAATATATATTTTTTAAAAAAGCCAGGTTTGAATTCATACAAACCTGTGTTAATTATGAAGTACAACTGCAATATAGTATAACCAGCAATAACAAGTTCAGCACAAACCTAGTATCGCTAATTGTTAAGTATTTGTCATCAAAAGGAAGTAAACTCGATTATCAGCATGTATGTAGTATTGCGAATGATCCTCTCATGTAAAACTTTTGCACAAATTTATCATATATAAATTTTCACTAGTAATCAAGAAAGTAAACCCCAACATGAGCCGCACAAATTTCTTCGGTGTGCCAATGACTTGAGGGATATTTGCTCTTTTACTAACCATCAATAATCATAAAAGTTTAATTTTAATGTACTGTCAATGTAAATTTTCTTTTCCATAGTCATCTTGTTAGAAACTAGACATGTAGAAAAATATGGCTGAATATTTATGTATATTTCATAGTGTATTTCACAATATATTTGTGCAGAGAAGTGGTGTCTTTTATAGGCCAAGTGTAATAAATACAATGAGTCAAATCAAGTCAATCTTGATCCTAACATTATTCCTAATCTGATATAAATCGATATATAATCAATCATATCTAAACATATCGTAACATTCCCCGCTCACATTCAAGTGGGTGGCAAGGAAATTAACTTGAGTTTGGAAAGCAGAGCATGAAAGCAACTAGGATGATGGGCTTTAATGAACAAGTCAATGAGTTGATCAAGAGTCTCAATGGAGATGAGCCGGAGAGAACTATGAGTGATGGGTTTAGGGTTTAATCCCAATGTGTTTGGTGTGCTCATGAAAGACGTTGTTATGCACAATAAAGATTAGCGGGGCAAGATAGAGTGGGACCTAGATCATCAATGAGCCAATGAATCCAAAGGACCTCAGCAGTGGTGTCAGCAAGAGCACAATACTCGACTTCAGTACTAGAGTGCATTGGGCACTGGAGGAGGACGACGAGCCTTCAAGGGCGAGGTCACCGAGAGGTGGTAAGGACGATGATAGTGGCGATGTCTGGAACGAAGCATAGGAAGGATGTGAATCTGAAAGGGCAGCAGATAAGCCAAAGAGGAAGTTACACAAAAAGAGAAAAATTCTAGAAAGGGTACCTCGATGATAAAACAGAACCTAAGCTTTGGATACCATGTTACAAACTAGACATACAGAAAAAACATGGGTGAATATATGAGTATATTTCACATTGTATTTCACAATGTATACGTCTAGAGAGGTGGTGCCTATTTATAGGCCAAGAGCAATAAATACAATAAATCAAATCAAATCAATCTTGATTTTAACATTATTCCAAATTTGATACAAATTGATATCCAATCAATAGTATCTAAACATATCATAATAGTCTAATCATATTTTATCACATGTATAAAATATGGTTAACTTTCACCTCACTATTTCAAATATTATATATATATATATATATATGAGAGAATTTGGTTAAAAGTTTTATGTTATAAGTGTATTTAAATTAAAATCCTAATCAGAACTCAAATTTGAACCCGGCTTTGCGTTCGTGCCCATCAGGCTCCGGCCGTCCATATCCCCTCCATACAACCCGACGCATAAACGTCAATTGCAATTATTCGTTGCTCGGAATGGCCATTTACGCCTCATGGGGTTATCATTGCATGGGTCGCATTATTCCAGAGCTATAATAGTAGCCGCTGGTAGCCATCAAATGATACGGTATTTTAAAGTCTTCGTTCTAGCCCGCTCTAGGTTCTAATGATGCCATACTTATCTTTTTATAGCGTAATTTCGCATGTAAATATCATAACAAAGAGGATACAGATCTAACAAAAGAAAAAAAACAATCACTCAAGAGATGTAGAAAAATATTCCTTACCTCTTGAGCAGAGTTTTTCAATAAGAAATTAATTTTCCGGCGGAATAAAATACTGAATGAATAACAAGGTGTGTGCAAAAGTCGTTGGTTCATTTATTTTAATGGTTTGGTATTCGGCCAAGATATTTTATGGGGCTGGAGATTTTTTTTTTTTTGTCCAGGATAATGGATCTTACATAACCTAGTTTTGTTTCGACCATAAAACATAAAAAAACTGTCCGCATGGTTTTTCTCCTACTACTGTCAATGTACATGCTTAACTTTGCTTCTTGTCAAAAAAAAACTACACGTCACACATCCTTTGAAATTCATACATGGTCAATTGGCTCTTGGTTTAAATTTGGAGATACTGCGTCTGCTATTTCTGAAAATGTCAAAATTCCTTTCCCTACTAGTATACTTTACTGGCAATAGGAAAATTGTGCCGCAGATGGTGGGGATTCCTGCGGAACTTATTCATTGAAGTGTGCTGTGGGCTCTTCATTAATTTCTGTACTAAAAGTATTGTTACATAAACAAGTGCACCTTACCTCAAGTTGGTCACTTTCAATGTCAAGGAAGAATATTAGCATTGCTAGATTTTTATGCACTCTGACATTGAATCCGGTTTTTCACTACTTCCATCACAAAATGCTCTGGAGTTTAGCATGTGCATCGTCCTGATTGCGCTTCAAATGAAGCACTTTACTTCATTGCACATGCTTTCTTGAAATGTTGATGTGTATGCTGTGCATATGCTGAAAACTCAAACTGGTAATAAGCTTTTCTCGAAATTGTATTAAGCATGTAAGAATCACAAATATTGTTACATATAGACGCATGGAAACTCTGCAAAATTTTGGCTGTTAGGCTGTGCCATGTCTTAGCTTTCACAAGCTTCAGCAAGAGCAGTTGCAAAGGAGAATTACTGAAGCTCAATTCCACCACTGATCCTCATTATCTGAATTGCATGACTATAAAGCTTAATATATGCAAATTCACCGCAAAATACATTTCCTAGCTAGCATATGCAAGCATTATTAACAGTTTTTGATATTCCCATAAAAAATGATAGTGTTCCATGACTAGCCATTCCTCAAAATAATCAAAAGCGCAATACCCTATTAGGGACCCAAGATTTGCAAGAAGGGTCTATTCTAGGAGGAATAAGGGGATTGGGAGAAGGCTCGAAGCGGGCCCAGGAGTGCCTGCTGCAGGAAATAACAGCAAGCAAGTTGCTGTCAGTTGAGAAGTAGGTGAGGGGAAGGGAATTTTGGAGGGAAAAGAAGTTAGTTAGCCTAGTATAAATAGATGTAATAACATTTGTTTAGTGGTTGTATTCATTTTGTTCTTTGTTCATAGATTTGGGGAAAACCCTTCCTCTTTAAGGTATTGTGAGTTTGGGTTTTGGAGGAAAAGGGAAGGAAAATGAGGACTTATAATATAATTTTACACTACAAGTTCTCCCCTCCTCTTTCTTTCTCTCAAAAATCCAAACTTACAAGCATACCCTTAGAGTCCTTATAATATCTCTTTCTCCTTGGTGATTTGCCAGGAATGTTGCAATCAAAATTACCATTTCTCTTACTGAGAATTAGCCCTGTCTGGTATCAGATTCCTCGTGAATATTGGGGAATTTTGGTGCTTCGATGGCTGCCAAAACAGAGAAGAAAATTGAAACCCTAGAGGCGTCAATCTGCGCAATCCAAGCTCAGCAGGAAGAAACTCAGGGCAACTAAGGATATCAAATATTCCACTTCTATTGATGACAAAAGAATAATAGGAAACTAAGGATTTGTACCAAAAAAATTACGAGCACACGTTAAGTGTCATACACTCATACTAGTTTCAAACTTCAAATACACTTCACGCACAACTATAGATGAGGTCCAGGCAGTTGATAATGTGCCAAAATTCAAGAACACGGGCTAATAAGTGTAATAATCATTAAAAATGCATTCAAAGGCCAGCAAGCACTCGAACGCCAGTTTAATTTACAGAAAAACGATATCCACAAGATGGACTATGGCTACACTGAGTTAACAAGGCATATGAAAATCTCTCAGTCATTAGTACAACTCTGATTCAATTTTGTCGTTAAGCAACATCTAAGCACAGTTGTATATCCAAAATTCCAAATAAAAAACAGAATTCAAGTGGCAACTTGAACATGTGCACCTGGCCAATAGAAACGACTGAATCAACATTATATACAGAATGGTGGTTTTACAAGAAGATTCCAACTCAAGAATGGATCAAATAATGATTACACCCCTAGTGGATGAATCTACTGGATGATGAATACCAGGTTTTCTACAGGGGAGTACCTGAAACTGAGTTGCTGGTTTAATGAATGTTTAATTGTTCTATAAATCTATAATACACAACTGCAAGAAAGTTCGTTTCTATTGTTGCAGTAAATTCTTTAATACAGTAAGGTTTCAGAATCATTTACAAAATCTATCCAGGTATGGTATAAAGATATTCTGATGTAGCTGCATGGCCAAAGAAGCAGCAGCAAACTATAAATTTTCTAGTTCAAGAGTCCAATCAAATATGCTTGGTGAATGAGACTATACAACGACTTAAGCGGCTACCATAGCCCAAGCACCACCAGTTACGTGCAGGCACAAGTACAGACATATTGTCACAATAACAGAGGATTTGGCAACAACATATCTCACAATCTCAAGCACTGCCTCATGAACAATGCCAGCACATCTTCTGACAGAGTCACATAATGTCTGCAAAAGAAACTCCATTATTGATTTAACAGTCTCAAATGTCACTCTCCCGGTGACATCAAGAACAAGCCTCCTATTGCTGGGAACTGCCAATGTGGACGAAACCTTGCTGACCCAGCCACTCTCATTCTCATCATCAGAAGAAACATCCCCTGCTTTTGATTCAGCCGGCGATGTTTCCACACCCAACTCCTCAATTCTGGCTGAGCTTGGGCGCAGACCTTCTCCAACAGCCAAACAAGGCTCCGAACTCGAACCGACGCTGGGATTTGAATTCGTTAACACGTGGTGAGAAGTTTTAACAAGAGTCTCGACAGCGCCATTACAAACAGAAACCAACATGTCTTTCACTTTAGTCTCATGCTTTGGGTTAGTTAAGCCAGAGAAAAAATCATCATAGGTATTGATGTGCATGGTCTTTTCAAGATAAACAGCAACAGCAGTGCTCACAAACAACTGAACACAATTCCCAATTAATTCCCCACACCTAACACCACAAACCACATCCACCCATGTTGGAACATGATCCGAATTGGAGGATCCAACATGTGTGACACCATTGGCATTGCTCGAATCCAATTCTCCACCACCACCAGAGTGGCCATCTGAATAGAACCCGAGAACGAGATTCCTAGCAAAGCTTCCAACAACTACAGAGGCAAAGCCTGACCCAGCTGGCGTTAACAGCTTGTCCAGCATCCGGTCCGCAAGGGGTGAACCATCACCGTCGGACCGGTTCACGGATTGGTAACCGCGCAAAACTCCCTCGGTGAGGGCACGTGTGACGCTGACCAAGGAATCGGAGAAGTGCTGAGAGCGTGCTATTTTGGAAATCTGTTTCAAGCTGTTGGGGATTTGGTCCGAATCGGACTGCAGAAACTCCTTAACGTCTTTTGTCACGACCCCAACTGTTTCTGCAGATTCGGTTACGGCTTCTGCAACGGAAAGCAACGCACCCAGAATCTTGGAGAGTCTCTTCCTCTTACGCGCTACGGAAGGCGCGTGGTAAACCCTGTAAGCACCATAACTGGCGAACCCGACAGCGCCCAGGATGAAGATCCACTTCTTCCTCTTACGGGCGTAATCAAAACCCTTCTCAACCAATTCCAGCTCCATTAACCGAAATTATCAATATGAATCGCCAATTATCGTAATTCCCCAACTAAATTCAATAGTATCTTTAAGAGGACAGAGGTGTTTAACTGGGGTAAATAACTGAAACGAGCGACGATGGCCAAGGAGCACAAACAGATTTAACATAACAGGTAGATGCAGAGTAGTACCTTGGAGGGATAGGCTTGTTATGATATCACAAAACACACGTTGGCGTTGCAGTTGACAAAGAAAGTTTGCAATTTGATTTGTTTTTCGTGGAAGTAATAACCCCATCCGTCGTCTTCAATTCAGCCGTCATGCCACTGCAGGTCCACCACAATCGGTTCACAGCAACCACTAAAATATTTGGGCTTTTTGGAAGCTTAGCTCGATGGGCTTTGTCTTTCTTGACTCTTCTTTTCTTACACGCTTTATATTTTCTGGGTATGCCTGTGAGTGTATCGCAGCACCTGTGACCAGTTATGGGAGTGGACGAAGAAAATACGACTCTGGGTCATACCGCTTTACTTTTCTTAACTATCTTCATCTCCATTGAAAATTCTTGTAACATTTTTATGTCTATGAAGTAAGTATTTCTCTTCCTAATTAAACAATATTAGACTACTAAAAACTTGGTTGAAATTTAGTTACTAGGAGATATGACATATTTACTAATATTGAATAAATGAGTTGAATAACATTCAAAATCAGAATTTTATTTTTATATGTATAAAATTAATTTTACACTGCTAACTAATAAAATTTAAAAAATATATCAAATCATTCTATATAAAATTCAGTATAATAACTGCTCCGTTGTCAGTTGGCATCTTCCTAATATTCTATTAATTGATAATATAAAATAATTTTATGTTATTTATGCATAAAAATCAAATTCTTCAAACTAATAATAAAATATATTAAAAATTAATTTTTAGAAAAAATATAGCATTGCTCATGCTGAAAGCTAGTAAAGAGACAACAATATTAGTAATCAGAATAATATAGAGTATTTATATACCTCGAATAAATCAATAGATAATAAAATTTTAATTTATTTTATTCGGTAATTAAAATTAGCTGGTGTTTTTGCTAACTTAAGAAAGTTTTGATACATTTTAATATCTTTAATAAAACCAGTGAAAACTTATCTTTTCAATACAATCTTTTATTTTTACAAATCCTAACCAGTACTCTAAGCGGTACTGGTTAGATAAACCCAAAATAATTCTACTAACATTTTTCTCCCAAAATTTATAACTAGATGGATTACAATTGGGGACTGATTTGGTAAAAATTAAAGAGTTGTGTTATTCAAATACTCTAAAAGTGAGTATTTATTAGGCATTAGATATAATATATGAATGAGATAAGTGAAATCACTATCATATCTAATGATAATAAAATAAATATTTCACTATACATTTACTTTTAAAATATTAAAATAACATTTATAAAACTAAAAAGTGAATACCTGAATCCAAGCCCATGGCAAAGGGGGCTCCACGCTTGAACTTGGTTCACACTCCTAAACTTAGATGAGAAGGGAAGTGCAAGCTAAAGATGCAGCGTCGTGCAACCCCAAAGCTTCAAAAAGATTGTTTGGAACCAATACATACCAATCATATTACAAGAATCAAATTAAATAAAAAATAATTGAATATTTATATATAAATTTTACAGTAAATAATTAACTTGATAAATACTAATAAATATTTGGATTAATTGTGAGATTAAAATTATTTCAATCATTAAATACATTTATAATTTAATTTTTTTATAATTGATTATTTCAAAATCAATTTTTTGTTTGGCTGCACTAACTCAAAAGTAATTTTTAAGTGGTGCTTTTTTGCTTGGATAATATGAAAATAATGACTTTTATATGATAAAGTACTAAAAAATATATCAAATGATTTTCTTTATTTTATAATATTTGCTACTTAGGATTATTTTAATAAAAGCATTCAAATGCTAAAGTAATTTATTTTTCTTATAATAAAAAAATTAAAAATACGTTTTCACTTATAAGCAAATTTTAGAATGAAAATTAGTTTTTTTAATCCAAACATGTAAATTCATTTCAAATTTAGATGAAAAAATCTCTTCTTTCCACACTATTTTCTCAAACATACATTTAATAATGTAAAAAATTATCCTTAAGAATCAAAGTACTGCACAAACTTAACAAACCCATTGTCTACATTAAATCTGCTCTAATAATTGTTTATCTAATATAAAAAAATAATACCTAATTATGATACGATCCTTTTCTTTTTAATTAAAAGATAAGTTAATATATTTTAAGTTGAAAAAAATCATTTATATAAAATAACATAATTTATATAGGATAATATATCACACGTCTAATTTCTTATGCATATTTAATTCTCACATCAACTATTTATAAAATTATAAATATATAAAAAGATATAATTAGATGATGTTATATAAATTTCTTATATTTTTATTATATTTAAATTTACATTTTTCTTCTTTAGATATATATAATTTTTTGAAAAAAATTTAAGGGGCCGTTTGCCCATTGTCCCTGTGAAGCTCCTCTACTGCATCCCTTGCAGGGGAGTGAGCCACAGCCAGCGACCGCAATTCCAATTCAATTTGAGTACTTGACTGCACGTGCAAGTTACCACCAGACCAGGGCTGCCACCTATAAACCAAGGGGCACGTGGCACTACCACAAGGTCAGCACTCAGTCCTACCTGTTTTACTGGATTAACCCCGTGAATACACGTTCTAATCGTTTTTCAATTTTCAAGTCTCTGGAACTTGGCTGAGGTGTGCAAAGGTTCACCCTCCCATACATAGACTCTATCGTATCATTGAAAGATCCCCCAAACACTAGCTTCTAACAAGGAGGTGCATTTTGTGTTTCCAATATGGCAGGTATTTTGTTTTGCGAGCACTGGCTTCAGCTTGTGTATATACTAAATATAAATATGCCTATACCAGAACACTTCAATTCCTTTGAGTGAGCACGAATCACGCTGCCAAATATAGAAATCAAGAATTGGCTGGCTGGCTGGCTGGCTCGTTTCTTTTTGTATCCTCTCTTCGGTGTCCATTCTTCTTAATTTCTCAAGCGGAAAATCTCCACTCCATTAATTTCATCACTCGTGCAGCTTTATCCACAGGTAATAACCGCCCCTATCCTATGATATGATGTTTATCTTCGAATCTCGTTCGATTTTCAAATTCGAAATAATCAAACAGAAATTTCCGTGTTCTGATCTCTTCTCAATTACGAGCGAATTGCATTAATCTTCTGCTTCAAAGGATTTTCCCTTTTATTTTACTTTTTACTAAAGAATTGTCTTGTAAATTCATTGCAAGCTTCAGTGACAATGTGACATAATAGATTTTTATTTTTTTCACTCCAATGCGATGGAGGAACCCTATTTCCATTTTCCTAAACAACTTCGCTGTCTTTTCTTAAACAAACTATTGGTTACGATAAGTCGCTAAGAAATTTCTTAGACGACGAAGATCCAAAATCTGAACAATTGCCAACGATTTTCCGTGTTCTTGTTTTCGTTTCTGTGTCATCGCTTAGAAAACAAGATAGACGGCGCTCCACTTTGGCCACGTTAGCTTATGTTTGTTTCTCTGTGTACGCGTTTAATTTATTTAATTTTATTTTTCCATCATCTGGCTCGAATAAAACTTTGAACGCGCTTTCTAAACTCTACACCCTGTGAATTCCTTATTCCACAGATAGAAGCACCTGGGTTGTCATCGCCAGACAGCCACCAAACTCGAATTGAAGCTGATTTTGTTGAGAAAGAATGGAGATACTCTACCAGCCACACGTCGATCGTGAAATTGAATCCCTCATAGAAAGAATACATCCTCCCAGGTACTGCACCGTCTTTAATTTCTATATCTTCATTTCATTATCATGTCATCATTTTTCTGGTCGCCTTCTTCTTGTTTAATTGGTCATCGTTGTTTTTTCGGCTTAGATGGCTCAGGATGTAGATTAATTAACGAATTCAACGTATTTAATGGTTTCTGTGATTCTCTGTGGGCAGGGTCTGCATAGACAACGATTCTTGCCGAGAATGCACCGTAGTGAAGGTTATTTACAGTTCTCGACATCCAAGTTGCATATGTTCAATCATAGACTAATCGTTTGAGTTGGACCTTAATTATTCTTTGATTGTAGACTTGGATTTCTACTTATCCTTTTTTGAGCGGAGTCCATCATTAATTAGTAGTTTATTGCTTTACATCATCCATCAAGCACCCACTGATTTTTAATCAACCAGCCCCAGTCTAGTAGTATACTTCGTGGTATTAATAAATCAGTGAGTAAATTTTAGGAATATGGCTGGGAGGAACATGATACACATTAGTTAGACAGATATCTACTGTGGCGACTGGAGATTCCCACTTTGAGCTTATCTATAATTTTTATTCATTATCAGAGCCTGAGTTGTCAGTTTTTTACACTTGGAACCAAAAGCCTGTGCAAATTATTATGCAAAGACAAAAAATAAAAATCACTTTCTCAGCTTCTCTCTTAAAGGAAAACTAAATTTGACTGGTATTCTTTGAAAATGACGTAATTTGGTAGGCAAACAAAGCAAAAACTCCAGACATAAAAAGCTTTTCCTTGGTTAACCAAAAGAACACATGTAGCTTAAGCTTTTGGCAAAAGATGTCCACAACAACTATTAATGCATGATCATGTCTTTGACTTTCACTTCATCATAAATTACAAATAATTCAACACTAGATTTAATATTTTTTGTGGGGCCCGCCAACAGGTTGATAGTGCAAACAAGCATGGGATATTACTGGAGATGGTCCAGGTGTTGACAGATCTTGATCTCATTATTTCCAAATCATACATTTCCTCCGATGGTGGATGGTTTATGGATGGTCAGTGTGTCTCCCTCTCAACACCCTCTTTGTCCTTAATTTATCTACTTTTCCTCCCAATTCAGCTTAATGATATAATTGATCAAATAATTATTATTAAAACCTTACACCCCTTTTTTTATGTCGTATGACATATGCATGAGTCATGCACCCCCTAGCCCCATAACTACGAGACAAATAGACAATCGCCTGCAAATTGCAATGGTTCGGTTCTGATCCATGTGTTGTGGCATCATCTTTCTTTATTACACTATGCAGTGTTCCATGTGACCGATCAAGCTGGCAAGAAGCTCGCAGACGAAACCCTCATGCTACACATTCAGCAGGTCTTTCTCTCTGCCACTTCCTGTCATCTCATCCAGCCAACTAATCCAAATAAATAAGTAATTCAGTTCTATGAAACGAAACTAGTGCACAAAATTAAGATTTCAAGACAAACAAAATGAGAAAAACTATTTGAATACCTAAAAGTTGGTGTCTGAAACAGACACCAACTTTATAACCGTTGGATGTGATGGATGTCCCCACTTACTCTTAACATCCATCACATCCAACGGTTAAAAAGTGGGTGTCTGTTCCAGACACCCACTTTTGGGTGTTCAAATATCACTTCTCCAAACAAAATAAGCAAATTGCTATATTCATACATTACAGGAACTGTGCACCACTAGAAGAAAAGAAGAGATAATTTCAAGCGACACGTGTGAACAGCACGTTTACAATGGACCCCATGCACAGCAAAACACGGCCTTGGAGATGACTGGGCTGGACCGACCGGGCCTACTATCAGAGATTGCAGCAGTGCTAGCAGACTTGGGCTGCATCGTCACTTCTGCGATGGCCTGGACCCACAATGACAGAGAAGCCTGCATTATCTACATCGAGGACGCATCCAAACCGGGGCCCATCAACGACCCAACACGCCTGGCTCACGTGCAAGAGCAGCTGCAGAACGTGGTAAAGGCCCACGGAGACATCGAAGAGAGGAAGAGCGTGAGGCTGACGACATTCGCAGCCGGGCTCACCCACACGGAACGGCGGCTCCACCAGCTGATGTACGCCGACAGGGACTACGAGAGTTGCCGCGCGTGCCACGGGGACAGCAGCGGGGAGCACAAGAGGGGTTGTGATGGGACCCACGTGTCCATTGGTAGATGCAAGGACAAAGGGTACTGGGTCGTGAACGTGAGGAGCAGGGACCGTCCTAAACTACTGTTTGATACGGTTTGCGTGTTAACAGACATGCAGTATGTGGTGTTTCACGCCGCCATTAGGTCCAAGAGTTCCATGGCTGATCAGGTACTTAGTACTTGTAAAGTTGTTTAATCTCCATCTGCCGCGACTGTATAGTTCAATTTCAAGTGGAGCTATACGTATAGTCTGTAAATTGTAAGTATTAATGTATTATTATTTATTACGCGTGTTACAGGAGTATTACATAAAGCACAACATGAGTAGATCAAATCTGGACGACGAAAGCGAGAGGCAAAAGCTCATCCTATGCTTGATCGCTGCTATTGAACGCAGAGTCTCGCATGTAAGTCCAATTAGACCCACCACTATAAGGGGTTTTTTTTTTTTTGGGTTATTATATATGCTGTCTACATATGCTTCTTCCGAATTCACTTATGATCATTTGTTCATTGGTTCGTCGTCATCACAATTCTTATCCAGGAAAAAAGGGGGGAAAAAGTAAATGGAATAACTGACGGTGGCTCCTAAGATATATATATATATATATATATATTGATATTGATTGGTGCAGGGATTAAGGGTAGACATTCGCACTGAGAATAGAATGGGGCTACTATCAAACGTGACGAGGGTGTTTCGTGAAAATGGACTATCGGTATCAAGGGTTGAGATTGGAACAGAGGGGGAGAAAGCTGTAGGATCGTTTTTCGTTACAGATTCTTCAGGTGGAGAAGTGAACCCGAATATAGCGGAGTTGGTGAGACAAGAGTGTGGGGGATCCGTGGTTACTGATCACAAGTCGCCCTATAGGATTCCTCAATCATCATCATCGTCGTCGTCGTCGTCAGTTGTTAATGAAACCACAGGCAATAGAGTGGCTAGGCCAATATTTTCCTTGGGAAGCATGCTACGGTCTCAGATAGAGCGCCTTTCCGGCAGTTTCGGCCCCATTAGATCTTGAGAAGCAACAACCACCTTCGGAACTGGTGGTATTCAAGAAATAGCTATGTCGTCACTATTGCAGTGTACATAAGAATTCCTAGTTTTTGGCTTTACTCATTTCTTTTCATTTTCCTCGGGGGAATATAAAAAGAGTGCGTTCTAAGCTGTGTTTTGATGGTCACTGTACATATTTTTCTCACATGAAAAACGCAGGCCATTACACGATGAGAAACGAAATTTGTGGGAAAAAAAGGGGATATGAGAGTAAAAGGTAACACATTTACTCTGTCTCTTTTATTAATTCACACAATGAATGAGACCAAATAAATATTTTATCTTGCTCTAGCTATATCGAGAAATTTCTGAGATTTATAGACTGAGTTGTGCACATTACCTTATTAAGAGCTCATCTAGGTGTTTAATCTTGAATAAAAACAAATTTAAAATATAATTAGTTTTTACATTTTTATCATGCTTAGATGAATGTTTTAAAGGAAAGTTAAAATAAAAGACTACAAAGTATGGTTTTAAGAAGTATGGCCGGAGATTTCAATTTTGAAAAGCTGGAAAAGCTGAAGAGCCCAAATAGTTTAACAGCTTGGTTACAGGCCCAACTAACTGAATAAGTGATTGAAATTGTCGAAGATTTGTTTGAGTAGATAGCTTATTTAAATTTTTTATACAAAAGTCATTTTTAAAAAGTAAGTTATGAATATGTTATTTTATATTTAAATATATAATAATAAAAATTCTTACTTTTAGTATTTTAGAAAGTACTTTTTTAAAAGTTAGACGTTTTAATTTTTTTTAAAAGTACTAAAAATAACTTTTAGAAAAATAATATGTTATTTAATCAAATATGATAAAAATTAAAAATATAACTTTTAAAAAAATTAGAAAAAATTAGAAATTGTAGTATTTAAACTAATCCTAATCAGTTGAAGAAATGGGGGTTGGTCATCCACCCCATCTCAAGAGAGGAAATAATTGAAAAATCATTTTAGCAAAAAGAATTAAAAAAAAGGGACTATATTATATTTTTCTCTCCATAAACTTACATTAGGTAAGGTGACTAGAATTATAGATTACTATTTTTTGATTCACAGAATTATAGATTACTATTAATTTGCTATATCAGAAAATCTCGTGAATTTTAATTATTAGCTGATTATATAACTATATGCATGTGATAAGCGTGCCTTAGCCTATAGAAGTATAATAAAACACCATATTTTATTCCAGCTGATCTGAGCTTAAAAGACTGAAACCATAGTGTATGATTCATATATCTGCTTTCTAATCGAGTTGCAACCAAGTGTTTTTCATGTTGGTTTAGAGCCTACTTTACAGGGAGAATGACATTATCTAATTTGGTGAAGTGAATAGTTTCAAATTCCCTGTCCCAGAAGGACATACATTTATTATATTTGTTTGTATATAAAATTTAGTACGACTCCCCAAGTAACATATTTAAATTATTTAATATGCAATTCTAAAAGAAGATCAAATGTGTACCCAAAGCCCAATGGTTTTACCGTGTTTGCAAATGGTGGTTTTAAGTTATTCTCCATACAGAACCATGCAAAGAATGTATAACTCTAGGATACCCAGGCTGACCTCGCTACTCTTAACCCGATAACGGAAGCTGTAAAATCTGGTTTTAAGATTTGCCGAAATAATTCAGCACTAGAGGATAAATGTGGCTTTAGTGCTTGATTGGGTTTAGGTTGTCAGTGTTGTTGTTGTTTTTATTTTTTCCCACCTAATGCTTGTAATGACCGAAAAGAGGAAGGATAAAGTATTGAAAAAAAAATGTCGCAAGTATTAACTATCATTTATAAAATCATTAATTTATTAAATAGCGTATTATATAATAAATAACTCATTTAATTTTTAACTTTTATCTTAAGATATAATCATATATCCATCATCATAACAATATTAGCTCTTTACACTACTTTTGGTGCACTTCTCTATTTTAAAAAGCCTAGATAGAAGATAAATTGAAATTTCTGTTTTTCATATTTTATTATAAAATTAAAAAAGTAGTGTAGTTAAAAAGTTGAAAGAAAAGTGTATAAATATTATTACTAATTCTCAAGAATAGAGTGAAACATCTGGTAAAATTAAAACATGTAAATAGCAGCTGCAAGAACTTAGAGACCAAGAGTGTACCCCGTTTAAGTCTGAATTACAAATGGAAAACGAGCTGTTATATAAAATTTTACACCTTATAAGTCATTAGAAATAGATTAATGTTGAGTAGTTTAGATAGTTTGCATGAACTCTTAAATTCAAACTTCAGTTTTATCGATATACTAAAATGTATTATTTGTGCACCTTATGAACTAATTACATAATAACTACGGCAAACAAACCATTTTTAAAGAGAAAACACAGACAAAAGAAGTATTGAAATTTCTCTTTTCCTGTTTAATTGATATAAATGATCGTGCTAAAACAAATGAAAGAAAAATACTG